>OZ005661.1:139711678-140174178 GCA_963930645.1 Salticus scenicus
CGGAAGCAATTGAATAAGGCAGGTTAAAAACCAGAAGGTCTGCAAAAAAGCCATTATTAAGGAAAAATATTAAAAAAAAAAAAAAAAAAAAAAAAAAAAACAAGATATTAGTTGACCAAAAATTAAAAAAAAAAAAAAAAATTAGCAGTAATTATCGGGCTGAACTGAGTATGTCTGATGAGTCAAGTTTGATTTATTTCGAGCTGATGAAAAATACTACTGGGACGGTAAAAATGGGACTGACTTAATGAAAACTGCTCTCTTAAAACAGTTACACATTTTCCGTACATTATGGTACGGAGGTGCATACTTTTTCAAAGAATGAAACAAATTTTCATGCTCAAGGGATCAATTAACTTAAAATAAAACACGGTGTTTATAAAAGGGGCGCTTGACCGACTATTTTGGAGGTATTTCAGACTTTTCTTTAAACAGCACTTCAACATGATAATGCACCTTGCTGTACGGCGTCTGTGGTACGTCAGTTTGAATCAAATTGTTAAAATTACCTATCTATTCCGATGAGCACCTATAATTCTGTAAGTAATAATATTTTTTTTCACTCTAAGTTAAATCCCACAAAGAATATCGTAGAATTTCTTCTTTATCAGACTTGGAAAAAGTCCTAATCTCAATTTGCTTGAAAATGTTTAGTCATAAAAAGGCGCGGGGAGAGAGAGGAGGATTCGAAATTTGCAGCCATACAACTTTGTAAGAACTAAAAAAATTATTTGCAATATTTAGCACAGTGAATTTTTTGAGATTTATATCAAAAACGGTATGATACTATGCCACTATGCATTAAAGCAGTAATTCCATATTAACCCAATGCAGAATATATATTTATATTAAAAAATTATTTAGATCTAACAAATAAATAGTTTTATTTCATATATTAAAATATAACTTATTTATTTCATATAATAAAACATAATAGAATACAAAGTGTATGGCTGTTGCATTATGTTTAAAAAGAAAGTTTTATGTAGATTTTTATAAAGTACTTATGAAGTAATTTATAAAGTGTAATAAAGCGAATTATTAAATCGAAAATGTACTTAGGTATCATTTCATCCCTTTGGTATTATGCAAACATGACAGTTATATTTGTTTCAACCATTAATTTTAAAGTTATTACAAATAAAAAAGGAATAAGTCATTTTTTCTGCAGTGCGTTTTTTTTTTTTTTTTTTTTTTTTTTTTTTGTCGCTTAGTGTGTATATATATATATATGTATATATATATTGAAATTAATTGTAAGAAGCAAAAACTTTTTAAAATCATATTTCTACTTATTTGTCATTAAAAGTGAACATAAATTTAAACTTATATGAGTAAAGCGCAGAAAATTTGAGGTGGACGAGAGATTCAGCTCTCTATGCTGGAAGACTGAAGGTACTGGGTTCGATTCCTAAAAGCGCTTGTCAACTTCGACTTTCTGACTTGTCTGTAGTTTTCTTAAACTAACGTGTATACAGACTAAGTCCCATTAGACCCCTTAGATAAACCCCACCCCCACCCTAAAGAGGGTGGTTTCCACCCAAGCCTAGTATACAAGTATAGGTAATCGGCCTTAATCCAAACACCAACAAGCACTCTCGAAAATTTCCAGATTCCGAAAAATTTGGAATAGCCAAAATTCTTCACTTTTGTATTAATCATCCTTTTTTACACTTTTCAAAAAACTTGAAGCATGCTCATGAATTCGATTTGCTCTCTCTATACGAGTTTTCATTTTCATAAATATGTTGTTGTTTTTTTTAATCTTCCAATTTATTCGCGCCATTTAAATTCATTAGTAGTACGTTTCTTATTGAAAATGGTAAAAGTAATATTACTAGTTTATATAATGCGGAAACTGGCAAATAGATTCGGATACATGAAAGATTATGAGAAGTATTTTTATGAAAACATTTTAATCTTCTTGATAATAAAAGCTCAGATTTCCATAAACTAACACTGAAAATGATGCCATAGCTAAAGCAATGTGTTATGATAAAGAAAGTAAAATTTTATCTATGGTTTCCGCGCATGCTTTTCAACCGAATAAAATAACGAAAAACTTACACCACAATCGCAACAATATCTTGAGATAAGGAAAATAAAATTTTATCCATAGTTTGTATGTTTTTGAAAGACGCATTCTTCGGTGTTCAATAAATAAAGCAAAGCAATGGGCTCTTCCCACCGTCGTCTGTTCAATCACGTGATAGAGGAAAACGAATAATCGAATTCTGAGAATCGAATTCAATTAAATATTGTTCTTAAGAACAAAAATTTTAATATTTAATATAAAATAAAATAAAAGTAATATTGTGCATTTGTAAACGGTAGAATAATTGTATTTGTAAATTTAATAATTTTTAAAAAAACATTTTATGTGTTTATTTATTTTTACCTATAAGAATCGATTTTTGTATATTGTAGGGTAACTGTAACATTAACTGATCTAGCAATAAATAATAGCTTCTTGTGGAATGTTTATGGATTATAATTTGAAATTTTAAAATGTTTTCATTTAATATAATTGCATAAAGGTGTTACAACAAGTTAATTAACTTAGTTACTGGTCTAAATGGATTTACGCAGTACAATATTGCACTGTCACTGATTTAAGTACCAAAAATCAGAGTATTAAACATGTTCTTCATAAACATCAATAACAAACATACACTAAATGATGATTGTAAATGTATACGGCAAACAAAAGATGATGAATAATGATATAAAATGAACTAAAAATGATGATTTATAAAAAATAATACAGATTAAATACGATTGATCAAAAATAATAATAGAAAATATGTTATTTCAGCAATCGCTATAGATATACAAGACTTTGTCTGATATTTGTTTTTCCTCTATCATGTGACCTCTGACGTCAGGTGGGAAGAGCCCATTTTTATTTTTAGAATGAACTTTTCACTGCTACTCGGATTGGAATTTTAATACCTCAGGGGAAAATAATGGATTTAAATTAAATCTGTAGGATCATTCACGAGAAATTAATAACATAAACAGGCATGTGGTTATAAAATTAGAATTAAAGGATTGCGATGTAATTTTTACATTAACAGATTATCGTAGGTAATGGAAGTATTGTATTCTGTCCAAAAATTTGACGTCGAGTTTTCACTTGATTTACATGTTTTATGGTCTCCTGAGTCCAAAAAAGTAGTTTTTGGCAATTGGTCAGTGTGTGTGTGTGGAGAATTTTCTGACTATTATATCTCCGAAACTAATAAAGATAGAGCAACGAAACTTCAGTATTGATACAGGTGTGGTGCACAGATGATTATTCTAACTTTTGGTGAAAACTGGAAAATCAGAAGTGGGACATCGGAAAGCGGAAATGGGACTGTAAGTCCGTGTCTCAAAAACGGCTTTAACGTTTTTCTTCAAATTTAGTATACAAACACTCTATTCGATGTCATTTCGTATGAATTAGTTCGTTAACGTTAGTTCAGGAAAATTGATAGGCGCCCTGTATAAATAGATCAATTTCAAGTCCCGCAAGTGCGTTGATTTAAAAACGAGTACGGATTTTTTTCAAACTCGCCATATTAACCCCTCCCCCCGTTTTAGATATCCTTTTGTATGTATTTGTTGTTTTCCGGTCAATACTTGAGTATGCCAATTTTTGGTAAAAGTTGATATCTCAAGATCAAGAACAGCTCTTACGATTTTTTTTTAAATTGTCGTCTAAACCCATTTTATATAGCCTTTCTCATGCATTACGTGGTTATTACAGGAAAATTAAATCATCCTGATTAGATAAGTCAGTTTTAGATCTCGAAAATTTGTGTTTCAAAAAAATAGCACTACACATCTCCCCCCCTCCCCCCCTCCGCCTTATTTTTTGCTCTATGTAAACTGTGTTTAATATGCTTTTATACGTGTATCAGTTTCCTCTTGCCAGAAAATTTTTAAGTGTCTCTTTTCTTGGGTCAATTTTATGTTTTCTGATCACATTATCTCCAAAAAAGTGCATATTGTACGTACATGTAATCTATATTAATAAAATAAGACTTTTGTCTGTAAATTTGTCAGAATCAAACAGTTTTGCGATATCTCCACGTTTCACACACCATGAAAGCCAAAAAGGATTTCAGAAATTTTTGCCTGTGTGTGTGTGTGTGTGTCATCGTGTCTGTATGACGCTATTTTTATCCGGGAATCACTCGAGAACGGCTGGACGGAATTCAACGGCACTTAGTAGGAATTTAGGTCTTCACCCAACTTAAAATTACATCTATAAAATTTTCAAAATTTTGATTAGTTTTTGAATTGTGGGTAAAAAACGCCTGCGCATGCGCCATAAATATTTTGTCAGTAAAACGCTTTGAATGGAAAAAAAAATGTTATCTTTACGTTTTAGATAAAAGTCTCTCTCTTTATATATATATATATATATATATATATATATATATATATACTATATATATACTATATGGTGTATATATATATATATATACACCACCTGTATTGATATCGAATTCAAATATCGCCATATATTTATCATTTGACAAAATTTCAATGCAGAAAACTCTAATAGATTGTCGATGCAGTTGAACATTGAAGAAAAGATACAGTTTTAGTATAAAACCCTCTTGGCAACTTTTTATTTTACTCTATTAGGTTGATTTCTTTAGAAATCGACCTATTGCAATCACTTCGTTTATCTATATATATATATCTATCTATAATGAAAATTTTGTCATCACGATAACTCCCGGAATAATACTCGAAATGGAACCAAATTTGGACAGTGAACTGATCTTATAAATATCTTGGATGAGTTCGTTAACCAAGTTGCTCCGACTTTTTGTTTTCAAGTGGCAGCCACTTGAAAATTTCAAACCGACATTGTAAAAAGCATATTTAAAGCAAGATTTGCTTGAATTTTGTTGTAAATACAGGCCACATAAGGGTCTCAATGATGCTTATTAATGAAGTTTAGCCGCCATTTTTAATAAAGTGGCAGATATTTTAAGTTAAGTGGGACCACTTGAAATCAAGCTACGACTTGAAAATTTAAAATCACTATAACTTCCGAAATAATACTCCAAATCGATCCAAATTTAGACAGTGTCTTATCTTATAAATATCTTAGATGAGTTTATTAACCAAGTTGCTCCACCATTTTGTTTTCAAGTGGAGACCACTTGAAAATTTCAAATTCAAATTGTAAAAAGCGTATTCCGAATTTGTTTGAAATTTGATGTAAATATAGACCACATAAGTGTCTCAATGAAGTTTATTAATGAAATTTATACGTCATTTTTAATAAAGGTTATAGATATCTTAAGTTAAGCGGGGCCACTTGAAATCACTCTACCACTTGAAAATTTAAAATCAGAATAACTTCTGAAATAATACTCCAAATCGAACCAAATTTGGATAGTGTCTTAAGTTATCTTATAAATAACTCAGATGAATTTGTTAACCAAGTTGCTTTGCCATTTTGTTTTCAAGTGGAGACCACTTGAAAATTTCAAATTCAAATTGTAAAAAGCATATTCCGAATTTTTTTTTATTTTGATGCATACATAGATTATACAAGTGTCTCAAATAACTTTATTAATGAACTTTATTCTCCATTTTTAATAAAGTGGCGGATATCTTAACTTAAGCGGGACCACTTGAAATCAGGATACCACTTGAAAATTTAAAACCATGATAACTTCCGAAATAATACTCCAAATGGAACCAAATTTGAACAGTGTCTTAACATTAACTTATCTTATAAATATCTTAGATGAGTTTGTTAACCAAGTTGCTCCGCCATTTTGTTTTCAAGTGGAGACCATTTGAAAATTTCAAATTTAAATTGTAAAAAGCGTATTCCGAAATTGTTTGAATTTTGATGTAAATACAGACCACATAAGGATCTCAATGAAGTTTATTAATGAAATTTATACGTCATTTTTAATAAAGGTTATAGATATCTTAAGTTAAGCGGGACCACTTGAAATCAGGCTCCCACTTGAAAATTTAAAATCACGATAACTTCTGAAATAATACTCCAAATCGAACCAAATTTGGACAGTGATATTATCATATAATTATCTTGAATATTTTCACTGGGCAACTTGTCCCGACATCTTGTTTCTAAGTTCCAGCCACTTGAAATCACACTGCCACTTGAAAATATGCCATCACGATAACTTTTAAAATACTAAACGGATTCAAATAAAAGTTGGATAGTGAACTTATGGTTCAAATATCTAGGATAAGTTCACTTGGTGACTTGATCCGCAATTTTATGTCCAAGTGGCTGCCACTTGAAAATTTGTTAATATAGTAACTTTAGTAATACAGAATCGATTCGCATCAAATTTGGGTAGTGGATTTATTCTTCAAATATCTCAGATAAGTTCGCTGGGCATCTCACTCCGCTTTTTTTTTTCCAAGTGGCGCCACCTGAAAATTTCTTATGACGATAATTTTTGAAATACTGATTTAATTTGAACTAGAACTGGACAAGGAACTTATACTAGTATACTGGATGATTTCACTGGGCAAGTTGTTTTGCCATTTTGTTTCCAAGTTGCAACCACTTAGACTGCCCCTTGAAAATTTGCCATAAAATTAACTTTTGAAACACGGCACTGATTTAAACCACAGTTGGACAGTGAACCTATGCTTCAAATACCTTGGATATGTTTGCTGGGCAACTTGTCCCGCTGTATTGTTTCCATCTGGCGGCCACTGGAAAATTTGTTATCATGGTAACTTTAGAAATACTTAATCAATTCAAACCAAAGTTGAAAATTGGATTTATCTTTCAAACAACAAAAATCTAGAAAATTCACGTAACTCATGAACCAATCAAGTTATTGCGTCCATCTTTGGTATATCGATTATAAGTATTTTCTCGCCAAAAGTCGCCCAAAAAGTCGCCATAGGGAAAAAGTCACCAAATTTGGCGCCAAATCCATTACCTGCGTTGCTGGATTTTTTTAATGCGTTTTTAAGGGAAAATTAGGCTATTTTAGTGCTAAAACAAGCTAGAAATGCAGAAAACTAACATTTTATCAATTTACTAATTGAAAGAATTTCTAAAAAAAAAATTATTTTCAAATTTGAAACGATATTTTAGATGAGGAACTTTCTCTGCCATTTTGATCGATGTGCCAGCCACTTAATTTTTCAACACGATGACTTTTGAGATTTTGAATTAATTGGAGCTATATGTGTACAGTAGACTTACCTCACATTATTTCATATATTTGTCAACTTATCTCACCATTTGATTCCAAGCGCCGGCCACTTGAAAATTTTAAATTCACATAAAAAGGTATTTTTGAACCGATTTGCTTAAAAATCTATATGTGCATAGCCTACATCAATATTTCTACCAAATGCATTAATAATTTGTAGCCGCCATTTTCAAACAAAATGACGGCTACTTGATAAGGAAAAAGAAATCAACCTACCCTTCCGAAAAAGCCGGAAGGTCTTGTTTTGTTTTTGCCATTTTGGCCATTAGAAAGTCAGATATAAAGAAGTTGGCGGGAAATGTCCTTGGCACTTCGATGCCAAACTTCAAATTTTGCTTGGGGATCTGATACTAAATAGCTGTTCCGAAGAAAAAAACAAAAGGAAAAATAATAGACTTTAAAAAAATTAAAATGTAAATTAAACAACGCTGCCACGCTATTTGACGTATTTGGCGATGAATACACACGGTGTTACGAAAAGATTGTCTATGTGAGGATTAAGCCTTTTGAGATTTTCTTCTCTCGGACAACTCATAAACAAGATGCTTGCAACAAATTATAAATTAAAAAAATAATTACATACATAAGATAATTGTAAATAAGGTTTCAATTTAATATTATCTATATTAATAAAATCAGACTTTTGTCTGTAAATTTGTCAGAATCAAAAAACTTCGCGATATCTTCACGTTTCACACAAAATGGAAGCCAAAAATGACTTTAGAAAATTTTGTCTGTCTGTGTGTGTCGTCATGAGTGTATGTCTGTAATGCTATTTTTGTCTAGGTATCACGTGAAAATGGCTGAATGGAATTCAACGGCGCTCAGCAGGAATTTTGCTCCTTACCCAACTTAAAATTATATCTATCAACTTTTTCGAAATTCCCCCCGTTCCCCTCCTGTGGGAAGGGGCAAAATTCAAAAACACGTTTGTAAGCATAACTCGGCTCCAAAGTACTTCACAGTAAAGAAATTGCACATGAGGAGACTAGACATAACTAAAACTAAAAAAATATTTGCGATTTAGGAATTTTCGATTTTTAAGGGGAGAAAGAAGGAAAATCGATTTTTGGCGAGAAATTTCGCAAATTTTGGATTTTTGAGTAGAACTCTACTAAAAATGGAACAAAAATGTTGAAAAAAAAAAGCTGTGCGACTTTCTTAGGATATTTCCGAACACACATTTTTGATTTTTTGTGATTTGCGATTTTTTGGGGAGTTTACGAGGGGGCAAAATCGAGACACACCTTTTAGCGCTAAATTTGTCCTGGGAAATCTATGGGAGCTGCGTTCAGGAATTTTAGTGCTTGGATAGTTTATATGTATCCAACACCTAAAGTAACGGGATTTATCAAAATTACCACCGTCTCGTCCTCTTAGGGGGGGGGGGGGGGGAGAGAAGGCAAAAAATCTTTGTAAGCATAACTCGGCTCCAAATTACTTCACAGCGAACCCTAACAGCACAGTTAGGCTTAACTTATCCACAGTACATCTTAAGGATGTTTCTGGGATATCTTTTCATCTAGAAGACATCTTGAAGATATCCTGGGGAGGTGATGTGCTGTCTGGGAAGAAAATGCACATGGAGAGACTACACATGAGTACAAATAAAACATTTTCTGTGATTTAGAGAGTTTTGATTTTTAAGGAAAGGGAGGGGGAAATCCTTTTTTGGCGGGAAATTTTGCAAATTCCGGATTTTTTAGCAGAACTCTACCAAAAATGGAACAAAGATGTTGAAAACAACCATGAGTCTTCCTTAGGATATTTCCAAAATATGTTTTTGATTTTTTTTTTTTTTTTTTTTTTTTTTTTTTTTGGTGAGGGGAGGGGAGTATGTGTTACGAAGGGCAAATTCGAGACAGATTGCCCAAGACTGATTTAGCGCTAATTGGGGGGTCTCGAACTTGCTACTTTTAAACGCTAAATTCGTCCTGGGGAATTTATGAGAGCTGCGGTCACGAAGTTTGATGCTTGAATTCTTTACATGTATCCAAAACATCCCTATGTAACGGGATTTATCTAATTCCCCTGGAGGGGGGGGGGGGGCTGGAGGCAAAAATTTATTGTAAGCATAACTAGGCCCCAAATTACTTCACGGTGAAGAAATTGCACAAGAGAAGACTAGACTTGAGTATAAATAAAACATTATGTACGTTTTTGGAATTCTTGATTCTTAAAGTAGAGAGGGGGAAAAATCGTTTTTCGGGGGGAAATCTTAGAAATTCCGGATTTTTGAGTAGAGTTCTACTAAAAATGTTACAAAGATGTTGAAAACAGCTATGTGACTTCCTCAGGATATTTCCAAAACATTTTTTTTTTTTTTGGTGGGAGGGGGGGAGGGGCGTTGGAAGTTGCAAATTCGAGATCCCCTTTTTAGCGCTAAATTTGTCTTGGGAAATCTATGGGAACTGAGGTCACGAAATTTGGTGCGTAAATTGTTTATATGTATCTGACACTTATTGTAACGGGATTTTACGAAATCCCCCCCCCCTAAACCCCCTCGGGGTTGGGGGCAATAAACACGTGTAAAAACACGTTTTCCTGCTTGAGTTCGCCTTAAATTATCTTAGAATTTCGAATTTTGGTGTGTAGATGTTGATTAAGTGTACGCATTATGTACTTTGGTGGGATTTCACAAAATTTCGGACATACCCACTGGGGAAGGGAAGGGAAGAAGCAGGTAAGTTCTGCCGAAAACAGTAGAAACCCGGACTCCTCACGTTGCGAGCGGAAAAAACATGTAAAGCGGGAACTTTAACTTAGATTATTAAAAATGATGTGATTTTGACAACTCATTTAAGTATAGTGTCCAGCGAAGCGGGCAAAGCCAGCTAGTAGTATATAATAGAAGTCGTGTGGGTTGTTTCACACCAGAATTTTTAGGAATGCAATACCTCGATTTTTTACACCGCTTTATAATTTGGTGATATAAATGTTTCTCCTTGGAAAGTGCAGTTACGTAACTTTCAAGCCATCTATCAATTTTACGAGCAATTTTCAAAATAAATCTTTTATTTATTTTTACATTTCAATCAAAATTCAAGTTAAAAGTAGCAGACGATTATTCTAAAGTTGCCAAATTTTTATCTCAAACTACACTCATGTTCATAAATTAAGGATAATGCTAGCTGAGGCAAATAAAGGTTCAGAAACAAAACAAACATGACTTATTCATAAAGTTCATTTATTAAACAAAAGATCACGAACAAATATAGGTGGTTTATGTAGGATACCATTTATAAAAACTACAATTTTTTGCTCCCTGAAGAAATTACAAAAAGTATCTCCCCTAAAAAAACTTAACATTACATGGTTGGTATGATTGTTAATACAGTAGAGTCTCTATAATTCGAGTCTCGATTGTTCGAGTTTCCCATAAATCCGAGTTAAATTCGACTCACCAAAAAAAAAAAAAAAAAAAAAAAAAAAAGACCAACACATGAAAAAATTACTTCTATCTTTTATTGTTATTTCACCGGTCTCATGCTATGAGAAGAAATCCTTCCACTCAAAGAAAACGCATTTTGTATTCTTTGCAGGTGCGCGTTTTGGAGGAGGGGGGAGGGAATCGTGCTATTTCAATTTGGAGAGAAAGTTGTGCAATCCGATTTCAGCCAATCACCTGTTTCCACTTCTCCAAATGTATCTTTCCATATTCTAAAAATAGTGCAGTTCGATTAGTTCGGTACTAGCTCGCGGAATTTAAGTCACTTTTGAAAGATTTTTTAATTCTGTTTACAGAAACGTAATTGTTTTTCCATAATGGATTCTACAAAAAGGAAAAGGAAATTCGTTCCATTAAAAGTGAAATTAGAAGCATTAAAAAGACTGGATAAGGGGGAAACTCTTAAAAAACTTGCAGTCGAATATGGCGTAGGTGAAGTCACAGTTGGTGATTGGCGTAGAAACAGAAGCAAATTAGAAGCGTTTTCCGGTAACAAGTGCTCAGACGTATCATTGGATAGAAAATCTTTGAAAAAATCTGACTATGAAAAAACAGGCGAGGCACTTTTTATGTGGTTTACCCAACAAAGGCAAAAAGGATGCCCTCTTTCAGGTCCCATTCTAAAAGAAAAAGCTTTGCTGTTTCAAAAAGAATTTGAAGAGGGAGATCAAAATTTCACTGCTAGTGTAGGCTGGTTTGACAAGTGGAAAAAAAGATACGGCATTCGGCAACTAGAGATGTGTGGAGAGAAATTATCTGCTGATTCTGAAGCCGTCGTAAAATTCTGCAAGAAATTACAGGAGATAGTAAAAAATGAAAAACTTACAAATGACCAGCTTTATAATTGCGATGAAACTGGCCTTAATTTTAAAATGTTACCTTCTAAGACACTCGCGTCACGTGAAGAGAAAAGTGCTCCAGGTCACAAAAAGAGCAAAGAGAGATTGACAGTTCTCGCGACATCAAATGCTTCAGGAAATCATAAGATGAAACTTGTTGTTGTCGGAAAATCGACTAAGCCAAGAGCCTTTAAACATATTTGTGTATCGTCTCTACCGGTTACGTATAAGAGCCAAAAAAGTGCTTGGATGACGCAAAAGATATTTAAAGACTGGTTTTACTCCGATTTTGTTCCAGAAGTTAAAAAATTCTTGAAAGAAAGAAATCTACCTTGTAAAGCCATCTTGACGCTTGATAACGCGGGTTCCCATCCAAATGAAGATGAATTAAATTGCGATGGAATTCGTGCCATGTTTTTACCCCCAAATGTAACTAGTTTAATTCAGCCCATGGATCAAGGGATTCTACAATGCTTAAAAAAAAAGTATCGCCGTAGATTGCTGCAATCTCTTCTAGAATCCATAGAAGGTGAAGAAACCATTGTAGATGTTTTGAAAAAAATTACCGTGAAAGACGTTGTGTATTGGGTGGCTGGGGCATGGGATGAAATAACCTCAGAGACTCTTCAGAAATCTTGGAATAAAATTTTGAAGAACGAGGGGGCAGAAAACAATACTAATCAGGACATTAGTGAAGATGATATGCCGTTGTTTAATTTTATTAAAAAAATCCCAGGGTGCGAAAACACAGATAGTATTTCTGTGGTGGAAGAATGGCAAAATAATGACGACCAACTAGAATTTACGGATGCAGCTATAGTTGATATGATTAATTCAGTAGAGCAGGATGATAGTGAGGAGGAGGACGTAACAAATGATTCCACACCACGTATGAGTCACAGCGAGGGTCTTGCTGCGCTAGAGGCTGCTATGAGATACGTAGAACAACAGCCTGAAGCGACTCCAGTCGACAATGTGATGCTCAGAAGATGGCGTGATATTGCCGCACGTAAAAGGAACAATGTATTTAAACAGAAAACAATTGACAATTACTTTAAGATGTAATTAACTTATCTTCAGAAATTAATGTAATAGCATTATGTAAGTACATTTTTTTTTAATTGAAATATACACTTAAATTTAAAAATTGTGTTTACATATTATTTCTATTTTATTAATTTTGTCATTTTTGATAATTCGAGTTTTCAATAATTCGAGCTACGTCCGGTCCCGTCCACCTCGAATTACCGAGACTCTACTGTACATTGTATGTCTCTCAGATGAGAAAATACAGTCCTTACAACGCCTAGGAATGCTGAGTATTAAATTATTGATCTTATCTTGGGGAAGGTTACTCTACTCAGTAAGCAATGCTCTCCGAAGTTCCAGTACACATGTAGGAGGTGGTTGACGGACTACAAGTCATCAGGAAAGCATGACCTACACATGCTCTATCGGATTCTAGTCAGGTGAGAATGCTGGTCATTCCATGCGAGTGATAGCTTCAGATTGTAGGCCTCCGTGTACAACGTTTTCACGGTGAGGACGCGCATTGTCATCCATAAACACAAATTCTGGGCTCATGGCACCCCTAAACAAACGTACATGTTGTTCCCGACTGATGTCCCGATAAGTTTGGCCTATCATTCTTCCGATTTGAACATGCAGATCCGTTCTGGTGCCCAATATGACCCCCCCCCCCCAAACGAGCACTCCTGCCCCACACGGTGTCGTTCAATGACTTTGTTTTGGTGGTAAAGGGTACCTGACGTTCTACATATGAAAGTCTGGCGTGAATCACACTGCAAGCTAAACCTGGACTCGTCAGAAAACATCACACAAGCTCACTGTGCCGCTGTCCACATTGCATGTTCTCTACTCCAAGTTAACCGCTGGCACAGTGCATTGCCGTGAGTGGAACACATCTAACAAGCTTGCGAGCATATAGACCAGTATCTCCCAAACGTCTATCCACGGTTTTCTTTGAAACTGTGGCTTTCGTGGCTGCAGACAGCTGACGAGACAGGTCTGATGCTGTGCTTTATCTGCTTATTTGGGCAGTTATTACCAAATACCGGTGGTCATTCGGAATTGTAACTCGTCGCCGACCAGTACTGTAACGTCGACTGGCATTTCCATCATTTTGGAATCGTTGTCAAAGCCTAGAGATGACACTTTGGGCGATTCTAAGTTTCCCCGATACTTCTATCTGAGTACGCCTACATTCTAGTCTGCCGATAATTCTACCACGTAAAAAATTATCTGCATGCGTCCTCTGTGTCATAAGTAACTATTCAGTTGTGGCACTGGGCGACACACAGAACGCTTGTGAACAATTTTCCTTCTTTGCTCCCATTTCTTATCTACCCCCTTCTTACACTTTCGTCATTGTAATATCATATCGGCGTCATCTGATGGCTTCTTATAATTTGCATAGTATTCTTAAAGATGTGTGTGGTATTTCTACAGGTGAAATTTTTGCATTAAAGTTCGATTTCAGTGTGAATCTGAATTATCCTTCATTTATGGACATGAGTGTACAAGAGAGAAAAATAAATTATAAAATCATTTCCATTTAGTGTGAACAATCTTCTGTGTATAAATAGTATTAGGGTTTTAAAACAGTTTTTTACCAAGTATATTTCTGTACCCCGGAGATAAAGGACACCACGTTCATTTTGTGAAAAGAGTTTAGCATCATGTTTTTTATGTGCATTTTTTTTTTTTTTTTTACCTTTAATATACAGGGTGATTATAATTAAAGTTAGGATTTCAAAACGCTATAATTTTAAAACTACCCGTCAAAGCGATTTGATATTTTGCCAGAGCAATCGTAAGGCAATAAAATTTTGTTTGGCAAAAAAAAAAAAAAAAAAAGTTCCAAAATGTGCCGTTAATTATGCGTTAAGTATTTGTTTCATGAAGCTTCTCTTTTTCTCTTTTCACTGTGATTGTTTCCGCTGTAAACACGTATTCTTGTCTTTTTGCTGAAAAAAAAAAGTAGTAAACCTTTGGAGTCTATTGTTTTCTGCTATTCCATTGTGTTGCTAACAACATTCCCGTGTTTAATGAGTCCATTTAGGCGTTTCTCCTGACATTACCCTGACATCGCCATCCATAGGAACATGTTGGGAATACTTTTTTTTCCTCCCCCAATTTATTGCCTCACGATTGCTCTGGCAAAATATCAAATCATTCTGATGGGTAGTTTTAAAATTATAGCGTTTTGAAATTGTAACTTTAATTATAATCACCCTGTATATATATACATTAGAGAGAGGGGCATTAAGCACTATGGCGAGTTACTGTAAAGGAGATAGGACAGTGGAAAATAAAACCATGTCCATTTTCTTTATTCATGGCAAATGTATTTCATTACAGCATCATTAACATCAAACCTGAACTAGTATGTTGTGGCCACCACAAGACTTTCTTCTATATTTTCCTATACAAATTCACTTAGTAACAATATTTAAAAAAAAAAAAAAAATCCATGTTTTTTTTTCGGTAAAAGTAAAAAAAAATCGATAACTTTGTTTTAAATTATCACATATTTATAGTTCAACCATTCGTTTTAAAGGTATTGACGAGACCTTTCGAAAGATACCCCCACCCCGTGGGGTACTTCCCCCCAGGGGGGGAAGTGATGCCCCCAAATGCCCAAATTTTTTTTCCTAATTAACTACTACTATTATTAATAATTCGTATTAATTTTACAATCACAGGTTAAGAATAGCTCTCATTATGTACATTTATACGAAATTTTGTACTATACTGCCATGTTAAAAAATTAGAAAAAATACGATCACAACGCCTCCTGTTGTGCGATTGATCCCCAAATCTAATCAGCCCCAGTTTCTGGCAGGGGCCAACTAAATACAGAGTTTGGTTAAATTTTGTTAAAAAAAAAAAATTTTTACAATTACGATTTTTTTTTTTTTTTTTTTTTCGTAAAAAGTAAAAAAAATTGATAACTTTGTTTTAAATTATCATAGATTTATAGTTCAACCATTCGTTTTGAAGGTATTGACGAGACCTTTCGAAAGATACCCATCTTGAAAATTTACTCCCCTCGAGGAGGGACTTCCCCCCCAGGGGGCTTGACGAGGCTCCTACACATACAAAAAAATTTTCCCAGTTGACTATCGCTCTTATAAATAATTCTTGTAAATTTCATAATGATTACTAAAAAATAATTCTCTTTATGCACATTTATACAAAATTTTGTCCTATATCACCATGTTAAAAATTTAGAAAAAGCGGGATGGCAACGCAACCTGTAAGACAATTTTTACCAAAAGTTGATAGGCACTAATTTATGTCAAGGTGCAACTACATACCAATTTGCATGAAATTCTGTGCAGTAGTTTCTGAGATACAGTTGCCACAAAATTTTGTCACACACACACAGACAGACAGACAGACAAGACATTTTCTAAAAATGGTCAAATCATGTTCTACAGCTCTCAAAACGTGTAAATCCATCAAAAACCGGAGGTGAAAATTTTTACGAATCCAATACTTTCTTCTATTGAATATAGAAGAAAGTAAAAATACATTTTTGTGACATGATAACCCTTTACCTCCGGCGTACAGATTTGTAAAAAAAAATTTTGTTAAAAATTATTAGGTAAAATTATTCATTCTTTCGACTGGTTATATTCAGATATTTTTTAATTTTATTTTATTATAGGAGTACTTTAATTGATCTCATTATGAGTGACGTGAAATATAGTGTAAGAAATATGCTTAAAGAAGACGTTCCGCAAGCTTTAGACATTTGGCGAGAAATTGGATATAATAAAGGTAAATACCGTCTCTACACTTGGTTAGAGGTAGATCCAGAAGCATTCAAGATTGCCGTGTCTGATCAAGGTATTGTAGTCACACGATTTAAATCTTATTGTATGTATGTTCGCTAACTTCTTACGAACCACTGAACTCAGAATCACGTGGAAGGTACCAAATGATGCAAAATTACACAGTGACTACGAGTTGAACATTTAAGTTAAATTATTTAAATTATTTTAAAAGATATCAATTTAAAACTCCAAACGAGTAGAACTTAAGAGGTAGTGCTAAAAAAAAATGTCCACCAATAACTGTCCTAAGCGTACATCCAACGGTTCGTAAAATGATAAAAACCTTAAAGTCAACATCATAAGTAATCGCTCCAAACGAGGTTTCGAACGATTTCAGTGGAATAGTTTTCAGTTTTTGTAAAAGTGACATTAAAAAAAGGAGATTTTTTTTTATTATTATTCATTTAAATATAGTTATAAACGAAATCTTTATATTTGTTAGACCAAATAATGAGATTATTATATATACAGGGTGAGTTTGACATAATCTGCCAAACGAAAGGAGGTGATAGAACAGCCCACGCGGAGCATAAAACACCATACAAACCCTGTCCTATCTCTAACCGTTTCCGAGTTATGGTAGATAGAAGAAAAATCTGTTTTTTCTCATCCCGTCTGAAAAAAAAAAAAAAAAAAAAAAAAAAAAATTGTGAGCTTCCTGAAAGACTTTCACGCACAATAAGCACATATTTGGAAAGAGCAGAAACAATCCTATCGGGTGACACCATTTACATCAGGATACCTTAATTTGACGGCGAGAGCTACAAGCGCTAAAACATTGGCGAAGTTTAAAATTGAGTTGTCCCCAAATTCTTTAACCGGCAATTCTGCTAACGCCGTTCAAGCTAAAATCGGTCAAATTTACCGAAAACTTCTCCATTCCACAAACTTTAGAATGAGCCCACAATAAACCATATCGGTGATCTAGTTCAGGAGAAATTTAGCATTTTAATTGAAATACATCATTGAAAACGGCGTTCGTCGAACTTGGCAAACGAAACGATGGTGTAAATATAACGTATGCAAATTCGTGACTATCTGCATATGGACTCTTAGTGATATGCAGATGTATTCCAACCTTCCTGCGCGCGCATCCCACTCACGGGTACAAAAGGCGAGTCAATCTGTAACAGCTCATTAACTCGTCAGCTTCTTTTACGTTTCATGCTGCTTATTGCTTTAGCATTTTCTGGACTTTGCCTGAGCTCGGCCGATTCTTTTTACGCTGCTCTCACGTCTACATGCTCTCTCTTAGTTCATACTTAGTATGTTTTCATACATTGGTACGAGTTAACAATGTTGGTTCTTATTCCGCAGCACTTTTTTTTCTTCTACTTTTGTAATTAATATTGAAATTTTATCCCTTTTTGTTTATCCTTCTGAATTTTATTTTCAATTGAAGTCATCACAGGGATCAAATTGTCATACTTTCCAACCTGTAAACAGATATGCCTAGTTTTACAAATAAAGAGCTCGCGGATATGCATTTTGTGTATGGATTTTGCGATGATGACTTTCGGAGAGCTGAAGAAGAGTACCGTCTACGTTATCCACATCGTCATGCGCCCAACCGTGCTGTATTTGCCGCAATTCATGGAAGGCTTAGGGAGAGTGGGTCGTTCGGTAGGACCGCTAAGGAGTCCGTACTCGACCGAGTGGAGGAAAATCCAAATATGAGTTCACGCATACTTGCGAGAGAAGGTGGAATCTCCCAAAGTAAAGTGATGATTGTTTTGCACAAAAACCAGTATCATCCATACCACTTCACACCGGTACAAGAATTACGCCGCTCAGATTTCCAAAAGCGGGTAACATTCTGCCGCTGGCTTTTAGAGCGAGATATTGAGGAACACCATTTCCTTAGAACGATACTGTGGACAGATGAGTCACTTTTCACTCGGGATGCCATGTTAAATTTAGATAACTGGCATCATTACGCTCAACAAATCCATTTGTAACACGAAATTCATCGTTCCAGACGCGATTCAGCTTAAGTGGTTGGCTTGGAGTGGTCGGCGATCGCTTGATAGGTTCACATGTGTTCCAAGGTCCTCTGACAAGCAATACATATTTGGAGTTTCTGGAACATCATCTTCCAGGATTACTTGATGTCATTCCTGTACCCCAACGAGCGGAAATCATTTCCAACACGATGGGGCCCCTGTACATTCTTCCAATGCCGTTCGGGACTTCTTGACTCAGCAGTATCCGAGATGGATTGGTCGTAATGGACCAATTCCTGGACCACCTAGATCGCCAGATCTCACTCCATTGGACTTCTATGTTTGGGGTTTCCTGAAGCAAGAAGTTTACCGCACAGAAGTTGTCAGTTTGCAAGATTTAAGCAGCCGGCTCGTTGATGTAATAATAGAACTGAGGGATGAGCTTTCGCTAAGAGCTACTGTGGTTTCCGTTCGTAAGCGCGCAAGGGCATGTATCAGATGTGGGAGTGACCAATTTCAGCAGCGGCACTAAATTTCACACATCCTTTCGAATGCATATGTGCTTGATACGTCTTCTTTTTTTTCCGCATATTTCTTTGTGAAAGACGTGAGATGCGTCATTTTTTTTTTTCCATATTCCTTTGTAAAGACGTGAGAAACGTCATACTTCTTTGTTTCCATTCCATTGTGTTTGTAAACTTAATACAACTGCTACTTTTCTTGTTCGTCTTTAAAACTTTCTTTTTTGCATCTGACAAAACAGCATGCTGAAGGCGGACATGAAATCAGGAACGACCATGGCACAACGTGAGTCTCCTTCTCGACGAACGCCGTTTTCAGTGATATATTTCAAACAAAAGGCTAAATTTCTCCTGAACTAGAACACCGACATGGTTTATTGTGGGTTCATTCTAAAGTTTGTGGAATGGAGAAGTTTTTGGTAAATTTGACCGATTGTAGCTTGAACGGCGTTAGCAGAATTGCCGGTTAAAGAATTTGGGGACAACTCGATTTTAAACTTCGCCAATGTTTTAGCGCTTGTAGCTCGCCGTCAAATTAAGGTATCCTGATGTAAATGGTGTCACCCGATAAGATTGTTTCTGCTCTTTCCAAATATGTGCTTATTGTGCGTGTAAGTCTTTCAGGAAGCTCACAAATTTGTTTTTGTTTTTTCAGACGGGATGAGAAAAAACAGATTTTTCTTCTATCTACCATAACTCGGAAACGTTTAGAGATAGGACAGGGTTTCTATGGTGTTTTATGCTCCGCGTGGACTGTTCTATCATCTCCTTTCGTTTGGCAGATTATGTCAAACTCACCCTGTATACTAATAGTTTAACTTTCATTTAATTACAATTACAGTCATTTCCAAAAATTTAAGACAAGTAGCCGATTTTCAATATTTTAACACATTGCATCATTTGCGCAGATTATTGCGTCATCTCATGTGCTGATTGCATCAGACGTATTCTATTGCTATAAATAAAGGTTTCCGGCAGCATATTTATTACCTTTGCTCGAGTTCAAACGGGGATACAGTTTGACGTTGCGGATTGGTTGCTACCTTTTATGACGCAATGATTCTCCACTGATTATAATACTTAGCTTAAATCAGTAACACGGAGTAATATTATTAGGAGTTGAAGGTCCAATGGGAGAAAGCTACGAAACTGTGATCTAAATTTTTGGTAAATATTGAGGGCACCACTTGTCATTCCTCCCTACTTCGGCGCGGATATACTGTTGTTTTCAATAGAATTTTGCTGAAGTACATTTAAAATTTTTTATTTTAAGCAATTTAATTTCTTTGTAAGTTCTTAAAACTGCATAATTCAGATGTTTCAAATAAATGCTTCGTTCCTAGTTGTAAAACAGGCTATGATAGTGATAAGAAAAACAAAAAAAAAAGCCCTAGGAGAAAAATAAAGTCCGAGTTCGTGTTTTCTGCAGCTAAAGTAAGTTTGTTTTTTTTCTTTACAAAATTTCATCCATTCTCCTTCCTCCCAATTGTCTGTTTTATCTAGCTTCGGTTCATAAGAATCGTCATTTTTTAAAAGCTTTCTTTCAAAGTAAAATTACTATAAAATGGCTCTTAAAAAAAACATGTTGGTTAGAATACTCTATTTAATGAAATTTGCTTTCAATCGAAATTTTTTCAGCTTAATATTATTTTTAAAAAAATAATTAAAACGAGATATTTCCCCATTGAATAACATTGCGGAAGCTGGAGAGAAGGAAGGATTGCACGCTGGCGCCATCTATAAACATTAGAAAACAACATCACAAAATTTCAGCGTTACCTTCTTCTCCTGTCTTTTTACTACGTGATCAGTAATAATCTACAATATCCCTCTCGTTTTATGCGAATATAAATGAATATGAATATTTGAAAGAGTTTTCTAACTATATTTGACAATTAATGTTTTCTTCTGAGTAATTTAAATTCTGCCAAATTAATTTTGTGCAGATAAAATTACTTTAATAAACTAATTCTGAAAAAGACAAATAGTGGCGCCATCTGTATTTTTCAGTGATTTTTAATTATTATGTAATATTTTCATTTCATTTTATTTTTTAATTCCTCTTACTTTCTTAATTTATGTAAGAAGTTCGTATAGCTTTTACTGGAACTCCTACATTGATAGGCTGACGCATCCGCCATTTTCTAGCCCACAAGACCGGTTGACGATTTATTATTTCTGATTTTTCGGCAATAAATTGCACGAATAACTCCAGAAAAAGGCACCGCCTGTTTATATTTTCTTCTAATACAGAAAGAAGGAAAAAGTGATATAAATTGCAGATGTAACTCGTGGATACCCGGAGCAGAAGCACAACTTTGTAGCGCAAGATTTCCCTTATTTTCAACTTAATTCATTTTATTTTCAAAGTTCTTTGACAAATTTAATATGAATGTACTGTTTTAAGCTATTGTATAGCTTTTATCGCGGGCTTTGAGCGCGGCGACCGAATCGAAAAATTCCGTAACGAAAAAAAAACCTAACACAGTTCGGTAGACTTCGGCTGTACGAAGCTCACACAGATCGAGACGAGCTGCTCCGAATTCAGACGAATAGGTAAGCAGCTGTTTGTGAGAAAGTATATAGGTGTATAGGTATCTATCATCTATCTATGTACAAAAGTGAATAGCTGTACGCGTAAAATTTGTGTATAAAGTAGATCAGATAAAACTTGAATATCTCCATTCGACTTGCAGGCCTTTAAACCTATTAAATACCTTCTCTCTATTAAAATTTGTTTTCTTATCATTATTGTTATCTTATCATTATTGTTATCTTATTCATTAATATCAAAGAAAAACCTTGAATATCCCCATTCGACTTGCAGGCCTTTAAAACCTATTAAATACCTTTTCTCTATTAAAATTTGTTTTCTTATCGGTCACCACGATCAAAAAGTGTAACTTGAATTAATATCAAAGAAAAAAATTGAATATCCCCATTCGACTTGCAGGCCTTTAAAACCTATTAAAACACCTTTTCTCTATTAAAATTTGTTTTCTTATCATTATTGTTATCTTATTCATTAATATCAAAGAAAAAACTTGAATGGCCCCATTCGACTTGCAGGCCTTTAAAACCTATTGAATACCTTTTCTCTATTAAAATTTGTTTTATATCGGTCACCACGCTCAAAAAGTGTAACTTGAATTAATATCAAAGAAAAAACTTGAATATCCCCATTCGACTTGCAGGCCTTTAAAACCTATTAAAATACCTTTTCTCTATTAAAATTTGTTTTCTTATCATTATTGTTATCTTATCATTATTGTTATCTTATTAATTAATATCAAAGAAAAAACTTGAATGTCCCCATTCGACTTGCAGGCCTTTAAAACCTATTAAATACCTTTTCTCTATTAAAATTTGCTTTCTTATCGGTCACCACGCTCAAAAAGTGTAACTTGAATTAATATCAAAGAAAAAACTTGAATATCCCCATTCGACTTGCAGGCCTTTAAAACCTATTAAATACCTTTTCTCTATTAAAATTCGTTTTCTTATCGGTCACCACGCTCAAAAAGTGTAACTTGAATTAATATGAAAGAAAAAACTTGAATATCCCCATTCGACTTGCAGACCTTTAAAACCTATTAAATACCTTTTCTCTATTAAAATTTGTTTTCTTATCGGTCACCACGATCAAAAAGTGTAACTTGAATTAATATCAAAGAAAAAAATTGAATATCCCCATTCGACTTGCAGGCCTTTAAAACCTATTAAAATAACTTTTCTCTATTAAAATTTGTTTTCTTATCATTATTGTTATCTTATTCATTAATATCAAAGAAAAAACTTGAATGGCCCCATTCGACTTGCAGGCCTTTAAAACCTATTGAATACCTTTTCTTTATTAAAATTTGTTTTATATCGGTCACCACGCTCAAAAAGTGTAACTTGAATTAATATCAAAGAAAAAACTTGAATATCCCCATTCGACTTGCAGGCCTTTAAAACCTATTAAAATACCTTTTCTCTATTAAAATTCGTTTTCTTATCATTATTGTTATCTTATCATTATTGTTATCTTATTAATTAATATCAAAGAAAAAACTTGAATGTCCCCATTCGACTTGCAGACCTTTAAAACCTATTAAATACCTTTTCTCTATTAAAATTTGCTTTCTTATCGGTCACCACGCTCAAAAAGTGTAACTTGAATTAATATCAAAGAAAAAACTTGAATATCCCGATTCGACTTGCAGGCCTTTAAAACCTATTAAATACCTTTTCTCTATTAAAATTTGTTTTCTTATCGGTCACCACGCTCAAAAAGTGTAACTTGAATAAACATCAAAGAAAAAACTTGAATATCCCCATTCGACTTGCAGGCCTTTAAAACCTATTAAAATACCTTTTCTCTATTAAAATTTGTTTTCTTATTATTGTTATCTTATTCATTAATATCAAAGAAAAAACTTGAATATCCCCATTCGACTTGCAGGCCTTTAAAACCTATTAAATACCTTTTCTCTATTAAAATTTGTTTTCTTATCGGTCACCACGCTCAAAAAGTGTAACTTGAAATTATATCAAAGAAAAAACTTGAATATCCCCATTCGACTTCCAGGCCTTTAAAAACCTATTAAAATACCTTTTTTCAAAAAATAGAGTTAGATCATTGAAATTTGGTACATCGAGGTTTTCGATACCTACAAATCGATTGTGGATATTTTTGAAAATTTCTCATTGCGGATATATTCTCATTTATTCAATAAAAGAAAAAAAATTGTTTTCTTATCGGTCACCACGCTCAAAAAGTGTAACTTGAATTAATATCAAAGAAAAAAACTTGAATATCCCCATTCGATTTGCAGGCCTTTAAAACCTATTAAATACCTTTTCTCTATTAAAATTTGTTTTCTTATCGGTCACCACGCTCAAAAAGTGTAACTTGAATTAATATCAAAGAAAAAACTTGAATATCCCCATTCGACTTGCAGGCCTTTAAAACCTATTAAATACCTTTTCTCTATTAAAATTTGTTTTCTTATCGGTCACCACGCTCGAAAAGTGTAACTTGAATTAATATCAAAGAAAAAACTTGAATATCCCCATTCGACTTGCAGGCCTTTAAAACCTATTAAAATACCTTTTCTCTATTAAAATTTGTTTTCTTATCATTATTGTTATCTTATTTATTAATATCAAAGGAAAAACTTGAATATCCCCATTCGACTTGCAGGCCTTTAAAACCTATTAAATACCTTTTCTCTATTAAAATTTGTTTTCTTATCGGTCACCACGCTGAAAAAGTGTAACTTGAATTAATATCAAAGAAAAAACTTGAATATCCCCATTCGACTTGCAGGCCTTTAAAGACCTATTAAAATACCTTTTCTCAAAAAATAGAGTTAGATCATTCAAATTTGGTACATCGAGGTTTTCGATACCTACAAATCGATTGCGGATATTTTTGATATATTCTCATTGCGGATATATTCTCATTTATTCAATAAAATAAAAAAATTTGTTTTCTTATCGGTCACCACGCTCAAAAAGTGTAACTTGAATTAATATCAAAGAAAAAACTCGAATTAATATCAAAGAAAAAAATACTGCATAAATAAAATAAATAATTAATTATAATTGCATAAGTTGATAAAAAATGCTATGCAATAGCTTTACCGCGGCAGTCCTCGAGTGCCACACGTATTTTTTTTTTTAAGTTATTGTTTTTAAACTCTTTTAAAATTAACTTTAAAATTACATTTCTTTTAACGTGAAGGGTTGCAGTTTTGAGCAAGTTGACGATGTTCTTAAAATTGCCAACTTGTTTGTTTCGTGATAAGAAGTTCTAGCTCACATAATCTGTGTAGAAGTTTAAAGGCGATAACAGCGCTAATAAGGTAACCTAGCTTTTTCTACCGCTAATGTTTTCCCAGATGGGCTAGAAAATGGCGGACACTGCGTCAGCTCGTATTATATAGAAGCCTTAGCTTTTACGCAAAATTAATTTCACGCCTTAAACACATTTTTAAACAATTCCTTAACAACAATTTTATTACATAATTATCATTTTTATTTATTTATGAATTTACTAGCTGTTACCCGCGACTTCGTTCACGTGGAAATTTTGATGTGTATGTGTGGGAACTGACGGTTTGATCATAATATGTAATGTAATGAAAACTTATCATTGTGGTGCTGTGCAAAACAGAGTCTGATAAAGTATACTAAAAAAAAAATTTAACTCATTGAAAGATCTACGGGAAAAATATACAATTTATTTTTATTCTAATACCGATCTGTATACAACATTAAAAGACTTATTATTTTCCGTTAGCCACATGCAAGTTCTGGGCACTTGAAACACGTGAACAACCAACATATAATTGACCGTGTGAGAAGCATGGAGTTAGTTCTTAAATGAATGCCTGTCACTTAAGGTTTGGTCCTGGGATTTGTTGATCGTCATTGTAAAAGCCAATTTCAATGGAAACTGCAATCCGCGATTGTAATGAAATGCTCGCCCTCTGGTGGGCTAAGGTGAAATTATCATACCACTGCATATCATCATATTATGCAATCGATTTTCCATGATGTAATGGCGGAGAAAGAACAATAATAAATACACGTGGATATTATATTTACTAACAACTGCAGTTCAGAAAGCGCCATCTATCGATCATTACAAATGCGGATCTCTTGAAATGAAATGACAAGTTGTTGGGAATAATAGGAATGCGGGGAATCAAAACGCTGTCTCCTTTAGCAGTTCCTGTAATAATGGTACATTTTATAATATTAATACCCAGCTCTGTAATACAAAGCCTAGCACCGGTGCACAGTCTGGGTGCATCAAGTTTACGCATCAGCATAGCTGGAACGCCAACTTTAAGCTCCAACATATGGGACGGTACTCCCGTTAACTCCAGAGAGTTGAGAAATTCAACGGGGTAGGGAGTACTATCGTCATCAGCCATCACAGTGTCTATGGATGTGTATAATTTTGAATTGCCGGCGGTCATGTCTAAAATTCTTTTGTTTATTTTATTGATCCACTCGTTCTTAGGCGATAGCACTGCCCTCTCACACAACCATTAATCATTACTTATATTAACATAAAAATCGGGAAAGACTTGCATGATAAGTTCGTCTTCTGTAGCCACTGGATGGGAAATTTATTCGGAAAATTGAATTTTCCCATCTGCATCCGTTTCTAGACGACCCTCACCAATTTTCAGAAGCTTATTTGCAAAGACACCTGATTCTTGGTCGTTGTACATTTGGACGCGCATGTTGCATGTAAGATGGAGCTTTTCAATCCCATACCAGAGTGGCGACGCCTTGAGACATGCGTTTATTTCATCCGCCGGTGTGCCCTTCTCAATAACTGGTAGTGTCTGTCTAAAGTCGCTTGCGAGCAAAACGACAACACCGCCCATCAACGTATGGTTGCCGCAGATGTCCTGCAGGCTGCGGTTCAACGCCTCTATTGCATGCTTGTGCGACATTGTGCACTCGTCCCATACTATCAACTTGCACTGCTGCAAAAGGACTCCCCGTCCGCTGTTTTTGGTGATGTTGCATGTTGGGGTATCTCTGCTTGCAAGATTAAGCGGCAATTTGAAAATGGAATGTGCAGTCCGGCCACCGTTAAGCAAAGTTGCAGCAATGCCACGATGAAGCTACAGCCAGAGCTATATTGCGGTCCTTGAGGTGTTGGGCAAGCAGAAGATTCGGCACAAATGTCTTACCCGTACCCCCTGGTGCATCAAGAAAGAATAATCCCTTCTCTCCACTATTTACTCGGCACAAAATCGTTTCATAGACTTGACACTGCTCAGGAAGTAATCGTGTTACCATTTCATTGACCTGCGCTTATAAAACCTCAATATCGTAGTTAAGCTCCTTTACAACATCACTTGACAATTCCCTTTTTCTGTGAGGTGTGGTTCTTGGCGCTTATTGTATTTGGTGATCAAAAACGTAATACGAAAATATACAAGCCAGATGTATATTTTTGTAATATGCATTGTACGAAATATTGTTTCATATTATTCATTACTCTCTTAATATAAGTTGTTAAAAAAACCATGATTTTTTAAGGGAATTAAATTATGTTCGCCAAATAATTTGGCGATATATTTTTTTTTTTTACTGCCAAGGATGACCGATATCAAATTTATTCCGCTGCAACATATTAGTATCTTATATCAGATACTTTATTTAGACATTTGAAAACAGATTTGACTTCAAATTATGATAGAATATTTATCATTTTCCTTTTAATTAGTATATTAGTTGGATATTTATTGTGTAAATATTAAGTGGCTCATCTAACGCATGGACATGATAACTAATACATATCTATGCCTAAATATGGGGATTAAAATCAGGAAATAATTTTTCTCGATTTTTAATTTTTTTTTTCCAATGGGCATTTAACATAGGGAATATTTTTCTTGCATCCACGAACGGCGACGTCATCACTTCGTTTGCGTATTTCTTTCTATCTTTTCCTTGGCGAAAAATGTTCGATCTATTTCAGCATCAAAATTTAAAAAATTGTCCAGAATTATCAATAAGAAAATACCTTTAATATAATGATGAATTAGCTTTTATGCCAAGCGTGTTTCATCCGCCGTACTAAAAAAAAAAAAAAAAAAAAAAAGAAATACGTGTGGCACTCGAGGACTGCCGCGGTAAAGCTATTGCATAGCATTTTTTATCAACTTATGTAATTATAATTAATTATTTATTTTATTTATGCAGTATTTTTTTTTCTTTGATATTAATTCAAGTTTTTTCTTTGATATTAATTCAAGTTACACTTTTTGAGCGTGGTGACCGATAAGAAAACAAATTTTTTTATTTTATTGAATAAATGAGAATATATCCGCAATGAGAATATATCAAAAATATCCGCAATCGATTTGTAGGTATCGAAAACCTCGATGTACCAAATTTGAATGATCTAACTCTATTTTTTGAGAAAAGGTATTTTAATAGGTCTTTAAAGGCCTGCAAGTCGAATGGGGATATTCAAGTTTTTTCTTTGATATTAATTCAAGTTACACTTTTTCAGCGTGGTGACCGATAAGAAAACAAATTTTAATAGAGAAAAGGTATTTAATAGGTTTTAAAGGCCTGCAAGTCGAATGGGGATATTCAAGTTTTTCCTTTGATATTAATAAATAAGATAAAAATAATGATAAGAAAACAAATTTTAATAGAGAAAAGGTATTTTAATAGGTTTTAAAGGCCTGCAAGTCGAATGGGGATATTCAAGTTTTTTCTTTGATATTAATTCAAGTTACACTTTTCGAGCGTGGTGACCGATAAGAAAACAAATTTTAATAGAGAAAAGGTATTTAATAGGTTTTAAAGGCCTGCAAGCCGAATGTGGATATTCAAGTTTTTTCTTTGATATTAATTCAAGTTACACTTTTTGAGCGTGGTGACCGATAAGAAAACAAATTTTAATAGAGAAAAGGTATTTAATAGGTTTTAAAGGCCTGCAAATCGAATGGGGATATTCAAGTTTTTTTCTTTGATATTAATTCAAGTTACACTTTTTGAGCGTGGTGACCAATAAGAAAACAAATTTTTTTCTTTTATTGAATAAATGAGAATATATCCGCAATGAGAAATTTTCAAAAATATCCGCAATCGATTTGTAGGTATCGAAAACCTCGATGTACCAAATTTCAATGATCTAACTCTATTTTTTAAAAAAAGGTATTTTAATAGGTTTTTAAAGGCCTGCAAGTCGAATGGGGATATTCAAGTTTTTTCTTTGAGATAATTTCAAGTTACACTTTTTGAGCGTGGTGACCGATAAGAAAACAAATTTTAATAGAGAAAAGGTATTTAATAGGTTTTAAAGGCCTGCAAGTCGAATGGGGATATTCAACTTTTTTCTTTGATATTAATGAATAATATAACAATAATAAGAAAACAAATTTTAATAGAGAAAAGGTATTTTAATAGGTTTTAAAGGCCTGCAAGTCGAATGGGGATATTCAAGTTTTTTCTTTGATATTAATTCAAGTTACACTTTTTGAGCGTGGTGACCGATAAGAAAACAAATTTTAATAGAGAAAAGGTATTTAATAGGTTTTAAAGGCCTGCAAGTCGAATCGGGATATTCAAGTTTTTTCTTTGATATTAATTCAAGTTACACTTTTTGAGCGTGGTGACCGATAAGAAAGCAAATTTTAATAGAGAAAAGGTATTTAATAGGTTTTAAAGGCCTGCAAGTCGAATGGGGACATTCAAGTTTTTTCTTTGATATTAATTAATAAGATAACAATAATGATAAGATAACAATAATGATAAGAAAACAAATTTTAATAGAGAAAAGGTATTTTAATAGGTTTTAAAGGCCTGCAAGTCGAATGGGGATATTCAAGTTTTTTCTTTGATATTAATTCAAGTTACACTTTTTGAGCGTGGTGACCGATATAAAACAAATTTTAATAGAGAAAAGGTATTCAATAGGTTTTAAAGGCCTGCAAGTCGAATGGGGCCATTCAAGTTTTTTCTTTGATATTAATGAATAAGATAACAATAATGATAAGAAAACAAATTTTAATAGAGAAAAGGTATTTTAATAGGTTTTAAAGGCCTGCAAGTCGAATGGGGATATTCAATTTTTTTCTTTGATATTAATTCAAGTTACACTTTTTGATCGTGGTGACCGATAAGAAAACAAATTTTAATAGAGAAAAGGTATTTAATAGGTTTTAAAGGTCTGCAAGTCGAATGGGGATATTCAAGTTTTTTCTTTCATATTAATTCAAGTTACACTTTTTGAGCGTGGTGACCGATAAGAAAACGAATTTTAATAGAGAAAAAGTATTTAATAGGTTTTAAAGGCCTGCAAGTCGAATGGGGATATTCAAGTTTTTTTTTTGATATTAATTCAAGTTACACTTTTTGAGCGTGGTGACCGATAAGAAAATAAATTTTAATAGAGAAAAGGTATTTAATAGGTTTTAAAGGCCTGCAAGTCGAATGGGGATATTCAATTTTTTTCTTTGATATTAATTCAAGTTACACTTTTTGAGCGTGGTGACCGATAAGAAAACAAATTTTAATAGAGAAAAGGTATTTAATAGGTTTTAAAGGCCTGCAAGTCGAATGGGGATATTCAAGTTTTTTCTTTGATATTAATTCAAGTTACACTTTTTGAGCGTGGTGACCGATATAAAACAAATTTTAATAGAGAAAAGGTATTTAATAGGTTTTAAAGGCCTGCAAGTCGAATGGGGATATTCAAGGTTTTTCTTTGATATTAATGAATAAGATAACAATAATGATAAGATAACAATAATGATAAGAAAACAAATTTTAATAGAGAGAAGGTATTTAATAGGTTTAAAGGCCTGCAAGTCGAATGGAGATATTCAAGTTTTATCTGATCTACTTTATACACAAATTTTACGCGTACAGCTATTCACTGTTGTACATAGATAGATGATAGATACCTATACACCTATATACTTTCTCACAAACAGCTGCTTACCTATTCGTCTGATTTCGGAGCAGCTCGTCTCGATCTGTGTGAGCTTCGTACAGCCGAAGTCTACCGAACTGTGTTAGGTTTTTTTTTCGTTACGGAATTTTTCGATTCGGTCGCCGCGCTCAAAGCCCGCGATAAAAGCTATACAATAGCTTAAAAAAAAAAAAAAAAAAAAAAAAAAAAAATCTGAAGTTGAGGTATATAAAAAATGCTATGAAATAAAATTCAGAAGAAATATGTTAGATTTGTAATATTACTATTTTATTTTTAAATTATAAAGTGTCATTTTCTCATCGACCAATTTAACATTTAGTAATTTTTTATTTTTCGCGTGAAAGCACATATTTCATTTTATGTTGAAAAATAAATAAATAAATAAATAATACCTCGTAAACTTTTTTGACAACAATTAAAAATTTAAATGGCTTATATTAAGTCAATTACCAGTTTATTATTTTCATATTTTAATTAATTTTTAAAAATCGAATCAAATTTCCGGTATAAATAGTATTCTCTATCTCTGTGCCAAATTTCATCCAGATCCGTTTTGTCGTTGTGGCGTGATTGAGTAACAAACATCCATCCATCCAAACTTTCGCATTTATATATTAGTATAGATTTTTAACAACAAAAAATATTTCTTACTTTTATTCTTTTATAATCATCAAAATAACAAATTTAAAAATATTCAGTATATATATATATATATATATATATATATATATATACATGGAATCTGATTTCAAAACTAAACAAGTACATATAATACTAAATACCTTGTTAGTATTCTAAATACTTTATTAATTAATATATATATATATATATATCCAGGGAAAATAAAATTAAAAACATCGAAATTAAAAAATTAAAAATATTAAATAAACGAAAAAATAAAAACACTTTCTTGAAATCTGATTTGAAATATACATAATTACACGTAGTACAAAATGCCTTATTAACTTATTGTACTTTTTGAAAAACAAATAAACAATTTATTACCATTTAAGGAATATGGCTTATCCATTAAAGTCATAGTAATATATTTCAAACTCTTGTATGCTCGAAAATATATGTCTTTTTCTTTATTTTCTTTTTTTTTTTTTTTTTTTTAAGAAAATTTATATGATTTTTTTTCTCTCTCTCTCTTGCATTATTTGCCCATTTTATGATAAAAATAATTTTTTATACTTCACGTTACAACTTTTCCTTACCCATATAGTAGAAGAAAAAGTATATTATGTATTACTAAAAACATTGAAATATATAGATGGCAAATTTTACTTCAAAAATTTCATGAAAAATAATTTTTCAGTTGTTAGTCTCATCATTTATCTCTGAGATGAAGATTAACCCTTCCCCTACTGATGTGATGTCCATGATCAAGGACATGCTTTTTAGATATATTTATATATATAAGACGTTTTAAAACTAATTTCAAAAGCTTGTCTGTATTTTTAGTTATTTTCGTACCAAAAACACTGATATTTTAAAGTAACACTAATAGATGGCAGCAGTAGACCGTTTAATTTCATTTTTAAATTTATTTATTGCTATATATATATATATTATGTTGGTAGCGAAAGGGTTAAAACAAAATGCTATAACTAATTGAAAAATAAGTAAATAAAATATAGATCTCTTGTAAAGCTAAATTAAAAAAATTTCTTTTTATGTATAGCAAAATACTTTTAAAACATTCATGCACAATATTTTTAGATATTTTAAATAAGATTCCAGTTATAAAATGTAAAATATTTATGCTATTAAAAATCATTGCTCTGACATTAAAAAATAAATAAATAAAACATAAAATATTTAAGAAAATTCAAAAAAATAAAAAATAAATAAATAAATAATAGATGCTTATTATATAAAAAGAAAATAACGTAGAGTACAGCTGCATATAAATTTCATTTGTATCCTTATAAATTATAATAAAAATATCTTGCAAAATCTATTAATATAAAATACTTAGATAAAATAAATTAAAATAATAATAATAATAATAATAATAATAATTTAAGTGTATATTAACTAACATCTGATTGTACAGATGGCGCCACATTTAAACATATTTAAAAAATTGCGTATTGCAGAGAGAAAAAGATTAAAAAAATAATAAAAATAAAAAAAAAAATTGAAATTAACATTGAAAACAGAATAGAAAATGTATTATTTTATCTATCTATTCATTAATATTTTATCTATCTGTTCATTATTATATTTACATTACGTCTTTTTCTTTAAAACTGCTCTACGATAACTACGATACATATAAAATTAAAATGGAGCGAAAAAAAAAAAAATTATACAGACACGACATTATTTCATTATTTAAAACATGAAAATCTGACATTGACAGATTTTAATTTAGTGCCAGAGGCCTACTGCTAAACTTGTTAATATCGACAAATTCTTCTTTAGTTAATTCGTGACGATCTAAATTCCATGATAAAGTTTTCATTAAATCAAACCAATGTGTTTCAGCTGCAGATACTGTAACAAATAACGTTGGAAGTCCAAACTGTCTTATAGCCGCAAAACAACGTTTTTTCTCTTTTTCCCAATGAGCGGGAGGTGTACCTTGGGGGGACTCATGTCAAAGGTGTGCCTTGGGGCGGGACTCATGTCAAAGTTGTACCTTGGGGGGGGAATCACGTCAAAGTTGGGCCTTGGGGGGACTCATGTCAAAGTTGGGCCTGGGGGGGACTCATGTCAAAGTTGGGCCTGGGGGGGGGAGACTCATGTCAAAGTTGGGCCTTGGGGGAGACTTCATTCAATAAATCCCCATTCAATAAACCGACTGAAATAGGCCCTTAGCCCTATTAAGAATGACGTATAAAAATTCGACAACGCTGGGCCTTGGGGGGACTCGTGTCAAAGTTGTACCTTGGGGGGGACTCATGTCAAAGTTGGGCCTGGGGCGGGACTCATGTCAAAGTTGTACCTTGGGAGAATTTTTTATATTTTTTAAAAACTTGTAACCTTCGTTATGAGTAATCAAATTATCTACAAAATCTTCATTCAATAAATCCCCATTCAATAAACCGACTGAAATAGGCCCTTAGCACTATTAAGAGTGACGTATAAAAATTCGACAACGCTGTACCGACTGAAATAGGCCTCTAGCACTAAAAAAAAAAAAAAAAAAAAAAAAGCCCTTATATTAATTCTTAAGAGCAAGCAAATCTTTGAGGCTTTAATGATCTTGATTTCCATTTGGTGTTTGTCAACTAGCCAAACTCTTGTATATATTTTTTTTCTAAAATTTTTATATTACTGCGAATTGTAATTATATTATCTCATAAAAAACAATACTATTGTAAAAGTCACCCCGCCCAGCAAAAACTCTTACCTTTCTTAAGCAGCCAAAAAAAGAATTGATATCAAATTTCGCCGTCGCTATTGAATCCCGGGTACTCAATGCCTAGCTTAATGAAGATCTGCCAATAACACTGCATGTATCTTTCTAATATATCCTAATCTCTTTCAACATTCTTTGTTATCTGTGTTAGATTTTTCGCTGCATTATAAAGTTATAATGTAAAGTATTTTTACGGCGGGGTGCGTAATAATATTTTAATCTTTACTAACTAAATTTTTTATTAATTAAAACTTCTACATAGAGGACGCACCCCGCCGTAAAAATACTTTACATTATAACTTTATAATGCAGCGAAAAAACTAACACAGATAACAAAGAATGTTGAAAGAGATTAGGATATATTAGAAAGATACATGCAGTGTTAGTGGCAGATCTTCATTAAGCTAAGCATTGAGTACCCGGGATTCAATAGCGGCGGCGAAATTTGATATCAATTCTTTTTTGGGCTGCTTAAGAAAGGTAAGAGTTTTTGCTGGGCGGGGTGACTTTTACAATAGTATTGTTTTTTATGAGATATCACTTCTTATAATTCAAGTTTTTTAAAATTACTATTACTATTAAAAATACTATTAATTCAAGTTTTTTCTTTGATATTAATTCAAGTTACACTTTTTGAGCGTGGTGACCGATAAGAAAACAAATTTTTTTATTTTATTGAATAAATGAGAATATATCCGCAATGAGAATATATCAAAAATATCCGCAATCGATTTGTAGGTATCGAAAACCTCGATGTACCAAATTTGAATGATCTAACTCTATTTTTTGAGAAAAGGTATTTTAATAGGTCTTTAAAGGCCTGCAAGTCGAATGGGGATATTCAAGTTTTTTCTTTGATATTAATTCAAGTTACACTTTTTCAGCGTGGTGACCGATAAGAAAACAAATTTTAATAGAGAAAAGGTATTTAATAGGTTTTAAAGGCCTGCAAGTCGAATGGGGATATTCAAGTTTTTCCTTTGATATTAATAAATAAGATAACAATAATGATAAGAAAACAAATTTTAATAGAGAAAAGGTATTTTAATAGGTTTTAAAGGCCTGCAAGTCGAATGGGGATATTCAAGTTTTTTCTTTGATATTAATTCAAGTTACACTTTTCGAGCGTGGTGACCGATAAGAAAACAAATTTTAATAGAGAAAAGGTATTTAATAGGTTTTAAAGGCCTGCAAGCCGAATGGGGATATTCAAGTTTTTTCTTTGATATTAATTCAAGTTACACTTTTTGAGCGTGGTGACCGATAAGAAAACAAATTTTAATAGAGAAAAGGTATTTAATAGGTTTTAAAGGCCTGCAAATCGAATGGGGATATTCAAGTTTTTTTCTTTGATATTAATTCAAGTTACACTTTTTGAGCGTGGTGACCAATAAGAAAACAAATTTTTTTCTTTTATTGAATAAATGAGAATATATCCGCAATGAGAAATTTTCAAAAATATCCGCAATCGATTTGTAGGTATCGAAAACCTCGATGTACCAAATTTCAATGATCTAACTCTATTTTTTGAAAAAAGGTATTTTAATAGGTTTTTAAAGGCCTGCAAGTCGAATGGGGATATTCAAGTTTTTTCTTTGAGATAATTTCAAGTTACACTTTTTGAGCGTGGTGACCGATAAGAAAACAAATTTTAATAGAGAAAAGGTATTTAATAGGTTTTAAAGGCCTGCAAGTCGAATGGGGATATTCAAATTTTTTCTTTGATATTAATGAATAATATAACAATAATAAGAAAACAAATTTTAATAGAGAAAAGGTATTTTAATAGGTTTTAAAGGCCTGCAAGTCGAATGGGGATATTCAAGTTTTTTCTTTGATATTAATTCAAGTTACACTTTTTGAGCGTGGTGACCGATAAGAAAACAAATTTTAATAGAGAAAAGGTATTTAATAGGTTTTAAAGGCCTGCAAGTCGAATCGGGATATTCAAGTTTTTTCTTTGATATTAATTCAAGTTACACTTTTTGAGCGTGGTGACCGATAAGAAAGCAAATTTTAATAGAGAAAAGGTATTTAATAGGTTTTAAAGGCCTGCAAGTCGAATGGGGACATTCAAGTTTTTTCTTTGATATTAATTAATAAGATAACAATAATGATAAGATAACAATAATGATAAGAAAACAAATTTTAATAGAGAAAAGGTATTTTAATAGGTTTTAAAGGCCTGCAAGTCGAATGGGGATATTCAAGTTTTTTCTTTGATATTAATTCAAGTTACACTTTTTGAGCGTGGTGACCGATATAAAACAAATTTTAATAGAGAAAAGGTATTCAATAGGTTTTAAAGGCCTGCAAGTCGAATGGGGCCATTCAAGTTTTTTCTTTGATATTAATGAATAAGATAACAATAATGATAAGAAAACAAATTTTAATAGAGAAAAGGTATTTTAATAGGTTTTAAAGGCCTGCAAGTCGAATGGGGATATTCAATTTTTTTCTTTGATATTAATTCAAGTTACACTTTTTGATCGTGGTGACCGATAAGAAAACAAATTTTAATAGAGAAAAGGTATTTAATAGGTTTTAAAGGTCTGCAAGTCGAATGGGGATATTCAAGTTTTTTCTTTCATATTAATTCAAGTTACACTTTTTGAGCGTGGTGACCGATAAGAAAACGAATTTTAATAGAGAAAAAGTATTTAATAGGTTTTAAAGGCCTGCAAGTCGAATGGGGATATTCAAGTTTTTTCTTTGATATTAATTCAAGTTACACTTTTTGAGCGTGGTGACCGATAAGAAAATAAATTTTAATAGAGAAAAGGTATTTAATAGGTTTTAAAGGCCTGCAAGTCGAATGGGGATATTCAAGTTTTTTCTTTGATATTAATGAATAAGATAACAATAATGGTAAGATAACAATAATGATAAGAAAAGAAATTTTAATAGAGAAAAGGTATTTTAATAGGTTTTAAAGGCCCGCAAGTCGAATGGGGATATTCAAGTTTTTCCTTTGATATTAATTCAAGTTACACTTTTTGAGCGTGGTGACCGATAAGAAAACAAATTTTAATAGAGAAAAGGTATTTAATAGGTTTTAAAGGCCTGCAAGTCGAATGGGGATATTCAATTTTTTTCTTTGATATTAATTCAAGTTACACTTTTTGAGCGTGGTGACCGATAAGAAAACAAATTTTAATAGAGAAAAGGTATTTAATAGGTTTTAAAGGCCTGCAAGTCGAATGGGGATATTCAAGTTTTTTCTTTGATATTAATTCAAGTTACACTTTTTGAGCGTGGTGACCGATATAAAACAAATTTTAATAGAGAAAAGGTATTTAATAGGTTTTAAAGGCCTGCAAGTCGAATGGGGATATTCAAGGTTTTTCTTTGATATTAATGAATAAGATAACAATAATGATAAGATAACAATAATGATAAGAAAACAAATTTTAATAGAGAGAAGGTATTTAATAGGTTTAAAGGCCTGCAAGTCGAATGGAGATATTCAAGTTTTATCTGATCTACTTTATACACAAATTTTACGCGTACAGCTATTCACTGTTGTACATAGATAGATGATAGATACCTATACACCTATATACTTTCTCACAAACAGCTGCTTACCTATTCGTCTGATTTCGGAGCAGCTCGTCTCGATCTGTGTGAGCTTCGTACAGCCGAAGTCTACCGAACTGTGTTAGGTTTTTTTTTCGTTACGGAATTTTTCGATTCGGTCGCCGCGCTCAAAGCCCGCGATAAAAGCTATACAATAGCTTAAAAAAAAAAAAAAAAAAAAAAAAAAAAAAAAATCTGAAGTTGAGGTTTATAAAAAATGCTATGAAATAAAATTCAGAAGAAATATGTTAGATTTGTAATATTACTATTTTATTTTTAAATTATAAAGTGTCATTTTCTCATCGACCAATTTAACATTTAGTAATTTTTTATTTTTCGCGTGAAAGCATATTTCATTTTATGTTGAAAAATAAATAAATAAATAAATAATACCTCGTAAACTTTTTTGACAACAATTAAAAATTTAAATGGCTTATATTAAGTCAATTACCAGTTTATTATTTTCATATTTTAATTAATTTTTAAAAATCGAATCAAATTTCCGGTATAAATAGTATTCTCTATCTCTGTGCCAAATTTCATCCAGATCCGTTTTGTCGTTGTGGCGTGATTGAGTAACAAACATCCATCCATCCAAACTTTCGCATTTATATATTAGTATAGATTTTTAACAACAAAAAATATTTCTTACTTTTATTCTTTTATAATCATCAAAATAACAAATTTAAAAATATTCAGTATATATATATATATATATATATATACATGGAATCTGATTTCAAAACTAAACAAGTACATATAATACTAAATACCTTGTTAGTATTCTAAATACTTTATTAATTAATATATATATATATATATCCAGGGAAAATAAAATTACAAACATCGAAATTAAAAAATTAAAAATATTAAATAAACGAAAAAATAAAAACACTTTCTTGAAATCTGATTTGAAATATACATAATTACACGTAGTACAAAATGCCTTATTAACTTATTGTACTTTTTGAAAAACAAATAAACAATTTATTACCATTTAAGGAATATGGCTTATCCATTAAAGTCATAGTAATATATTTCAAACTCTTGTATGCTCGAAAATATATGTCTTTTTCTTTATTTTCTTTTTTTTTTTTTTTTTTTTTAAGAAAATTTATATGATTTTTTCTCTCTCTCTCTCTTGCATTATTTGCCCATTTTATGATAAAAATAATTTTTTATACTTCACGTTACAACTTTTCCTTACCCATATAGTAGAAGAAAAAGTATATTATGTATTACTAAAAACATTGAAATATATAGATGGCAAATTTTACTTCAAAAATTTCATGAAAAATAATTTTTCAGTTGTTAGTCTCATCATTTATCTCTGAGATGAAGATTAACCCTTCCCCTACTGATGTGATGTCCATGATCAAGGACATGCTTTTTAGATATATTTATATATATAAGACGTTTTAAAACTAATTTCAAAAGCTTGTCTGTATTTTTAGTTATTTTCGTACCAAAAACACTGATATTTTAAAGTAACACTAATAGATGGCAGCAGTAGACCGTTTAATTTCATTTTTAAATTTATTTATTGCTATATATATATATATTATGTTGGTAGCGAAAGGGTTAAAACAAAATGCTATAACTAATTGAAAAATAAGTAAATAAAATATAGATCTCTTGTAAAGCTAAATTAAAAAAATTTCTTTTTATGTATAGCAAAATACTTTTAAAATATTCATGCACAATATTTTTAGATATTTTAAATAAGATTCCAGTTATAAAATGTAAAATATTTATGCTATTAAAAATCATTGCTCTGACATTAAAAAATAAATAAATAAAACATAAAATATTTAAGAAAATTCAAAAAAATAAAAAATAAATAAATAAATAATAGATGCTTATTATATAAAAAGAAAATAACGTAGAGTACAGCTGCATATAAATTTCATTTGTATCCTTATAAATTATAATAAAAATATCTTGCAAAATCTATTAATATAAAATACTTAGATAAAATAAATTAAAATAATAATAATAATAATAATAATAATAATTTAAGTGTATATTAACTAACATCTGATTGTACAGATGGCGCCACATTTAAACATATTTAAAAAATTGCGTATTGCAGAGAGAAAAAGATTAAAAAAATAATAAAAATAAAAAAAAAAATTGAAATTAACATTGAAAACAGAATAGAAAATGTATTATTTTATCTATCTATTCATTAATATTTTATCTATCTGTTCATTATTATATTTACATTACGTCTTTTTCTTTAAAACTGCTCTACGATAACTACGATACATATAAAATTAAAATGGAGCGAAAAAAAAAAAAATTATACAGACACGACATTATTTCATTATTTAAAACATGAAAATCTGACATTGACAGATTTTAATTTAGTGCCAGAGGCCTACTGCTAAACTTGTTAATATCGACAAATTCTTCTTTAGTTAATTCGTGACGATCTAAATTCCATGATAAAGTTTTCATTAAATCAAACCAATGTGTTTCAGCTGCAGATACTGTAACAAATAACGTTGGAAGTCCAAACTGTCTTATAGCCGCAAAACAACGTTTTTTCTCTTTTTCCCAATGAGCGGGAGGTGTACCTTGGGGGGACTCATGTCAAAGGTGTGCCTTGGGGGGGGACTCATGTCAAAGTTGTACCTTGGGGGGGGGAATCACGTCAAAGTTGGGCCTTGGGGGGACTCATGTCAAAGTTGGGCTTGGGGGGGACTCATGTCAAAGTTGTGCCTGGGGGGGGGGGGGACTCATGTCAAAGTTGGGCCTTGGGGGAGACTTCATTCAATAAATCCCCATTCAATAAACCGACTGAAATAGGCCCTTAGCCCTATTAAGAATGACGTATAAAAATTCGACAACGCTGGGCCTTGGGGGGACTCGTGTCAAAGTTGTACCTTGGGGGGGACTCATGTCAAAGTTGGGCCTGGGGCGGGACTCATGTCAAAGTTGTACCTTGGGAGAATTTTTTATATTTTTTAAAAACTTGTAACCTTCGTTATGAGTAATCAAATTATCTACAAAATCTTCATTCAATAAATCCCCATTCAATAAACCGACTGAAATAGGCCCTTAGCACTATTAAGAGTGACGTATAAAAATTCGACAACGCTGTACCGACTGAAATAGGCCTCTAGCACTAAAAAAAAAAAAAAAAAAAAAAAAAAAAAGCCCTTATATTAATTCTTAAGAGCAAGCAAATCTTTGAGGCTTTAATGATCTTGATTTCCATTTGGTGTTTGTCAACTAGCCAAACTCTTGTATATATTTTTTTTCTAAAATTTTTATATTACTGCGAATTGTAATTATATTATCTCATAAAAAACAATACTATTGTAAAAGTCACCCCGCCCAGCAAAAACTCTTACCTTTCTTAAGCAGCCAAAAAAAGAATTGATATCAAATTTCGCCGTCGCTATTGAATCCCGGGTACTCAATGCCTAGCTTAATGAAGATCTGCCAATAACACTGCATGTATCTTTCTAATATATCCTAATCTCTTTCAACATTCTTTGTTATCTGTGTTAGATTTTTCGCTGCATTATAAAGTTATAATGTAAAGTATTTTTACGGCGGGGTGCGTAATAATATTTTAATCTTTACTAACTAAATTTTTTATTAATTAAAACTTCTACATAGAGGACGCACCCCGCCGTAAAAATACTTTACATTATAACTTTATAATGCAGCGAAAAAACTAACACAGATAACAAAGAATGTTGAAAGAGATTAGGATATATTAGAAAGATACATGCAGTGTTAGTGGCAGATCTTCATTAAGCTAAGCATTGAGTACCCGGGATTCAATAGCGGCGGCGAAATTTGATATCAATTCTTTTTTGGGCTGCTTAAGAAAGGTAAGAGTTTTTGCTGGGCGGGGTGACTTTTACAATAGTATTGTTTTTTATGAGATATCACTTCTTTTTGCAGGTTATGTATGTGCTTTTATAAATATAATACGTATGCATAAGAAAGGTAAGAGTTTTTGCTGGGCGGGGTGACTTTTACAATAGTATTGTTTTTTTTTTATGAGATATCACTTCTTTTTGCAGGTTATGTATGTGCTTTTATAATTTAATACGTATGCATAATGAATATATTTGTGTAATAGATCGATAAAAATCGTGCGTGTTATGCATAGATGTAAATATAGTGTTACAGATTTCTACATAGTATTAGTTCTTTTTATGCGATTTCTTTCTAAGAGGTTTAGTCACATTATAAAATGTCAATTTTTCGCCTTTCTAGCTTATTTCCGCGTTAAAAAAGATCTATCTCCGTTAAAAACACACTTTATCAGGGCACGTAATAGACTTGGCGATGAATTTGGTGACTTTATCGCAACTTGACAACTATTTTGACGATATTGGTAAAAAAAAACATTTATTATCGATAGACCCATCGTCCAAGCTGTAACTCGATTATTAAGTGCAGTTTCCACTGAGGTTGGTTGGAAGTCGTTACGAGCGGCGGTATTCAGAATCCTTTGATGTGGTCAAGCTGTTGGAATGCTTTGACGTTTTGGTTCGACCGGTTGGAAGTCCCTGGCTCTAACCCCGAGCTGAGATAATTGAGGGACCAGAGGCAGAGATATCTTTGTCAATTTTCTATGCTTTCCTTTGAAGTAACTGCGAAATCTGATTAAAAAAAAAAGGGGTACAACTGATGACAAAACATTTGGCTCTTTGTGTCGGGAGCGTGATTAATGGTTTTTTTAACCTTGAAGTTCCAACTGCAATGGAAACCGGACTTTACGGAAGTTACTGTAAAATTCAGGATTAATGGCGGGCTATAAAAGGAGTCCCGTTCCGACCACTGAGGTGAGTTTCTCGCTAAGATTTACGAAATAGAAAGTTTTGCTTGACTAAGTCTCTACCATTGAATTGTAGTTTATTTCTGTATGTTATGACTATGGTATCGTTTGTGCTGTGATTTATATGTTGTCAGCTGTTATTTAAACTGCGTTTTCTGGTGAAACTCAAGTTGATACTGGGTTTCACTATAGTGACCAAATTTTTTAAAACCCATTTAGAGGGCAAATCATCGCAGCGTCTTCAAATTGAAAGGACATTTGAGGACAGAGTTAAATTATGCTTTAATTTGCGGACATCTGAGGAAAATTTTATAAATTCGAGAACATTTGCCCTCAAATGATTTTCAAATTGGTAAAAATGTATTGTCACCGTGTTCTGAGCTATCCTAAAAGTTTCAAATGCCTAGCTAGTCGGGAAGTTAGTTAAAAATCGATTGAGAGATTTGTGCTGGTAACGCTGCCGATGGCAGCAGGAACCCGAAACAGTTGGCTAAAAGTATTATAAAAATGCATTTTCACCGTGTTCTGAACTATTCTGAAAGTTTCAAATGTCTAGCTAGTCGGGAAATTAGTTAAATAAATTTTCTGTCGAATCATATAAACGCTGCCGAAGGCAGTAGGGACCTATAAAAGCTGACTAAAAGTGTTAAAAAATGTATTGTCACCCTGTTCTGAGCTATCCTGAAAGTTTCAAATGCCTAGCTAGTGGGGAAGTTAGTTAAAAATCAATTGCAAGCTTTGTGGTGGTAACGCTGCCGATGGCAGCAGGAACCCGAAACAGTTGGCTAAAAGTATTTAAAAAATGCATTTTCACCGTGTTCTGAACTATTCTGAAAGTTTCAAATATCAAGCCAGTCGGGAAATTAGTTAAATAAATTTTCTGTCTAATCATATAAACGCTGCCGAAGGCAGTAGGGACCTGAAACAGTTGACTAAAAGTGTTCAAAAATGTATTGTGACTGTGTTCTGGACTATATTGAATGTTTCAAATGTCTAGCTAGTCTTGAAGTTAGTTAAAAAGCGATTGTAAAATGTGTAAAAATGTGCACTGGTAAAGCTGCCGAAGGCAGCAGTAACCCGAAACAGTTGGCTAAAAGTATTATAAAAATGCATTTTCACCGTGTTCTGAACTATCCTGAAAGTTTCAAATGTCTAGCTAGTCGGGAAATTAGTTAAATAAATTTTCTGTCGAATCATATAAACGCTGTCGAAGGCAGTAGGGACCTGAAACAGTCGACTAAAAGTATTAAAAAATGTATTGTCACCGTTTTCTGAGCTATCCTGAAAGTTTCAAATGCCTAGCTAGTCGAAAAGTTAGTTAAAAATCGATTGCAAGCTTTGTGCTTGCAACGCTGCCGATGGCAGCAGGAACCCGAAGCAGTTGGCTAAAAGTAATAAAAAAATGCCTTTTCTCCGCGTTCTGAACTAGTCTGAAAATTTCAAATGTCTAGCTAGTCGGGAAATTAGTTAAATAAATTTTCTGTCGAATCATATAAACGCTGCCGAAGGCAGTAGGTACCTGAGACAGTTGACTAAAAGTGTTAAAAAATGTATTGTCACCGTGTTATGAGCTATCATGAAAGTTTCAAATGTCTAGCTAGTCGGGAAGTTAGTTAAAAAGCGATTGCAAGATGAGTACTGGTAACGCTGCCGTAGGCAGCAGTAACCCAACCAAAAAATTTTTTGATTGCAAAAGGCACTGATGCAGGTCAGAAGGTATGTCCATGCAAATTTTCAGCTCATTAGCTGCAGAACTCTAGGCTCAATCGCCGTCAAAAGTTTTTGTCTTAACAATTACAAGAAGAAGCAGAAGAAGAAGAAGAAGAAGAATGTAACAGGGTAATTTCGGGTTTTCAAAGTTATATAACTCAGGCCCCTTAATTCGGAGCGACATGCAACTTTGTATGTTCTGTCTTAAGGACATGCTTAAAGTCTGTGCAAAAAATCATAGGTCTTGGGGATCAGGGAGCTGAGATACAGGTAGTCGAAAAGTACGAGATGCTATGTCGACATAATATACACTTGTAGCGTTCACCATTGACTTCCTACTTTGTAAATTTCATTTATACTTCTCTTAATGTTTGTTTTAGCTTGGCGGGTGTTTGTTTTAGCTTGGCGGGGCATCAGAAATTGATTCAATTTCATGAATGAATGATGGACGAAATTTTGACTTCGAAAATACAGACATTTTACAAATAAAGTCGAAATACAATAAAATATTATCATTAAAACTTTATAAGATAGAATTTTCCATTAAACTTTGGCGGAAAGCGTGACGTCAAATATGACACGCAAAACAAAAACCAATCAACAACGTCGAACTGCATCCCTGTTTGAGCTCATGTAAAGGTAGTAAATATGCTGCCCGGCAGCGTATCTCCGAAATGTTGGCGCGCGCAAAACAAATTCACAATTTTTCGCCAGAAAATGCGATTTTCGCTAAATCTGGAAGTGCAAAGAGAAACTTCACGCCGCTTAACCTGTATAAATGAACATCCGGCGTTTTTCTTTCTTTCTTTTTTCTTTTATTATTTTTTTTTTCTGATGATGATTAATGTAGGATTTAAATCGCAAAACGAAACATGTCTTGAAATTAAGAAATAGTTTTCCGAATAGAGAAGTAGATAATAATAATTGTAATATATTAGCATTGAGATCCGATTTCATGTATAAGGCCAAAAAGTTTGTAAAAATGTTCAAACAAATTACAAATTCTTAGTAAAATGCATGAAGAATGTTTATAAGTCCAAATCGGTAGTATGCCATTTTACATTTCAACTATTTTTATTATCATTTTGTATTTAAATTTTTAAAATGTACGACTTTATAAAATATTTCTCTTACGATGCAGTGCTTGAATTTTCATAAATTATCACCTTATATTTATCTATTATGTATTTTTAAAGAACATCTTAATCATAATAAAATAGATATTTCGTGTTAAATTTTATGGTTGAAATTCATAAAATTTTCTACGTATAATAATAATTTCCTCCTCGAACATGTCCATTTCTCATTCTTAACCCCCCCCCCCCATCTAACCCCAACATACAAAGTTATAAAATAAAACGTTAAACATTTTATTAATGCTATTCTATTTGTTTTTCAGTAATCATAAACAATCTAACTTAATATGTTATACAAATCAAAGTAATAATGATGCGCATAACCATTCTCATCCTATATTTATTGTTACTAATTTAATTTCTATTGAGAGCGAAATGTATTCATATTAAAAAGAATGAGTATGATAGAACTCTCAACACAGTCGCAGACTGAAATGCCGCACCTCATAGGCTACCCTCTATCCGATTCGATACATTTGACTTATCGTAATTAAATGACTAATTTTATTAGGATTGTTTTCGTACATTAATTTCCAACACAACTGATCCCCATGTTGCAAGTTCGTGGGAAGTATTGGCCTAATTTGTCAAATGAAGGAAACACAATTTTTAATTACTAAAGTTTCAAATTAAAATGTTCATATTTAATGAAGTGTATTAAATATATATATATATATTAGTCTGACATGTTTACGACAAAATATTGGCACAATGGACGTTTAAACGAAATTTTGCTCTATTTTGCCATGTTAAAAAGAAAACGTAAATTTTGAATAACATGCGAAGTTTACAACTTACATTGTTCCAAAGCAATATTGTCCTTATAAATAACATAAGTGATATTTAAAAACTGATGCACCCACTTTACAAACTCAATATCTATAATACACACAGACAAGTCACATAAACCAACCACTAAAAACATAATTTTTGGATTCAGGAAACCTCAAAACATATAAATGTAACAAAAATTCAATTTCGAAAACTTGATCCGAAAACAATACTTTCGCGACCTTTTACGGATAAGATAAAGTAAATTAGAATAAGAGAATAATTTTAAATTAATTAAACTTTAAGTGCATTTATTACATTGATTTTTATTTATAAAAAGAAATGCTTTCATTTAATTTGGGGTAGCCCTGTATATTTACTATATATTTTACAAACACAATATAGTGTACTAATTTAGCACAGAATTTAAAACACATAGCACGACATGAAATGACCTTTCAGCAATTCCATTGTATGAATATATCTGAATTCTTTTCTGGGGTTCTGTGTAAACTTCTAATAAAGGATATACATTCTACATTGTATACGAAACATTCTTTCATGCACATAAAATATAAGTTCAATTTATTTTATTTTGTTTCATCCAAAAATATTAAATTGTGTTTACCAGAAAATTCACACATAGACTTAATGAATTTGAATTCTTTTCTTAGTCACTGCACGAATTACTTAATATTTCATCCGAGTCCCAATATCTATTCTGGAGGTATGGTGATAACAAACACACAGACACATTCAGGCAACCGCTAAAAACCTAATTTTTTTGTTTCAGGATATTTAAGCAAATGTAGCAAAAACTCAATTTCGAAAATCTGAATCGAAAATAAAACTTTTCTTACAATATATGGGTAAAATAAACTAAATAATGATCATAATAATGATAATCTGGTGTGTCACTCACACGACTTTCTTTTTTACCCTGCATTTCAATATTATAATGACAGATTGCACATTAAATCTTAAGATCAATAGCGTAAGAATGTAAAGTTTAATGTACTTTTCAAATAATCTAAAATAGGTTTAGAAACAATTTTATTTGACGAAGAGAAAGTAAATAATAATAATAATAATAATAATAATAATACAGAATAAAATAAAATAAAACAAATGTATTTCAAGGATAATTTTAAAAGCTTTAAAATCATAATATTACAAATATACTTCTTCGTATCTTGATAAAATAAATTTAATGGGTTTTCTAATAAATTTTGGTATTAAATTATATTATCTAAAAATAACGATACAATGACTCCATTCACACATTTTTAACAATTATGATTCAGGGAGCCTCAAAACGTGTATTTATAACAAAAATTCAATTTCGAAAATTTGACCCCAAAACAATACTTTCTCTACCATATATGTTGGTAAGAGAAAGTAAAATAAATAAATAAATAAATAAATGTATTTCAAGAACAATTTTAAAAGCTTTAAAATTAGAATATTACAATTTTATTTCTTCATTAATCTTGCTAAATTAAATTTAAAGGGTGGAGGATTTCTAATAAATTTTTGCATTAAATATATTATTTAAGAATTACGATACTAAAACTCCATTGACACATTTTTAATAGTTTATTCTCTTGGGAAAAAAAAAAAAAAAAAAAGATTGCTCGAATCCTTAACGAATCGTGAATGAAGTGGAAAGAAGGGTTGCTTTGCGGCAGAGAGGGTTTTGGCGCGAGCTACAAAAATTCGCCAGGTTCGCCTGTACGCGCCAACATTTCGGAGATACGCTGCCCGGCACGTTTATTGTCAGTTGTTTATTGGATTTTGTCGTAGACAGTGCTGTTGTGTAATTATTGTAATGGCAAAAAATCCTGTTATAAAAAGGTCAGAAATATTGACCCTGCATAAAATTGGATTTTCTGAACGTCAAATAAGTTCAAGGGTAAATGTGAGGAAGACAGCTGTGCATCAAGCTATTAGTAAATTTAAAATTTCGAGAAAATTTGTGACCTAAAGAGAAGCGGCTGCCCTAGAAAAATGAGGGCACTTGATGATCATGCGATAAGGATGTTCGTACGAGATCCAAGAACCTTCTGCAATACGATTGGACATTCTGTGACTGCAAAAGGCACCAACGCCAGTTTGAGTACCATTTCAATATGTCTGGAAAAAGATTTTGGTTCATCATCCCATAAACCTGCAAGGAAACTTCGACTTACTCCAAGTATGAAAAAGAAACGACTCTTAAGGTCCATAAATTTTCCCGAAATTTTAAATTTACTAATAGATTGGTGAACAGCTGTCTTGCTCATATTTACCCTCGAACTTATTTGACGTTCAGAAAATCCAATTTCATGCAGGGTCAATATTTCTGACCTTTTGTAAGTGAAGGTTTTTTACTCATTACAATAATTACACATCAGCACTGTCTACGACAAAATCCAATAAACATGCCGGGCACTTTTATTTATAGCAGTATAGAATGCGTCTGATTCAGTCAACACATGAGATGACGCAATAATGCAATGACGCAAATGTGATGACGCAAATGATGCAATGTGTTAAAATACTGAAAATCGGCTACTGGTCTTAAACTTTTGCATTTTTTTTTCTTATTTATTGCGCATTTTACAAAAAACTCTAAACCTCTACATATAAAATTTAAGATAATAATATGTATTAAGCTTTAGTTATTATGGATAGTTTTATCACAAAGACATAAAACTTCAATTTGTTTTAGGGGTACTAGAATATATTTCCGGTGGCTTGATTGGGAAGACGCTTGTCTTTGAATCCATTGGTTGTCGGTTCGTATCCCGTCGCGGACAATAGGAATTTCTTTTTGTAAAAATTATTAATGCTTTTTTTTATGCTCTAGGAGATACTAAAATCAGTTTTTCACAGATAAACTGTATAACACGCAATTTTTTATTTATTTATTTATTTATGAAAAATATTCACTGTAGACAGGATCAAAGATGGCGGGATTTCAGACGCTTCAAGTGTGTGAAACAGTGTGTCTTTTAAGATACTTCTAGTGTCTGAAATAAATAAGACACTTTTTAGCATCTTAAAATTGAACACCCCATTTTAGACACATTTGTGTCTGAATTTCAGACACTTGTATTTACAGTGCATAATTTCGGAAGTTACTTTTAAAATATAAACTGGAGATCGCTTCTCTTTATTTTCCTTAAAACATCACCCTGAAAATACCAACATTCAACTAAACACCAAAGACTTTGAAACTTCCTTTAACATTTCTCCAATTTCCACTCGAACCAAACACCAAACTAAACTAAATCGACTGGCAACCTTCTCTTACACTAATCAACTCTTGCATGGACAAGCTTACGTAATTTCTCCGAGAACATCGCCAGCTGAAACTAGATTCGGCAGGTAACCTTATATTTTCCAACTTAACACCCCAAGGATAGGCTGACCAGATCAAAGTACCTTTATAATAGAGAAGCGTTAAAAAATGCTACAATTATCCAGTTATGAAGGTATTTTTTCGTTCCTTAATAAGTAAGGACTAAAAATAAAGTATTATTGATTAATAATTTACTTTCTGCATTTTTTTTTAACTTAGAAAAATACCTTCAAAAATAAAGGACGTCCCCATTTGTCCCCAGAAAATGGAGACGTTTGGTCAGTATACCCAAGGACAATTTTAGTGCGATTTCGAGCACTTGAACACGAAAGTGATTGAGTGAAGCCTCAGAACTTTACAAGGTTTGGAAATTCGCTCTCAAAAATACACCTAAGGGCTGGTATTGAAAAATGATAGATGAAAACTTTGTAAGCAAACGTCATAAATTGCAAAAACACGCATCAATCTTTCCATGCTGAACAAATTAAGAAATCATCAAGAAAAATGTAAGTAAGAGTAGACCCAGGTGATATTATAGTCGGTAACAAAAGAGTCCGAACACTATCAAAACTTCCTATGTAAAAAAAGTACAATTCATATTGTTTTGTTAAATAAATCCTTGTCGAATCCTGTTCTTAGTCAGAGTAAGAACATGATTCGATAAGGATTTATTGAACAAAACCGTATGAATTGTACTTTTTTTTACATAGGAATTTTTGCTAGTGTTCGGACACTTTTGTTATCGACTGTACGATCTATTCTTTGATGAAGATTATGGTTGACTAATAAGGGATCGTGCTTCATTTTTAGTTCCGTAACAATTATTGCATGTTTTTTTGTAGGTTATGCTGCATGTTTACAATGATTTTGATTCCTCGTTTGATTACAACAAAACTTTTCATAAATCAACCAAAATTTTATTGACATAACATCAACAAAACATTTGTTACCAGAACCCAAATTATTTTGTTCTCTTAACCAAAGAGTTTCGTTAATTCAACTATTTGTTTAATTTAACAAAATTATTTTGTTGTTTTAAGCAAACAATTTTGTTGATTCTGCGTATAAAATTCAAGGGATATATATATATATATATATATATATATATATAAACAAAATAATCAAAACCAGATGAAAATTTAATCCCAAAACACATGAGGGCCTTCATCAGGGGAGCTCCCCCATGTAGGGAAAGGAAAATGAGAAGTTTCTGACGAAACGCTGGTATTAACCACAAAACACGTTTCTAGCCCCCAACTTCTCACAGATGGATTCACGACCGTACAGCAAACGAATTTCAATTAATATATAGCATAAAAAGCAATTAAATTCAGAAATAAAGCACAAAATATATTACATCAAATATAAAATTCAAGAAATATAATACATCAAATATAAAGTACAAGAAATTAAATAAAATAAGAATATATAAAACTTTGTTCTAGTTCTATTTATTTAATAATACAGGTTTTACTCCCTCCTATATTTAAATTTTATCTTATATATATATATATATTATGATCGTATACAATAAATGTTTGTGAGATTTTAGTTCAGTCTCTGAGCTTTATACTGAATAAATATGTTTCGATGCAATAAACTGTTTTTTCTCTTATTCCGTAGGCGAGGTTATAGGAGCTTGCTCTGCAACCATACTTCATGAAGATCTAGCTTTTATGGGCTTCTATTGTGTAAAAGAAAAATACAGAGGTTCTGGTATTGGTTTTAAAGTAAGTAGTGTGAAATAAATGTGCTTTTAATATTAAGAAGCGTTATTATATTATTAAAACACTTGAAAGGTTGTGTCAAACCTTCATTTGACGCTAAACAGATAAAATTTAGACATACACATTAAAAACGCCAACATCAAATTTATAAAATTTGCATATTGCAGCTACGGTAGCGTCGAGCATACCGTCATCAGTGCAGAATAACAAGTTCGATTATTATACTTAAATATAATGAGCAAGTGCCTTCTAATTTCCGCGTATCAGCCTATAGAATTATGGGGTTTGTAGAAGGATTAACCAATCAAAAATTTTGAAATGCAAAGCTATGGAAATAGCAAGTAAAAAATAAGAAAAATGTAGATTTTATATACTATTTCCAACTATTAGGCAGAGGCTTAATTTCAACTAATGATATTTTGAAGATTTTTATAGATATGGAAAGTTTAAGAAAATCGAGTTCATGTAAATATTTAAGCCTGCATAGTATTTTAACTGAATTAAAGTTAAAAGTTTGATTACTCTCCGAGCAATGCTTAGAAATGACCGATTTTTTTATTTCTTGTTTCTAAATATAGCTCATATATTCAATCAGCGAAATTCGAGTTTGAATTTTTTTGACCAATACATGATAATGATAGCCTACACCACAGATTATCATACAGATAGGACAGTGAAGCTAAAACGCGAACCGGAAATATGTTAGCACCACTAGTGTCAACAGAGGGGAATTACAAGTGTTAAGTCTACATGAATAACATCTTAGATCGAAAATTGTTTTTCTATTTCGCCAGTAGTTAGTAGCAGGTAGTATGGGAAGTTTTCTTTTTCTTCACTTTCTATTGTTTTTGAATTCACAAAATTATCCTCAAAACATTCACAGCTATTCTTCTAAGAAATGAAAATTAATTTTTACAATGTTTAAAAATATGCTTTGTGAAACATATTCATATTCAAGTACAAATTAAAATTACAAACTGTAATTCTGAAATAGCAGTATGAAATCATTAAATATTTAACTTTGCTTGGTTTAAATAGTACAAAATGCTTTCAAATGAAAAAAATGTTTTTATTTTATGTATATTCAAAGTTTATTTTCTTAATATTTAGCACTTGCTTCTTAAAATAAATTGCTTTTGACAATCAAGTTTGTAAACAATAATAAAGTTGCCAAACGAAAACGTATGTGCAGTTTTCTTTCCTTCTACTACTTTTAAATTCACAAAATCATAACATTCACAGCTATTTTCTAAGAAATAAAACTAATTTTTATTATGTTTGAAAATAAATTTTGCCAAACACATTCGTGTTCAAGTGTGCAAATTAATATAACAAACTGTAATGCTGAAATAGCAGTATGGAATAAATCATTGCTTTGTTTAAATAATACAAAATGCTTTAAAATGAAAAAAATATTTCTGGTTTATATATTTTTTCGAAGTTTATTTGCTTAATATTTAGTACTTGCTTCTTAAAATAAATTGCTTTCGACAATCAATTTCGTAAACAATAACAAAGTTGCCAAATGTAAACATCGATACAATGGTTAGTTGGTTGGATGTTAGGTTTAACGTTGCACTAATATTACAATGAACATAGATACAATAAAAATAAGACGAGCGATTGCGTAAGCTGGAGAGCTCGAGAAACTTACAGCCGTTGACAATAGGGTCGTTGCAGTCAAATTTTGGTTACCGAAGAATATACGGGAGTGTCCTATCTGTTCTGTGGTCTACACATACATAAATTACTGTAGATACACTATTTTGCCATACACGATGGAACACTTTCGATTTCACACGTTTTTTCAAATATCTTATAAACTATTAGACGAATCGTCTTGAAACTTTAGGAGTGAGAAGAACATATTATGCCTCATATATTTCAGTGAAAATTTTGCCCCAAAAGTAAAAAGGGAACCAGTAAAAAGATAAATAATAATGAACATTTTTGGGATCACCCTGTAAAAGCAATACTTGAAATAAGATCTGGTTGTATCACTTGATTATGAGTCTCTTTCTTATAAGCTGGGTACATTTTTATGAAGCTATTCATGGAGATATGACGAATTCTGTAGAAAATTGAAAAAAAATAAAAATCACTATTTTAGCTATAACACGCGAGGTATTAAACCCAGTGCAAAGCTATTTTCAGGAAGCTTGACATGCGACATTAGACATATCATACTGTAATCAGGATACTAAAATATTAAATATCTAATGAAATATGAACATTTTTACTAAATACTTATTAACTGTGCATGCGCAAGCTTTAATAAAATTTCATTTGCACAATTTAATAACCAAATGCATTGAGCTACTTATATAAAAACCTCAAACAAGTATCGTATAAATTCAAAAATTGTACGTTATTGAATAAACTGCTATTCAGTTCTTCTCAGAATAGAGCTAAACTATAAGGGATTTTACTCACATTTTTAATTTGATTCAATAAATGATAACACAGAGTTCATTGATTATAAATAAATATTGATAAAACCCCTTTATGATTTTCCTTATTTTTGAGAAAAACTGAAATTCAGTTCATTCTATCCCTCACAACTTTTTAAATTTACACGATATTTGTTTGGGGTTTTCATATAAGTAACTCAAAATGCTATCGGCTATTACATTATGCAAATGAAATTTCGTTAAAACTTGCGCATGCGTAGTTAAAAATTATTTAGTAAAAATTGTCATGTTTTATTAGATACTAGCAAAGCCCCGGTTCGGGAACGAACTGAATTCCGAATGCGGGAAAATTTTCAAAATCAAACTCAAAATGTACAAAACTCGGCCTGAGGCTGCCTGCGTGCCAATAGATCGAAACCATTTTTTAATTCATGAAATCACTGAAGGTGGTGAATCAACGAAAGCTTTTCTCGCTTCGCTGGTCACTATATTTAAAAGAAACTCTTTTCTATATCTCTTTATAAACAAAATAAATAAATAATGAAATCGTTAAAAAACTTGCTTCCTGTCTCCGCTGCCTTCGGCACGATCCACTCATTTGCAGACTCTCGGGGGCCTGTCCCTATTGCCTGTGACAATAGCTTACCAGTGGATTTCCATTTGGGTGCTTATCAGATGACAGTTTCGAAACGGACAGTATCAAAAAAATTGAAGTAGCAATTTTATATTTAAATTCCAGTTACATGTTAACAACACTACACAGAAAAAAAAAGTTGTCAGTTGACAATACAGAATTGAATTGACTAACCCAAACAGCTGACTAGAAAACTTGAGTTAAAAAGTGCACTAGCTGAACTAGTGTCCAAAACAAAACCCCAGACTAAGAAGGTTAATATTATCAGTTAAGACGGCTATATCTGATAATATTAACCTTCCTAGTCTGGGGTCAGGGCCGGCTCTAGGCGGTAGGCAAGGTAGGCAACTGCCTACGGCGGCAAAATTTAGGGGCGGCAAAACCATTTGAACCTCAAAAAATAAATAAATAAAATACTTCGATTATTATTGAATGTAGAAAATAAATAGAAAAATAAATAAATAAATAAACAAGAAAATAAACACAACAACAATTTACAGGCTTCTCTGCCCATTCCTATAATTTGAAATGCAGACAAGAATAGACAAACTTGTAAGTTCTGTACAGTATGTATTGTATGCGCAGCCGTGACGCGAACGGAGAAATGTACACTCGCCCTGATTTAACAAGCTCTTTTTGCCCTCTAATTAAAGAAAGTCAAGAGTTTGCCAACTGTAGGGACTTTTATCAGTGTTCTTCAGCATGTAGGAACTATTTGGAGGTACCCTTTCTCCCCAGGACATTATCAGTATATCCTAAGTATGAAAGAACGTCCTTGGACATCCTCAGCCATAAGATAGGGACATTATGAGTTATCCGTAAAAAACGGCAAAATTTGAGTTTGGATTGGCAACAGTATTGTCAGATTTAAAACAATACTTCATTTATGGAATAACGTCCATCAGATTCAGTGGATGGATGGGGGGAGGGGCGATACATTTTTGATGAAGATATGTTTCCATTGGCCGATCAGAATTTAAATGCAAATTCAATGAACATTTTAAGGTTTTCTTCCTGATGAAAGATCTACTGGTAAGGAACTGCCTAAAGTTTCATTAAAAGACACCAAAACTAAATGCAAAACTGGTGTACAAACGATAAATAGACAAGACTTTTTCACACACCATAAATTTAAAGCCAGCACAACCGGTTTCGGAAGGACGTAGCCTTCCTTCATCAGGTGCAAAAAACACGTGCTACTGCCTTGGAGGCAAAAGCAAGACTGAAAGCAGGGCAAAATCCAGAGGGGAGGAGCAATACAAACAACCATTAGAAAGAATCATGCAGGACCAATCAGAGAGGAACACACATGCACACACAAAAACAAAAGGAGGGAGGGAAGGAATAAACAATTAATTTTATTTTATTTTTTAATGAATTATTTATTTATTTATTTATTTTTCAAATTAAGATTATACTAATAAGTAAATTTAATAAAATTAATTAATTTATTGTTATTATTATTATTATTATTATTATTATTATTTATTTAGAATTATTTAATTATAACTATTATTATGTTATAAACATAATGAAGGAAATTATTTAATTGAATTAAACAAATTTTTCCAGGCTGTAGACAGCAAAGTGGAATCAGGTTTTTCATTGACAATTTTATCACGATTAAGGTAAATAGCTAAATTTTCCAAAAAATCCAGTTCGGAAATGTGTTTGGCATGAAAGATAATTTTGGCATTCTTAAAATTAAAACTATGATCAAATTCCCAACTGTGCTTCGCAATAGAAGATTTAGAAATTTCTTGATTAACAACATACCGAGAATGTTCACGTAAACGGCATTCAAGATTTCTTTTAGTTTGACCAATATAAGAGAAATCACCATTATTACAAGGGACATTACAGATACCCCACTTATGAAGCTCGGGAACAGGGGATTCAGTTGAAGGGAATTGGAATTTATTGACAGGTTTAAAAATAACGTGAAAATTGAAACGCTTTAAAACTTTGGCTAATTTAAAACATAAGGGGGGATAAAAAGGCAAGACAACAAGATTATCAGGTTTAATTTTATAATCAATGGAAAGAGTAGAATTATAAGTTGGCCTACTGAACTTTTTGATAGCTTTATCAATTATAGAGGGTCTAAAACCTCTTTTAATAGCAACGGACTTTAAATAATTTAACAGGGAGCAGCCCCCGCTCACCGCTCGAGGAGCGGTGTTGAGCGCTTCTAGGATAATCTACGTGAGCTGCTCCGATATTTATTGAGAAAAAAAAATACATCATGCATCGCCTGGCTTAGCCAACCAGCGACAGAGGGCGATGAGTATTTACAGATATTTATGTACATAAAGTATTTGGTCGGCATGCCGGGCCCAGCCGGCCCCACGCGACAAATGGCATGCTGACGATAGTTGATATTGTAGAGTCGAAACCAGTTGATATAATTGATGAAGCAGATTCTGAGGTTGAGAATGGCAGTTCCTTTAGTAGAAACAGTTCGTGCGTATGCATGGATTTAATCAGCATTAATCACCATCATGGGAAGAATCTGTAAGTAGATAGATTCACGTTGAGGCTCAAGTCGGTCCTTGATTGACTGCTGGTGACGTTAGGATGGTTAGCGGGGTACTGGTGAAGTTTCTGAGTAATCTGCAACTTCAGGACGTTTGGAATCTAGAACTGATATTACATGAGGATATCTTCAGCAGCAACTCGGACGACCACAGAGGAAGATAACAGGGTGAAGAAACTTAAGGTTATTTAATTTTGACTAGAGAATTATTATTATAATTAGTAGAATTTGATATTAATCTGTTAGGTTTGAAATGTTCATTAAGTAGGAAAGGATGCTATTTAGTTTTTTTATTAGCGGTTTTCTTGTTAGAATTTCGTCGAGCCATTTAATTGGTCTAGGGGAGGGATTTCTTAAATGATAATTTTCTGTTAGGGGGCAGTGGAAATAATAATGTAGTGGAGTACCCTCCTCTCCACATGGACACAAGGGTGAGCGTCAGCAATGAAACTTGTATAGATAGGAAGGGAAGGGCCCATGGCCTGTTAGGAATGCGATAATAGGGGGAGTTAAAGTCCAAGAGTTAGTGCGGGCCCGAGGAATCAGCGAGAAGGTATGTCTCCCCTTCTCTGAACTGTCCCACAGGTCTTGCCATTTGAGATTCATTAAGTTTTGAATTTTACTTTTGACGTAGGAGGGGGGAGCGGGAATTGAAGAACATTTTGTGGGGAAATTAGTGGCTTCTTTTGCTAGGGAATCAGCTAGTTCATTGCCTACGACACCCCTGTGGGCAGAAACGTGTGCCAGGGTGCAAGGTAAGTCGAGACTCATTAGGAGTTTTTTTAATGCGCTGAATTTGCGGATGCCTGCTCCGATGTCGAGCTATTGCCTGAAGGCCCCAGACTGTCGCTGTAGATATTGACGCTTTGATTAGAGTATGCAACACTGGCCCATTGTATGGCCTCAGCGATCGCGTGGATCTCTGCTTGAAATACCGTATTAAAGTCCTCGAGCCTGCAAGCCCATTGATGGCCCGTGACACCCTGTTCCAGCACGCAAAATGCGGCTGCAACCCCGGTATCTGTCTTGGAACCATCCGTGTAGATCGCCACCGGAGCAGAGGGAGAAAAGTTATTTTTAAGACTTTGGTTAACATTGGAGCAACATCCTTGCCTGGGTGAATATCCCAACTGCAGGTCAAAGTTAGAATGGGGGTTTGTGGGAAGATAATATTAGTTAGGTCAGGGTCTTTTAATTGCAAGATTTGAGTTTTAATGTACGTTTGGGAGACCTGCAGGTGGGCGTGGGGAATCCCAGTGATTACGGTGAGGGCATCAGTGGAAATAGTTTTATATCCTCTTGCAATTTGTAAGAGGAATGGTCATTGGGCAGAATTGAGGCCTGTTATGGCATCTGTTCTCAGGTGGCCACCTCAAATGGCGGCTCCGAATTGAGTTCTTCTTTAAGAGAAGAAGTATCAGAACAAATTTTAAGGGCACGATACACGTAAGTGTAAAAGGTGCCAATTTTTTGTTTAGCTGGATGATTAGAGAGAGCATTTTACGTACATTGCAGCAGCCATTTATTAGAAACTTAGTAGTTAATGAAAGATTTCGAAGTTGGAAAAGTTGTATAGATTCCCTAATATCTTTATTCCTTAAAATAGAAAATATTCATGGTGCTTTATTAAGCATTTGCAAAAATATAGTGATAGAGAATATGATTCAAAATGAGGCAGTTTATTGATTACAGTTGGCAGCAAAATTATTGAAGCACTAAGCAATAATTCCTACTTAAAATATAGGCACCAAATACTATTTTATTAAATAAATATCTGTCGAGTGATGATCTTAGTCTTATACTGTTTATAAAAAAGTAAGTTGATGATAAAAAGAAGCGATCAAACTACATATATACATGAAAAATGTGGATGTGTGCTTCAATAATTTTTCTGCCGACTGTACAATAAAACAATTAAAGTTTTTTATGATTGATCGTCATTTGACACAAAATTTCGAATTATAATAATCTGATTAAGTAAGCTATGTGAAACAAGTTTTTGATTTATACCAAGCCAATAATTTATTAAATAGCTCATTATTATTATTACTATTATTATTATTACTAGCAGGCTTTGCCCGCTTCGCTGGACATTAAACTTAAATGAGTTGTCAAAATCCCATATCTTTATAAATAACCTAAGTTCTCGCTGTGATCAGTAGAGGCTTTTCTCGTTCGCAAAGTGAGGAGTCTGGGTCCCCAATGCCTTCGGCAGCAACTTACCCACTTCTTACTTCCTCATCCTCAGCGGGTGAGTTCGAAGTTTTCCAAAATCCCACTAATGTACATAACGCATACACTTAATCAATATCCACACAACAAAATTCGCCATTCTAAGATAATTTAAAGCGAATTGCCCTCCGACCCCCCCTCCCCCCCCCCCAAAAAAAAAAAAGGAATAGTAGTAAGAATTATATGAGCATTATTTACTCAGCTCAATTCTATTAGACAGTTTTTTTTTTTTTTTTTTTGTTTAAATATAAATGTATTTTTTTGTGGGGGGGGGGGGTAGGGGGCGGCACCTTTGAGGTTTGCCTACGGCGGCAAAAACGTTAGAGCCGGCCCTGCTGGGGTATTGTTTTGGAGACTAGTTCAGCTAGTATATTTTTAACTGAAGTTTCCTAGTCAGCTGTTTGGGTTAGTCAATTCTGTATTGTCAACTGACAACTTTTTTTTCTGTGTGTATACGTGGTGTACATAATATTTTCTTTCACGTTATTTTCTATATTTATTTGATTGATTCGATCAACTATAAAACGACAACAATTTCACGCCAAATATTACAATGTGTTATGCGCCTGTATTCTTGTCAAACATGCAGCTCTCGCATTTCCCCTTCTCCCGCTAATTTGCGGCAGGCGGGAGAGGAGGCGATTCTTCTCAAACACGCACAGATCTGCCTCTCGCTCGTCTCCCGCAGAAGTTGTATGTCGTGTGTCTCTTTTTGCGGCAGCTTCGGAGCGCCCGTATACAGCTTTGGCTGTCGTTAAACAACACGGCGTTGGCTTTACGCTGAATTGGAAGGTTAGCAATAAAAATGCAATATGTAAAACGTTATTATTTATTTATTAATTACATCTTCTCTGTTTTTTTAGTGCCCCTCAAAATGCCTAATTATTTATTTTTTTTAGCCTAGCTTACGTTTAATAATATTTTGTTTTCATAAGATAGTTATAAAACAACGTCAGATTTTCAGGCCATGGTCACCCAATGTAAACATTATTTCAATTTTCTATTTTATTCTAAGTGTAAAAAATGAAACAAATTTAATTTCAAATGGAAGGAAAAACATTATTTGTTATTCAAAATACATTTTTCATCATAATTTTTGCTTGAATAAAATTCTTGATAGTTTCATCTGAAATATATTTTAAGATGTTACAGTTAATTTCGCATTTTAAAATTACATTCAGGAAAAACAAAGTACTAACTTACTAAAGATTCCAAGGAAAATAAATAAATAACAAATAATTATAATTTCTTTAGTTAGCTTCGTTATGATAGAAAATGTACAAATTAAGTTTTTTCTAATTAATATGTTCTGACATATTTCATAATGCATGTTAAATTACACACATGCACATATATATGTATATTTGTATATTTTATACGCAAATATATTCATACATATATAGAGATCTTTCATTATTATTATTATGACAGATTGTTCTTTAATGTAAAAATGCACATTAAAGCAAAATTTTAATTAAAAATTCTGTCTGATAAATGATTTCCTTTAAACATTTTAGCTATTTTATATTTAAATTGAATATTATATTTCAACATTCTAGTAAATGTATTGATCTAACTTTGTTCAGATTTCAAGCTAAAATTTAAATAATTACAAATTCCTTCATCATTCAACATTATTCTATACATCAACAAAGTATGAGAAATAAATATGTATATAATGTTTGGCAGACCTGCATTACTACTGCTATTCCTTAATCTATTGCATAATTAAAAGAATTCTTAGTTAATTTACTAAGTTTGCGAATATACAACTCAAGCTTTGCATAATTATTCAAATATATTTTGCAATAAAAAAAAAACAAATTTCTCAGTAATGGGTACCGATTAAAAAATGTTTGTTCTGCATTTCAGAGCTTCATAAAGGATTGTATTTGTATAATAAATAGGGAAGGCGAGTACACTGCAGCCAGGTGTAAGCTTAAAAGCCCCCCACCCCCCGCTCACACACACAAATCTATGCTTTTGATGTATTATTAAATCCTTCTGCACGATTCTGTCATAAAATCATGAATGCACACACACCCTTATCTTGAATAATACCCCGGGTACAAAAAAGGAAATTTGTAGGATTTCATCAAAATCTAACTTTTCTCAATTTTTTATGAGATTCTGTAATTTTTCTGTGAAACAGTAATCAGAATTTTGATTAAATATTTTAATTATAAATTGAAGCATTTTAAAACAGTAATAATATTTGAATTTTAATTGAAACATATTTTTCCTCATCATCCTTTCCCTATATAATATTTATTTTATTTATTTTGATTAGTGTAATTATAGATTTATAATTAGGTAAATACACTTGGTTCTCTGTTTGACGACGCTCTACTTAACGACGATTTCTATTTAAAGACGATATTTCACAGTCCCTACCCCCTTTGCCGCAAAAATTTTCTATTTAAAGACGACGATATTTCTATTTAACGACGATTTTTTTTCTTTTTTTTTCCCTTGAATCTCTTATCTGTAATAGAGAAATTTCCTGTAGGAGAAAAAAAAATCTTTCAACAAACACAGAAAGTTTCTTTCATACATGCAATATTGCAATCATAAAAGTTTTGCAGGGTTTACAAGAAAAAGGGGTGGGGGTTACTGTTTCTTCGAAAATCGAATAATGGAGCTGTGTGGGAGGGCAGTCACTCTATTGTCCCTAAACCCTTGTCATATGACTTAAGGATTCTTCAGATACTAGCAACGGTGCAGAGCTTCAAAAGTCATAAATTATCCATTGTCCGAAAACGACCCTTGACATTTTGCACAGATTTACAATGAAGGACATTACTTTTTATTGCTCTTTTACAAAAGAGACCCAATTTCAATCGCAGTAGGAGGGTTGTGAGCCGAGAAAATCTCTCTCCTGCTTCGCGTCAACTCGGTTCCCACATCAAAGGGATATCAAAAGAAACCGAAGTTGAAGCCAGTCTCTGAAGGGTCCTACGGGCTTCCTTCAGAGACTAGCTACTATGCAGCGCTTCAAAACTCATAAATTATCCATTGTCCGAAAGCGACCCTTGACATTTTGCACACATTTACAATGAAGGACATTACTTTTTATTGCTCTTTTACAAAAGAGACCCAATTTCGATCGCAGTAGGAGGTTTGTCAGCCGAGGGAAACTCTCTCCTGCCTCGCGTCAATTCGATTCCCCACATCAAAGGGATATCAAAAGAAACCGAACTTGAAGCCAGTCTCTGAAGGGTTCTTTACTGTAGCAGTTGCCTCCCATTCCTTCCGGTAAGGCGGTCTTTGCTTATGTGTGTGTTTATGTTTAGAGACTTAGCGAGTGTGTTGTGTTGAAGTACGAAGTGAGCCGAACATTATGGCATCAAAGCGAAAGCATCTCTGTCTACACGAAATGGTGAAAATTATTGAAGAATGGGAAAAAAACACTAAAATGACGAAAGTAAAATTTGCAAAAAGATTTGAATTACCTGAGTCTACTCTCAAAGGCATTTTAGCAAGCAGATAAAAAAATTTTGACAAAAATTCTGTTTCGGATCCACATCCAAACGTAAGAAAATTCAATGTGGTCGATCGGAAGAGTTTGATAAGGATTGCTGCAGTGGTTTCACGAAACGAGATCATCTAATATTCCAATTTCTGGCATGATTTTTAAAGAAAATGCTATTATTCTTGCTGAAAAATTTGGATTGAAAAATTTTCAGGATTCAAGTGGTTGGCTAATCAAATTTAAAGAAAGATATGGACTTGCATTTAAAAGCATATGTGATGAAAGTGCCTCTGTAGATGAAAAAAGTGTAGAAGAATATAAATTACATCTAAAGGGGATATTAACTGGATGTAATGAGAAGGGCATATTCAATGCTGACGTGACAGGCCTATTCTACAATATGTTGCCTAGTAAAACTTAAACATACAAAGCCAAAAAGTGCTTTGGTGGAAAACACAGTAAAGAACGATTGTCTGCTTTATTCTGAACTAATCCGGATGACTCAGAGAAATTTCCACCACTGCTTATTCGAAAATCAAGGAAACCACGATGTTTTAAGAATATTGCAAAAACAAACCTTGTGAGTACCAGAATAACAAAAAATCCTGGATGACATCAGAAATTTTTATTGATTGGATCAGGAAATTCGATGCAAAAATGCTTAAAGAAAACAGAAAATTTTTTCTTATACTCAACCGTTGCACTGCACACCCTCCAAATATACCTGTACTTACAAATTTGACTTCATTTCTTGCCAGCTAATTGCACTATCAGGTTCCAGCCATTAGACTTGGGTATCATTCGCAGCGTGAAAGCACTCTATAGAAAGTCTCAATTGAAGATATCTTCCAGTGTGATGAATCAGTTTTAACAACAGACTATAGAAATGTAGAACAAATTTATGAGGATTTAGTAAACGAAACTACAATGTCAGACGAAGAAAGTGAAGTTGAAGAAACGGAAAATGAGATACCGCCACAATCTTACAAAGAGGCAACTTCGGCTCTAGATGTTCTCAGACGTTATATTGTCGCATCGAATGTGGAAGACGACACATTTAATATTTTAGACAATCTTGAAAAAGGAATAATGGAAACCAGGCCAGAGTTGAAGCAATCAACACTTTTTGATTCTTTTAAAAATGAATTTATTGTATTTTTTGTACCCATTTTTAATGTAATTTAAAATGTAATTTTTAAAAATAAAGTACAGTAATTGTTAAAAAAAACCATAACATTTTTAAACAAGCCAATATATAGAGAAATATATTGACAGTCCTAAGTCTGTAAAGTGTGAAGGAAAATGTTATGCACATAATTTTTTCACATATTCTGTTTAAGGACGTTCTCTACTTAACGATGATTTTTTATGGTCCGTTGAAAGTCGTTAAACGGAGAACCAACTGTATATTAACTGCAATAATATTCAAACTAAAAATTTACATAGACCTGTATTTGAGGCCTGTCCTGGACCTCAGGCTGGATTCGGATTGAATTTTTAAATTTGATCTCCGGTTTAATATTACTTTGCATTTTTGGGCCGTGCAGGACTCGGGCTTAACTTTTTGTGCATTACACAGGCCGAAAATATTAGTAGCTTGTCTGGAAAAAGATACAGGTTATTTAAGCTCAAAATAGCAAGTTTTCTATTAAAAATCATATGCATTTAGTTACTAGTTTACGCACATGAACAAACAAAGGAAATTAGCTACATTATTGTCTGTAGGGTTTTATGTCCTATGATCTGTGTGAATCTAGGTTCTTGGCTTTAACCCGCACAAACATACCCATTGATTCAACTGCAGTAATTGCTACTAGAATCATATTAAATGAAATAAGTCTTTTTTCTTACTTTATTTTTTCTTACTTTACATGAAAAAAATTCTGTCCACAAAAGCATCAAATGTAAAAATTAATAAAAGTTTTAAATAATAAAATTGAACTGTGATTTATAAAACTATTTTCTTTTATAATTATGAACAATAGTGATATTTTAAATGACCCCCCCCCCTTAAAAAAGAAAAAAAAAAAAATGCCAAAAGTAAATAAGTAAATACATTTCTTTTCACATCGAAAAAAGAAAGAAAGACATTGAATTTTTTTTTTATTTAAATAAAATTGAGGAAAATATAACACCCCCCCCCCCAAAAAAAAAAAAAAAAAAAAAAAAAAAAATGGAACAGCTGCAGTACAGAATTTTTTGGCAAAACCTTAAATTCAGCACCACACTAGCTCGGATGTTTCTCGCCAAATTTTTGCTTACACAATTGCGACATCAGTTTTAATGTATTGCCACAACGACAACAAAAATTTAAAAGCTGCCAAGGGGCTCCTATGTTAAAGTTATATTAAAGAAATTTTAAGAAATGGTTATAGTAACCGATGCTAGGGAATGAAACAGATGCTGCATGTTTTCCTGTGGAAGAATAGATTAAAAAAATTACTATCGCATTAAAATATATTCTCTTTTGCGTAGAATTTTATAACTATTAGTCAGGAAGCAAAAACTTTTTTTTTTTCAATGAAAAGCTGAAAATTTAATTACTTGAATACATTTTTTACTGCAAAATTCTGTTAATCTTTTTTTAAATGAATATATTTTCTTGAAAATTATGCATTTCATAATATTTATATATATTTGCTTTTTTGAAATTTATTTCAGAAAGTTCTCTTGTATTATAGGGGAATTTAAAGGTGAGAACATCTTTTAATGAGTAAAGTTTGTAATGCTCCAAATTAGTAAAAAGAGTTTAAATTTTGTGAAGAATTCAGAAAAAGCTTCTAATTTTTGCCTTGAAAAACCCTTACCGCATTAATATATTTTAATGTTTATAATGCTTTGTAATATTTTTTAAAACTTTTTTGTAGTAGAAAAATATTTTTCATTTCCGTTTAAAAACTTGTCATGCTTAAATCTTAGGGGAAAAAAAAAAAAAAAATCTTGTTTTAAGGAACTTATTTGAAGAAATAAATTATAAAATATTTACTTTTTTCTTTCTACAGATTTTGTAAATTCATGAAAAAAAAAAAAAAAAGAAAAAAGAAAAAACAGCTTTATATTTAATTTTTTAGCTAAATTTTGCACTTTTCACTATGCCCTTTCATTGTAGGAAGCAATTTATCTATTTAACGCTTCTGAATTAAGTTCAGAGATTTTTTTTGATTTCATCAAAAGTAAATTCTGCTGATAAGAATCTGGAGGTTTCGAGTATCAAAATATTGAAAAGAAACTTTCAAACAATCTATTTTATTAAAACAAAACACTCCGTCAACAAAACAGATTCTCGGATAACCGAAACCTGACTTTTCACCCGGTCATTTTCAAACATTTTGATTGGTTGATGCTGAAACATTTCGACTAAAAATCGAATCTTTAAGCTACTAGTTTTCGCTTATCTATACTCGACTGGTCCGTGACGTCATCAATAGCGGTACTAGAAACTAAGGCTCCTATATATACGAGCTGGCGCATCCGACATTTTTTTGCCTTAGGGTTGCCGCATGTACCCAGCGTGATAAACAAACGGCATCCATTGTTTCTACCGTCTTGCTCGTAATTTTAGTGAAATAAACTGCAATATGGGAGGTTGTTCAGCAATAAACTGCTGTAAACACTCCAGAAAAGGATACAAAATGTTTAGGTTTCCTTCGGATAATGCAAGAAGGAGAAAATGGGCTGCGAATTGTCGTCCAGATTCTTGGATCCCGGGACCTAATGCACAGCTTTGCATAGTAAGTTTTATTGTTATTCACTTATACTTTTCTTTGCATTTCTGACATTTATAAAGTAAAAAATTTAAAAAAAAGTATTATTTAAATCTAAATATGTATTTTAATAACCATAAATTATTTTAAGAAACGCTTTTTCACTGTGTGTTTGTAGAGTCTTGGCGACGTTTTTTTGGTTCGCCAAAGTTGTCTTGTTTCCGTGTCCTGATAGTATTAGGTCGTTGAAAAAACATTCCAATTTTAATTGGTACGCTCTTTCCCCCCCCCCCCTTTCAAATGTTATGAATTATTTAAGAAACAGAAACAGATTACTTGTGTTGCTTATCATTTTTGGTCGATTTTATTTTTAGATGAAAATTTCTTAAAACCACCAGTGAAGCGATAAAATCGCCAAGCGGAAATGCTGTCCTCTTACGAGGCAAAAAAATGGCTGTGATGCGCCGGCCTATTATTTATTTAAGGGGCTCTACTAGAAACGCGTTTGAGAAGAATCGCTCTGGGAGTGCTTTCCCCTTGCCTCTCGTTATCCCCCACAACTAGTAGCGCTCGCTTGAGTGAGGTCTCGCTAGTTTGCGGCGTTTGACAAGAATACAGGCGATGATCGGCTACGTCTATCGCATGAGACAATTAATTTTTGTGGTTATAATAGTAGTTGAGTTAATTAATAGTAGTTGGTAAAAAGAAAAATAAATAATGAAATATGTAAACCTGATCATGTTGCAGCCTTAATGTAGCTCCCCATGGCGACTTTTGAATTTTTATCGTGACTTTAGACAAAAATACATAATTTATGTTATTATTTTTGTTTGTTTGTTTGTTTCTTTTCTTTTCGTTTTCCTTTACTTTACTTTACTTTCGTTTCTGTTTTTCAATATTTTATAATTTATATATGCGCAACTTGGCTTAAAGTAGCTTTTACGAAAGTGGAGTCCTTGGCGAAAAATGTCCGATCTATTTCAGCGTCAAAATTTTAAATATTACCCAGGATTAACAATAAGTAAAGCTCTTTAATGTAATGCTGAATTAGCTTTCATGCCAAGCGCGATTCATCCGTGCCAAAAACATACTATTTAAACAAAAGGGGGGTGGGGGGGAGGAATCTAAAATTGAGGTATATTCATAGAATAATAATAAAGGAAGAAGGAGCATGCCAATACTCTTAATGCTTACAAACCCCTTCTAGTGAAATGCCAGCGAAAGCTACTTTTGCTCCTCTCAACCTTGAAGTAGGGCACCCATCCTCAGCGCATTTATAGCTGTTTGTTGTGGCAACACAACAGCTTATGTAGAAACACTTATGCTCCTTCTTCCTTTATTATTATTCTATGGGTACATTATATTTTTTATTTTTTCACTCCATTTTCATATTTTTATTTTTTCATGTGCAGGAGCAAATTTAATATTTATTTTTTTAATTTTTTATTTATTTATTTTTTTTTTTTCGCGTGAAAGCATATTTTATTTTATGTTGAAAAAAAAAAGTAATTTTTTTTTGGCAACAATTAAAAATTTAAATGTCTATTTTTAAAGCTTTTACCAGGTTCTTATTGTCCCCCAGACGGTGTAGTGGCTAGCGTCCCTGACTTCTACTCAATTGGGCGGGCCTGGGTTCGAATCCCCGAGAAGGCATGGATGTATTTGTATTGTCCTTGGTTATGTGTTCGTGTATTAAATAAAAACTTGTAAACCCTTGTGGTGTGGATATTTCGAGATATAAGTGGCCCTAGAGCAAGCAAAAAATCTCAGTACTCATCGAACCGAACCAGGTTATTATTTTCCCATTTTAATTAATTTAAAAAAAATCTAATCAAAATTTAGTTGAGGTACCAAATGAAAGGGACATTTTTTCTGAATCCGTCGGTTTAATTAACTTATCGATCGGACAATGAGATTTTTTTAAATTAACTAAAGTATGAAAAGCTGGTGGCAACTTGCGTCAACACACAGAGAAACAGACTCAAAAATCTCTTAGCCATTTGCACATATAGAGATTTAATGTTTTTGCATCCCGAATGTAGTATGCTGTGTCTAATATAATATGTCAAGTTTCTTAATAATGGCTTTGCACTGGGTTTAATACCCTGCATGTTAAAATTTAAAAAAGTTTTTTTTTTTTTAAGCAAATTTTTAAAGAAACATTTATATCTCCATGAATATATGTGGTAGCCTGATAAAAATTTATACAAATATTAAAAAGAAGCCTCATAATCCATGCTTCAACTAAAACGCATTTCGAGCATAATTTTTTATAGGGTGATCTCAAGCATTTTAATTTTAATTTAATTTTTTACTGATTCCCCTTCGCTTTCGGAGCAAAATTTTCACTGAAATGTATGATGTATAATATGTTCTTTATACTCCTGAAATTTCAAGATGATTTGTTCAGTACCTTTCGAAAGTGTCTGGTCATTTTGGAAAGGTAGTGTACGAAGAAGATTTGATCATCGGTGTCCACTATTGTAGTGCCAAGGTTCTCATGTTACATCTGTTTAGAGAACGGACAATAACGAACGCTGCACCTCATCGAACAGTAATACACTAAGGGGAAAAAAAGATAAAAACAATCAGCACTTGGATATTTTTCTTTTTTCTTTTAACCCCTCCTCCCCCCATTTTATTACTTAAATGTGGGGATGAAACAGATAGTGATTTTTCCAGATATCGAAAATCTGAAGATCTATTGCTTTCTAGATACGAATATCCAATATCCCGCAAAATAATTATCCATTACAAATTTAATTTGATTCACAAGTGATTTTTTTTTTTTTTTTTTTTTTTTTTTAATTTTAATTATTAAAAGACAATTTTTATTTCTTATTTTGAAATAACTAAAAAGAAGTGGTTTAAACAGAATCATTTTATAAATTTAAAAGAAAAGCGTGAAATTTTGGCAAAATAATGAAAACTAGTATCGCCCAGTGGTCGAAACTCGACCATTTTTTTTTTGCAAAGCGAGGCAAAGCAAAGTTATTGCCTTGTCCTAAACGGAATGCAATTGCAACACAGCTGCGGCAATTGTTTCCCGATATTCACTCTAACTGAATCAGCAGAGTTTTACTTAATATAACTATTTCTCTCTGTAGATGTTAGCCTTTCCTGAAATGAGGGAAAATCGCAACGTGAAAACGCCCCTTGTTGTGTGATACAGCCCAGAAGCTAATAGGTACCATGTCAAACCAAGGCCCAACCAAGTATCAAATTCTGTTAAATTAATTCGATTGGTTCATAAAGTACAGTGTTTGAACAAAAAAAAAAAAAAAGATATTTTTCAAAAATGGTCGAATTGAGTTCGGGAAATTTCAAAACGTGTAACTTTATCGAAAACCGAAAATCCAAAACTTTTCTGAATCTTATATTTTCTAGTTATATATGCAGAGGAAAGAATAATAAATCCACTTTTTAAAAAATAAAAATAAGTAGTCAATTTCACTTAATTAAAATGCAAGGAAATCTCAAAACGTGTAAATTCATCGAAAATTCGAAAACCGGAAATCAAAAGTTTTTATGTATCTTCTACTTGTTTCTTCTACCCACAAAAGCTAGCAATAAAGACATTTTTTTAAAAAATAAGTAGCCAATTTCAGTTAATTGAAACGTAAAGAAAGCTCAAAACATGTAAATTCAGCAAAAAACGGAAATCGGAATTTTTTCCGTATCGTCTACTTATACATGCAGCAGTTAGTAACAAATCCATTTTCCTTTTATTTAGTATATTAGTTGAATATTTATTGTTTAAATATCTCCCTTTGAAATGAAATGTTTATGTTTACATTCGCAACTGGAAGTTTGCCATTTTTTTTTTTTTTTTTTTTTCTGGAGTTTTGTGATTTTAAATTAAAATTTTATCAATTTTACAGAAAAAATAACTCAATCAAACACATATAGACAGTAACTTATATATAACTATACCCAAGTATCGGAATTAAAATCGGCAGATAATTTCCGTTATTTTTTAATAATTTTTTACAAAAAATCCAATGGACAATTAACATAGAAAATCCTTTTCATGGCTCCATGGACAGACAGTGACGTCATCACTTCGCTTGCGTATAGTTATAGTGATGCTACATTATACAAATTACTGTGTCTATGGTTTTATTTGAGCTTTATGAAATTGCCAGATTTAACAACTTTCTACCTTTAGGTATTTTTTGATGTAAAGGAATACGTGTATAAAAGGGAAAAATGGGGGAAAATGCATAAAAAATAAATGTATTTTTAAATACCTTCTTGACATCGTAAGAAAATAATATTTGTATTCGCACCTTCCGGCTAACCATACCTTTCGAATGATACCATTTTCAACCCTCTACTCCCATAATTAATACGTTAAAAAGGGACAACAAATTTTATGCTTGCCTATTAATATATAGATTTTCTTCAAAAGAAAGCGCATCGAAACCTAAGTTGGGATATGTTTAATTAACTTATTTTGAAGAAACAATTATTTAATTATCAGTAAAGAAAAAAAAAACTAATATTTTGCTTATTTAAAAAATTCAAAAAAGCTTAATTACGAATACATAAGATCAAAGAAACCTTACTTTACTTCTTTAAATTCTGCCTTAGCAATTATAAATAAATGAATCAAAATACCTTATCAATATAAAACTAGTATGTTGTGGCCACCACAAGACTTTCTTCTATATTTTCCTATATACATATTCAATCAGTAACAATATTAAAAAAAAAAAAAAAAAAAAATTACGATTTTTTTTTTTTTTTTTGTTGTTGTTAAAAGTAAAAAAAATCGATAACTTTGTTTTAAATTATCACAGATTTATAGTTCAACCATTCGTTTTAAAGGTATTGACGAGACCTTTCGAAAGATACCCATCTTGAAAATTTACTCCCTTCGAGGGGGGACTTCCCCCCAGGGGGGTTCACGAGGCTCCTACGCATACAAAAATTTTTCCCCAGTTGACTACCTCTATTATAAATAATTCTTGTAAATTTCATAATGATTACTAAAAAATAATTATTTTTATGCACATTTATGCAAAATTTTGTCCTATATCACCATGTAAAAAATTTAGAAAAAGCGGGATGGCAACGCAACCTGTAAGACAATTTTTACCAAAAGTTGATAGGCACTAATTTATGTCAATGTGCAACTACATACTAATTTGTATGAAATTCTGTGCAGTAGTTCCTGAGATACAGTTGCCACAAAATTTTGTCACGCACACACACACACACAGACAGACAGACATTTTCTAAAAAGGGTCAAATCGTGTTCTACAGCTCTCAAAACGTGTAAATCCATCAAAAACCGGAGGTCGAAAATTTTTACGAATCCAATACTTTCTCTATATTACATATAGAAGAAAGTAATAAATACCATTCAATCAAATATTAATCGCACTATTGTAGTCTGTTCGAACAAGAAATTACTTAATAAAGAATTTAACACTATTAGAAAAATAACTACTAAAGCAGGTTACAAGAAAGCTATCATTGACAAGTTATACAAAAATAGAATAAAAAATTAAATGTAATTGAAAGCTATCAGAAAACTAAACCGGAATTTAACCCCACGATTTCTTATGACCGAGGAATATCCAGCAAAATTAAAAATGTCGCCAGTAAAATAAATGTTAAAATCCCAATAAAACCAAATGGAAATATTTATCAAACGATAAAGATAAAATCGATCTACTCAAAACTCCGGGAATTTACGAAATCCCTTTTGTAAAAGATAATAAATCTACCGGTTATTATATAGAAGCTAGTATATAACCCCTTCAAAAATGACGGAATGTGAAAGATAAATCTTGAAAACAATGTTTAGATCATGAAGATTACCAAGTGATCATTTAAATGTATTTTCAATTTTTGGTTACAAATCAAATGTGTTTCGATATTTTATAATTTTCGTTCTGAAATTAAAAAAATTCTACCCGATCAATAAATATGAATGACAATAAAAAAAACTGCTGGTTGACAAAAAATGTAGGCCCGACAATACAACAGCAACAACATATCCCAGTGTTCCGTTAAGTGCTCTATTTAAAGTCCTCATAATAAGAATAATCTGGTGTGTCACTCACACGATTTTCTCTTACCCTGAAATTTAATACTATAAGTACAGGTTGGAGATTAAGAGTTAAGATAACGAGTACTGTTATGTAAACCTATGTTAAACAATTCAAATTAGGCTTCGGAAGAGTTTTATATGATAATTAGTTCTGTCCCCCCACCCCACCCTCAACCCCCCGTTTCATTAATGCACCTACATTTATACACAATTTAATTCGGTTATTAAAAAACAATTCTGTTTTTAAAAAATAATTTATTAAAATTATTGTTTAAAAAAGTTATCTTGTATGATAATACAGACGATTTAAAATATTAGAGAAGTAGTATAACACTAAATATTAAAAAAAAGTTAAATTTATTCTCAATATTAAAATTAAAAAAAAAAATGTTAAAAGTGAAAAAAATCGATAACTTTATTTTAAATTATCGCAGATCAATGGTTCAACCATTCGTTTTAAAGGTATTGGCGAGCTCTTTTGAAAGATACCCATCATGAAAATTTACTCTCCTCGAGGGGGGTCGGCGAAACTCCTACATACACATTTCTTTTTTTTTTTTTTTTTTTTCCAGATGACTATCTCTATTACAAAAAATATATATTCGTTTCATTTGGTTTAGTGCAGTCTATAGATGTTAAATTCTACTTACCTGCAATTTCTCCTATAGACGTAATGTATTTGAATAATTTTGAATGTCCCTGTATACGAACCATTTGCTTCATCTTAACGAAACGCTTACTGTAGTATCCCTATATGATACACATTTAGAATACCGAGTTTGGAATTTATCCTACTATTTGTTCTTGAGATATGCTGATAACAGACACACAGACATCCAGACAAACAGACAGACAGACACACGCAGAGACCATTCGCTAAAAACATGATTTTCGTATTCAGGGGACCTCAGAACATGTAAGTATAACAAAAACTCACGTTCGAAAATTTGACACTAAAACAATACTAAAACAACGATTCACTTCATTTTACCAAAATACTTTTTTTACTTTCTCTTACCCATTAGGTAGAGAAAGTATTGTTTTTGTGTCAAATTTTCGAACGCGAGTTTTTGTTATATTTACATGCTCTGAGGTCCCCTGAATACGAAAATCATGTTTTTAGCAAATGGTCTGTGTGTGTGTCTGTCTGTTATCAGCATATCTCAAAAACAAATTATGGCAGAAAGTTCAAACTTGGTATTCTAAATGTGTATCATATAGGGATGCTACAGTAAGCTTTTCGTTAAGATCAAGCAAATGGTTCGTGTACAGGGACAATCAAGAGAATTCTAATACATTACGTCTATGGGGGGGGGGATTGCAGGTAAGTAATGTCTATAGACTGCACTGAACCAAATTAAACGAATATATATTTTTTGTAATAGAGATAATCAACAGGGGAAAAAAATTGTGTATGTAGTAGCCTCGCCTCCCCCCTGGGGAGATTAAATTTCAGGGTAAGAGAAAGTCGTGTGAGTGACACACCAGATTATTTAATACTATCGAAGATCCTGTTTTCAAATACGCAAGCGAAGTGTAACGTCACTGACCGTCCGTGGATGCAAGAAAAAGATTCCCAATGTTAATGGATTTTTTGTAAAAAATTATTAAAAATCGAGGAAAATTATTTCCCGATTTTAATACCCGTATTTGGGTATAGATATGCTATCGTATGTTTGATTGAGTTATTTTGCTGTCAAATTGACAAAATTTTAAATTTCAAAACTGTGTCATTTTTGGCGTTATTTGTATTTGGCGATTAAAAACATAATACGAAAATATACATGCCAGATGTTTATTTTCGTAATATGTATTGTACGAAATATTGTTTCATATTATTCATTACTCTCTTAATATAAGTTGGCGATATTTTTTTTTTCGCCAAGGATGACAAGATATATTAAATATATTCCGCTGCAACATATGAGTATCTTATATCAGACACTTTATTTAGACATTTGAAAACAAATTTGACTTCAAATTATGATAGAATATTTACCATTTTCCTTTTAATTAGTATATTAGTTGGATATTTATTGTGTAAATATTGAGTGGCTCATCCTTTGAAATGAAATGTTTGCGTTTTTTTTTTCTAGAGTTTTGAAATTAAAAATTCAAATTTTGTCAATTTTACTGTGTAAATATCATCCTTTGAAATGAAACGTTTATGTTTTGAATCGAATATGGAAGTTTGCCATTTTTTTTATTCTAGAGTTTTGAAATTTAAAATTTAAATTTTATCAATTTTTCAGCAAAAACAACTTAATCTAACGCATGCACATGATAACTAATACATATCTATACCGAAATATGGGGATTAATAATTTTCCTCAATTTTAATAATTTTTTACAAAAAATCCAATGGGCGATTAACATAGGAAAACTTTTCCTTGCATCCACTGACGGCCAGTGACGTCATCCCTTTGCTTGCGTATTTTCTAACTAACTATCCAATAATTACAGACACTCCATGCTAACCCAAATTCACCTCTACTCGATACTTCCAACCAGCTATCTCACCCACAACATCGCCAAAATATCCCAGGATCCAGCTAGGGACTTTCTCATTCTCAACCGAAATTTTTATCTTGACTCGACATTATCACCTTAGACTACTCTACTTTCAATACTCATTTCAACTGGTGACCTTTACTTGCCCAACCAAACATTCTATCCCAACTATAACTTTACACTTATTTCAAAACTAAAATCAACTGGCGAGATTTACGTACTGAACTCGACGCCAATCATACCTTACAATGTAAACAAACAGTGAAGCTTGATAAAAATATTTAAAGACTTTAATATGTTTTTACAAATATTGTAAGAGTTTTAAGGCTTTAATATGTTTTAGAAATACTTTAAGCTTTTTTTTTTTTTTTTTTTTTTTTTTTAAGAAAATGTCAAAGAGTCGTTCATTCGGAATTAAAGTGTTGTCCATTTGGAATTTGTTACATAATTCTATTTATAGGTTCATGTTTATAATAGCCAGTGATCCGTTATATTTAATTTAGACCTTTAAACATTACAATTGAATAGTTTTTCAAGGTTTTAGAGAAAATAAATAAGAATACGTGCGATACAAAACATATTATATGTATGTTTCCGTAAGTTGAACCAGCTCAGTGAGTTGAACAAACGGGAAAAAAAATGGCTGCCAAAAGTTTTTGTTTTGAAGCGGTCTAACCGGAATCGTTCATGACAGATGAGGGTCATTATTATTATTAATGACCAAGCGAAAAATTAAAAATAGAATAAAAGAACGCATCGGAGACATTAAATTCGGCAAAATAACCACCGTGCTAACCAAAACTAACGCCAATGAAAACATCAAAATGAATTTCGGAGACGTCCGCAAATAAGCAAATTTTAACAATCCAACCTACGCGTTACATCGCGAAACGATCGAAATTTTATTAAATCCAAATTCATGTAATGGCAACGACCCAGCACAAGACAGTAAGAATGGTGTAGAATTCTGAAGATCAAGAGTAAACAAGTTACCAGTAGACAAGAAAGCTCCCACGGAACAGCCTCTGCGGAATGGAGGGGCCCCTCTTGCAAGTGCTAAGACAGAATTTAAAGAAGTAAAGTAAGGTTTTTTGATTTTATGTATTAGTAATTAATATTGTATATTAATTCCATTATTTGTTACCTTTAGAAATTTCTTTCCAAATTCCTTCCGAAATTCAGGGAAGTAACTTTTTCTTGAGTGCAGAAATGTTCCCCAGATATAAAATCAGCTGCTTAATAAAATCACTTTGGCTCAGAACGAATGGGATTTTAATAAGCGGCGAGTACTGTATTCCATCACAAACAGTAATAATATGCCTGTAATAATGCAAGTTCTGAGAAAGTAACGTGAGTGCCATAGCAAACTATTTTAAAATAGCATATGCAAAATTGATGTTGAAATTTAACCCGATAATCTACTTGAGAAACTCAGACCCATTTAGAATAGAAATAATTTTATTTGTGTCCTTTTAATAAAGGAAAAAAAATCTTTCTTTTACAGCTCTGGAATGCTTGCATGGAACGCATTGGCTGTCGGAATTGCTATCTTTTGCCTGTTCCCCAGAAGACAGAACTTTACCGCAGTAAAGGAGGTTTTCCTTTCGTTGACCCTAAGTGGTTATGTCTCGGAAGAAAAAGTAAACTACCAGTTGATGTGAATAAGTTGTGCGACACACTTCCTAATGGTGTATCTATTCATCTTTATGAAGAATCGTATCTTCCTATAATATATGATTATGATAAAAAATTAATCGGTTACGGCAGACATCTTGCAATCAAACTTTCTTGCAAAGAGCCCGAAAGCAATGCATTTCTAGCTGTAAAAGAGGATGAATGCATTGGATATGGAATCATCAAAATGTCTTGCCAAGGGAATTCACTTATTGGACCTTTGTATGCAAATGACAAACAAGTCGCCGAAGTGTTATTAAAGAAAATGATATTGTCTTTAACACAAGAAAATGGAGTACGCCTGACATTACCAAGCAGCAACGATGCAGCCAACGAGCTTGCTGATAGAGTCGGAATAGAAGCAATTCTGACTGATAAATATCCTCTTCTTTATCGCAATAAACCTCTGGATACAGATTCAAGCAAAATATATGCAGTATTCGATGACAGTTTCTGTATTTAAACCGTTGCAGATAAGTTATCGGGTACTTTTCAAAAGATACTGTTTTTGAAAATATTATATATATTATTAAATTTACATAAAAATTTCAGCTCTACAGCAATTAAACATGGCTCAGAAGCTACATTAAATAAACGATATTTTATATATAATGTCTAAAGTTTTATTTATGTTTTAATTCACTTATAAATTTTAGTCTTAGATAGTTAAGCAATATTCCACCTCCTTATAAACATGCTGAAGCAACGTCTTTTAAGCAATATTAGACAAAAAATTTAAATTATCATAAAGTTACGTTTTTGAAACCCTTTTCGTTGGTATATTTCTGAACTTCTATCATGGGGTGAATTGCCCTCGAAATATACTAACTGCCTTCGATAGTCTAATTCCCCTTTTCAACAACTCTCTTGCGATTTTCAAACTGACCATTGCTTTGCAATTCGAAAGTTTTTTACTGGATTTATACCAAATGCCTTAGTTGAAATTTTGTTTTTATCAAGAAAGTGGATCTCATTTACAATGGGCAATTATTTTACAGTTTTTTTTAAACCCTTTAAGTGTCTGTCTTTTAAGCCTGTCTTGTTCCGTCATGAATAGTCAAAATAAAAGACTGGTGTGGCTAAATTTTGAAATAAATGTTGCTTTTTTCGAGAAAATAAGATCTATAAAAAATACATTTAAAAAGTGCAAAAAAGCCAAGCTCAAAGAAAGAGAATGGATTTAAGTTGTGTCTAAAAAGGGTGTGATATCAAATTCCCAATCTTAAATTCTAATACTTATTTAATATTCACTTTTATCTAAATTTTCACATGTAAATCAAGTGCCTTATGATAGGTTGATAGAATTCCTTCTTTCCTGTACTAAATAATCATAGCGTGTTTCTGAAATTATTATTATTATTTTTTTAATTTATGCATGATGGACTTGGCGGCCATCTTTCTAAATTTTACGTTAATTTGAATTCTTTTATAAATCTCATCAATTATAGGATGGGAGTGCACCAAATTTAATACTATTAAAACTTAAAATTGATTCAACTTGTGTGCATAACGGAAGCTTTTGTGATGTTTCTCACGCATTTTTTTTTCTTTTTTAATCTGAATTTTTCATTCTCTGTTGAATGGAGTAACCATATTATTTTTACGAGATATTTATTCCAAGAAGCTACATTCAAATTGGGTAAATATAACGAAGGAGGGGAGGTGGGAGGGAGACTTCTATGCTTTTTTCCCCCTTCATATTTTTACTTAAATTCTTATATTCTTTTATTCCCGGCATTTATAGAATGGAAGTGCACCAAAGTTAATGTTCGGAAATGCTTCCTTTTCTCCCATAAAATCAAAGAGATTGAACGAGACTATCTAAACTCCATGGTCTCTTCAAAATTACTAAAAGATCATTTTTGGCAACCAGTTTTTTTTTTTTTTTTTTTTTTTTTTTAGAATAGAGAGAGTTTTATGTTCTGATTTGTAAAAAAAATGAGGAAGTTATTTTCGTTTTAAGAGATTAAATTTTAGAGGAAGAATTTTAAATACGAAGATTTTTATGAGTATAAATCTTTTTGGAGTTATATCTGCGGATAATTATAATTATGTTTAAAGAGTTATTTTCATTATAAGCTTATGAATTGCATAAGTAAAAGAATAATGATGCTGTGTGATACCTACTATTCCAAGTTATGTATATAGATCATGTAAATAAACTGTATGTGTTTTTTTAACCGACTTCATAAAAAGAAGGAAGGTTCTCAATTCAAACCGTATGTTTTTTTTATGTTTGTTAGCTCATAACTTCTGAAGGGATGCTCCGATTTTGATACTTTTTGTTTTGTTGAAAAGATTTTGGTCTGCAATAGGTCCCATTGTAATATCTTTATGATCTAAAAAAAATACAGGGTGCCCAAAAAAATCAGTCCCAACTCTTTTTACTGCTAAACGGCTGCAGCTATAGTGATAAAAATGGTATGTAAGTATAGTAAAGTGGCCCTGCAGTACAAGGTTAAACCGCTTGCTGCGCCACCTGGTGGAAAATAGTGGAGTTAGTGTTCCTATCTCGAAAACGGTTCTAGAGAAAAAAAGTGAATTAGAAAGTTGAAGATTATCATCGATTTAGTACAAAAAGATAGTTCAGACATTCATGCTAGCGTTTCTATCTCGGAAACGGTTCAAGACAGGGGAAAAAAGTGAATTATAAAATTGCAGAGCATCATCGATTTAGTACGAAAAGATAGTTTTGACATTGATGCTAAAAGTACAAGGCTAAAAACGTGCCTTTTTTTGTTCGCAATTTCTTACACTATACACACTTGAGCTACATTGCTCACGTAGTAGCGTAGCTGGTGAGACATACGCTATATAGTTCAAAGTACGGTTACTTGATACATTTTGCTTTGTTGTAGAGATCTTGGTCTGAAGTAGGTCCCATTATAACATCTTTCTAATCTAAAGAAAATAAAGCGCCATCTGGTGAAAAACAGCGGCATTAGCGCTCCTATCTTAAAAACGGTTAAGATGGGAGAAACGTTAATTACGAAGTTGTAGAGTATCATCGATTTACTACGAAAAGACAGTTTTTAGACATTATTGCTAAAAATAGAACGCTTAAAACGTGCAATTGTTTGTTAGCAATTTCCTACACTGTGCACACTTGAACTACGTTGCACGCTTTACAGCGTAGCGGATGACACGTATATTCTGTGGTTCAAAGTACTTTTACTGTAAGCGGTCACAACGATTAGCGCAAAGTCGTTTTCAACCAACTTCAGAAAGCAGGGTGTTCTTAATTCTTGCTATGCTTTGTTGTTGGTGTTTGTAAGCTTATAATTTCGTAAGAAATGCTCTAATTAACCGACTTCAAAAAGGAGGAGGTTCTCAATTCAAAGCATATGTTTTTTTGTTTTTGTTTTTGTTTGTTAGCTCATAACTTCTGAACGGATGATCCGATTTTGATACTTTTTGTTTTATTGTAAAGGTCTTGGTCTGAAATAGGCCCCATTATAAGATCTTTACGATCAAAAGAAAATACAGGGTGCCCAAAAAAGTCAGTCTTGACTCTTTTAACTGCTGAACAGCTGCAGCTAGAGTCATAAAAGTGGTATGTAGGTACAATAAAGTGGACATGTGCTACGCGATTCAACCACCTAAAGCGCCACCTGGTGGAAAAGAGTGGAGTTAGTGATCCTATCTCGGAAACGTTTCAAGACAGGGGAAAAAAGTGAATTATAACATTGGAGAGCATCATCGATGTAGTACGCAAAGATAGTTTAGACATTAATGCTAAAAACAGAACGCTTAAACCGTGCGTTTGTTTGTTCACAATTTCCTATTTTGTGCACACTTGAAAAACATTGCATATGTTGTAGCGTAGTGGGTGACATTTATGCTACGTAAAATTCAAAGTATGGTTATTGCAAGCGGTTACATCGATTAACGCATAGGCGTTTTAAGCCGACTTCCTGAAGGAAGAGGTTCTCAATACAAACCATGTTTCTCGTTGTTGTTGTTGAAATTTGTTAGCTTATAACTTCGTAAGAGATGATTTAATTTTAATACTTTTTTTGGTGTCGTAATGATCTTGGCCTGAAATAAGTTTCATTGGGATTTCATTAAGATATAAACAAATTACAGGATACTTACAAAAGTCTGTTCTCACTCTAACTGTTAAACGCAAGTAGCTATACTGGTAAAAGCAGTGTGTAAGTATCGATGTTGAAACTTCTGTCCGTCAGCTGCAATGCATATTTTGCTCTTTGTTTGAACTTTACGCTGCGCAATTTCCTGCGCAGCGGGTATTTACTGTAAAGTTCAATATATATGCCTAACAGAATTTTTGGTTACGAATACAGCGTATCCTTTCTTTACATTTCTAAAAACTTTTTAATTTAACGTATGTTCGTTCAATAGATAGTTTTTTGGTCACATCCGATAAAGGCAAGAAAAGTAACACAATTTAAAAATGCAGCATTTGAGAAAAATCAACTTAAAAATAACTTGACTAGAATAAAACTGGCACAACTGTCTCTCGAGTGGATAACTTTCTAGATGGAGATGTAACTTTTTTGTTCACGTTGGATGCATTTAATGTATTTTTTAGTGACATAAACCCTTTTTTGAGTAATGTCACTTTTCTTGGAAGTTGTGATTTGTGAAACTTCCGTCGAACGTCTTCTGATGCTCTGCTATATAAATAAGTTTTCACTGAAAAGAGAAAAATAAAATCTTTTTATAAAAAAATAGAACCGACTCCAAAAAGGAACCACTATTCAAACAGCTAAAAATGAAAGAAAATTGGCAGAAAATGAAACTGTAGATTGTGCTTAAAAGTATAAAATAATTTTCTTCGCCAAACAACCTATAACACTACAATTAATCATAACTTTTGAAGTCGGCGCAAAATTAAATAAAAATTGATACCTTTATTCATTACAAAAATCCAATCCTATTCAAAATACACGTCTCACATTGTTACCTGCAAAACGCAGCCGAAAACTACTTTGATTCAAGAAAACAAATAAGATTTCGTAAGCAGCAAAAGGTGGCGAAGATGCTGGTATCTGACGTCCTTGGTGAACGAAAAATCGCAAAATTATCTCGCAAACATATTTAATTTCTTTGGGATATCATGATTATTTTAATAAGGTATATCAAGAGAGTAATCAAGAATATGAAACAACACATCGTACAATATATATTATGAAAATATACATCTTGCGTGTATATTTGTGTCTTACGTTTTTATCGTGAAATTCAAAAGCCATCAAGGATGATCTAACTTCGTAGAAACATAAATACCGCATTGTGAAGAATGTTCACTGTTCTATGTAGATGCTACTAATGGACCAATTGTATACAGTGATAAAATAATAAAGGAAACATGAAAATGGATCATTCGAGGCAACAGCATTTGTTGCTACCGATCTAAAGGCAAGCCTTTAAAAACTAATTAAATTTTATTTAATTTTGCGCCGACTTCAAAAGTTATGATTAATTGTAGTGTTATAGGTTGTTTGGCGAAGAAAATTATTTTATACTTTTAAGCGCAATCTACAGTTTCATTTTCTGCCAATTTTGTTTCATTTTTAGCTGTTTGAATAGTGGTTCCTTTTTGGAGTCGGTTCTATTTTTTTATAAAAAGATTTTATTTAATATACGAAGTTGGTGTCTTTTATGGGTTTATCGTTGACATCTGGCGTCCGCTAACAAGACTCGGCTGCAAGTAAGCTATTTCTATGTTTTTTGAGATAGAATTATTTTAAACGAAGAACATTTTATGAAAGAGAATTGATTTAATCCGCGATTGTAATGAAATGCTCGCCCTCTGGTGGGCTAAGGTGAAATTAACACACCACTGCATATCCTCATATTATGCAATCGACTTTCCATGATGAAATGGCGGAGAAAGAATAATAATTACACGTGGCTGTTATATTTACTAACAACTGCAGTGTTCAGAGAGCGCCATCTATCGATCATTACAAACGCGGATAGCATTAAGCAGACGATATTTGTTTCTTAATTTATGTGAAGATTTTTTTTGATGAATCTAATAACAAGAGCTATTGTTTTTAATGTATATAATTGAATATATTGTTCACGAATTTAAATAAATTGAAGATTAAGTTTAAAATAAATATGTTGAGTTATAATATGGAAGCCTTAAAGAAAATTAGAACGCAGCATCGGAGAATATTTACAAAAGCTTGTAATGAATTTGAAAGGGAGAAGATACATTAGATAATGTAAATAAAATAGCAAAGTTAAAATTAATTGAAGAAAAAGCTAAATTAATGATAGAGTGTGATGGAAAAATTGCTCCACAACTTTGTACTGAAGATAAGGATGAAAAATTGCTTGAGTCAGAAATTGATGAGTCTGAGGATTATCTTGATCGTTGGCGTATGTTAGGGCAAAAATTAAATAATTTAACACTCTCAATAAATAATAATGCTGTTCAGAGTTCTGAAGTTCTACCACATAATACACTATTGCACTACCACAAAATTCAACTACCTACATATAATGGGGACATTAGAAATTGGTTATGCTTTTGGGGACAATTTCAGAAGATTGGTAGAGATCCTAATTTAGACCTTGATGATAAGTTTTCGTATTTGTGCCAAGCAATGGGAAAAGGTAGCGTCGCAGAAGAATTGATTAAGAGTTTTCCACCTGGTGGTGTTAGCTATGCAAAAAAAAAAAAACAATTGAAAAATCGTTTCGGCAATGAAGAATTGCTAATTCAAGTTTATGTGAGAGATTTGTTGGCTTTGGTACTGCAAAAGCAAAACACAGAGAGAAAATCATTGAGAAAGCTTTATGACTTGTTAGAAACGAAATTACGTTCTCTTGAAATTCTGGGAGTTACCAGAGATAAGTATGCTTCTATGCTGTTTCCGTTAGTAGAGTCGTCACTACCAGAAGAAACATTAAGAGCATGGGAACGTTACAGATCTACGAATCGTAGGTCGCGTGAATCGGCGTCAGAAGATGGACAAAATTTAATATCAATACAGAAAAATGATTTGGATTCCCTCTTAAAATTTCTACAAGATGAAGTTTCATCTGAAGAAAGAATAAGTCTAGCTTCACAAAATTTCCATTTTGCAAAATCAAAAGTATGTGTAAGAGGAGAGGACAAATTCCATGTCAACAAGAAATTTACAAATAATAAACTCAAGTTTGGGAATAATGTGCAGGTTTCAAGTGCGGCTGATCTTTTTACTTCTACCAGAGGTCAAAAGCAGTGTTTATTTTGTTCCAATTTCCATAGTTCTGAGGATTTTTTTTAAAGCTAGGAAAATGCCTATGAAAGAAAGAGAAAATTTAGTTGAAAAGTCTCGTTGTTGTTTGTTATGTTTACAACCAGGGCATTATATTCGCCAGTGCTCTGTAAAAGCAGGATGCTTATGTTGCGGCAAAAAAAATCATATTTTGTTATGCCGAAGTATGAAACAATCAAATGCAAGCGAACCAAAAAGAGAGATAGAGAAAGATGCTCAAAGTGATCAAGCACTTGCCAGTGTATCAAAGTCTCCACGTGTAGTGTTGCAAACCCTATTGGTGATGGTCAGAGGCAATGGAAAGAGGCGCAAAGTCAGAGCCATTTTTGACTCTGCATCGCAACGTTGTTATTTACTCACAGATACAGCTAGAAAGATGAAATATGAAGTAGAAGATTCAGAATATCTTCAACATTCTCTTTTTGGCGGTAAGAGTACCGGTATGTGTAAACATGACATATTTAAGTTATTCTTAACAAGTGTTAATGGGGATTACAAGTGCAATTTTAACGTGCTAGGTCAACCAGTCATATGTGAAACGAAACCTCCTACAACTCCTGAACTTTGTGTTAAAGAACTTTTAGACTTCAGTGTTCAGGTTGAAGATGATCATCAAGCTCCTATTGAAATTCTGATCGGAGCTGATGTTATGGGAAAGTTGATGACGGGTAATTATAAGCTTCTCCCCAGTGGCCTCTCTGCAATTGAGACAAAGTTAGGATGGACAGTTATGGGTCGCACGTCAAGTCTACCTTCCAGTGACTGTTCAACTTTGATTTCAATGATGAACAAAGACGCATCCATTAGTGATTTGTGGACTTTGGATACACTTGGAATAACTGATCCTTCGGAGAAGAAGACCAAAACTGAATTACAAAAGGCTGCCACAAACCATTTTTTAAGTACTATTGAAATTAAAGATAATCGTTTTCAAGTACATCTGCCATGGTTGGAAAATCATCCCCCACTTCCAGACTATTATGAGCTAGCATTAAAAAGGTTGAATAGTACAATAAAGCGACTTAAATCGGAGTCTCTGTGTGAAGCTTATGAAGAAGTTTTCAATGAGTGGCTAGATTGCGAAATTATAAAAGAGGTGGAGAATGAGTGTAAAGAACCAGTACTTTACTTACCTCATAGAGCAGTAATCAAAGAAAAGAGCACCACGAAGATCAGACCGGCATTTGATGCTTCTGCAAAAATAAAAGGATCCCCGAGTCTTAATGATTGTTTAGAAAAAGGGCCAAACCTCATAGAGCTGATTCCGAGTATTCTAATGCGTTTCCGCAAAGAGAAGATAGGTGTCACCGCAGACATTCGAAAAGCATTCCTCCAAATAAGCCTTCAGCCGGCTGACAGAAATTACTTAAGATTTCTATGGATCACCAGTGACGGGCAAATTAAAAAGTATAGGCACTCTAGAGTTGTTTTTGGTGTATAGTGCAGTCCCTTTCTGCTAAGTTCTACGATTCAATATCTGCTAAGAACGGTCTTAGAGAAAATAGAGGTTGGTGAGTCCTCATACCCAAAAGATGTCGTTCAAAAACTCTTGACTAGTTTCTACGTAGACAATTGTGTTAACAGCGTGAAGAATGAAGCAGAACGTAAACAGTTCATGGAAGTAGCTACTGAAGTTATGGCAGAAAGAAAATTTGATCTACGAGGATGGGAATTCACCGATCCTAACGCCGAAAGTACAACTGTTTCTAGCGTATTGGGTTTAATATGGAATAGAAAAGCTGACACTCTACGAATAAACACCGAGAGTTTCCAAGAGGTGTGTAGTGAGGAAGTAACAAAAAGAACCATTTTATCATCAGCTCACAAAATCTTTGATCCTTTAGGTATCACCTGTCCAGTTTCTCTCCTTCCAAAACTTTTGTTACAACGCTTGTGGAAGACTAATATGACTTGGGATCAGAAAGTAGATTTAGAAACTGAGAGAGAGTTCCGAAAATGGTTGAAGGATGTGCCAGTTTTGTGAACAATTGAAATCCCAAGGTGGATTAGATTTGACATTAAAGATGAGAAGAAATCTTTGCATGTATTTTGTGACGCAAGTCGATCCGCCTATGCAACGTGTGTCTTTTTGAGAGTTGAAAGTGAAAATTGTGTGCACATACAACTTGTTCAAGCTAAAGCCAGAATTGCACCTTGTGGAAATAAGGAAACTAGTATTGCTCGTCTGGAACTTCTCGGAGCTACTATTGCTGCTCGCCTTTCTTCAAACATACTAGAAGATCTTCTTGTAAGAGATGTATATTACTGGACTGATTCCACCACTGTACTTGCGTGGATAAGAAGAGAAGATTCGTGGGGAGTTTTTGTGCAAATTGGAGTAACTGAGATACTGAGTTTGACTCCAAAAGAGGCTTGGAGGTACGTCACTGGTTCCGTGAATCCAGCAGACCTTCCTAGTAGAGGTTGCACTGCTCTACAGTTGTCTTCGTCGAAATGGTGGGAGGGGCCGGCATGGTTGTACTCTCCGTCTGATTTGTGGCCCAATTCTGAAGACATTGTTCGAGAAGAGGAAATAAACAGTGAGAGAAAAAAGAAAATTATTTCTTCTATGTTAACTGTTGAAATAGGCTCACTGCTACATTCTCGTACTAATGACTATAAGAAAACTATCCGAATCGTAGCTTGGATAAGGAGATTCTATTACAACTGTTTCAATTCCGAAAAGAAGCTAGTAGACCTGACTGTTCATGAGATAGAAGAAGCAGAAAAAACCGTTGTGCATCTTATCCAAAGAGAGTCGTTCACAGAGAAGAGTGAGAAGAGACTGAAGACTTTAGATACATTTGTTGATGAGGGAATACTTCGATTAAAAACAGCAGTGTTCAAAAGAGATGATATAGCAGGGTTCAGAATGCCTGCGGTTTTGCCAGGAGAACATCCAATTGTGAGAAGTCTTATATTGGAGGAACACAGTAAAAGAGGACATGCTGGTGTGTCATATACACTGAATTCCTTAAGAGAGAGATTTTGGATCCTTTGTGGCAGGAGAACAGTGAGATCAGTGATAAGGTCATGTGTGATTTGCAAAAGGTTTGCTGCCAAAAATATTAAGCCTCCAACTGCACCACCACCTGCAGATCGGGTGCAAGATGCCTGTGTGTTTCAAGTAACGGGTTTAGATTTTGCTGGCCCTGTCTACCTGCGAGATAATTCTAAGGCCTGGATTTGCTTATTTACATGTGCAGTATACCGTGCAGTTCACCTCGAGTTGGTGACCTCTCTCTCGACAGATACTTTTCTTTTAGCCTTTCATCGTTTCATTGCTCGCAGGGGAAAGCCTTCAGTAGTTTACAGTGACAATGGAAGCAACTTCACAGGAGCAGCTAATATTCTTAAATGTGTCGATTTCAAAGGAGTGTCTCTACAATTAAGAGATAAGAGAATTATTTGGAAATTCATTCCACCTGGAGCTCCTTGGTGGAGAGGATGGTGGGAAAGGTTAATAGGCATGATGAAGGCTATATTGAAGAAGGTCTTAGGAAGAGCAAGTTTGAACCACGAAGAGATGACAACAGCTCTATGCAATTGTGAAGCTATCTTGAATGACAGACCTTTGACTGCAGTAACTTCAGACCCGAGTCTCAGTGTTCTCACTCCTGCAGATTTTCTGAGAGAGATAAAAAGTAGCACCTTGCCAGACATTAAAACTTCTTCAGACCCAAATCACTTACGACGAAGATTGAGTTACATTCAGACTATTCGTGAAGCTTTTCGATCAAGATTCCGTCAAGAATATTTAGGAGCACTTTGTACGAAGCAGAGAAATCAACAATTTTTTACCTTAAAGGTGGGAGAATTAGTTCTTGTTGGAGACGTTGAAAAGAAAAGACAGTCGTGGCCTCTTGGTCGAATAGTTGAAGTGTTTCCAGGTTCTGATGGTATCGTTCGTCGAGTTAAAGTAAAGACACAACATGGAGACCTTTTTAGAGCTATTCAACGGATATACCCGTTAGAAGTTCCTGATACTGACTCCTTTGTTACTCCAGCAGAGGTAATCCCCACGGTGGGAGTTAAGAACAGTGCACTTGACAGTGAATCTGTCGGCCGCATACCAGTTGTTACTAGAGCAGGACGTGTAATTAAGTCCCCACAGAGACTTCACTTATGACTTTAATATTAGCACTATCACTTTAGTTGTAAATATGTATATATGATTCTTATTATTTACTCATAAATTTTTCTTCATTTGTTGTAAAATGTTTAGTCACCCAAATTTCTCAGGCAAAAATGTAATTTCTATGTGTATTTATAATTTTTTTCCCTAGTTTTGTAAGTTAACTTTTGGAGTTCTAAATTAACTTAGGTGGGAGGATGTTCGGAAATGCTTCCTTTTCTCCCATAAAATCAAAGAGATTGAACGAGACTATCTAAACTCCATGGTCTCTACAAAATTACTAAAAGATCATTTTTGGCAACCAGTTTTTTTTTTTTTTTTTTTTTTTTTTTTTTTTTTTTTATATGTTTTTTATGTTTTTTTTTTTTTTTGTAGAATAGAAAGAGTTTTATGTTCTGATTTGTAAAAAAAATGAGGAAGTTATTTTCGTTTTAAGAGATTAAATTTTAGAGGAAGAATTTTAAATACGAAGATTTTTATGAGTATAAATCTTTTTGGAGTTATATCTGCGGATAATTATAATTATGTTTAAAGAGTTATTTTCATTATAAGCTTATGAATTGCATAAGTAAAAGTATAATGATGCTGTGTGATACCTACTCTTCCAAGTTATGTATATAAATCATGTAAATGTATGTGTTTTTTTTAATATACGAAGTTGATGTCTTTTATGGGTTTATCGTTGACAGTTAATACTGAATATTTATAATAAGAAATCAAGTTGATTGCACTTGTGTACATAGCGGTTGTGTACATTCTCTGTTGAATGGAATAGCCAAATTAATTTTATACGAGATATTTATTTTAAGAAGCTTCCGTCAAATTTTGTGAATGTTTATTCATATTTTGAAAGATGGCCGCCAAGCCCATCATGCATAAATTTTAAAAAATAATTTTCAGAAACACGTTATGATGTATTTAGCACAAGAAAGAAGAATTTCTATCACCATATCTGTCACATTGTAACATGCAATCCTCCCTGTATTTATTTAATAAATGTATTAAAAAATCAAAATTTTTATAATTTTATCATTATGAGAAATGTAATTTAATTAATATTTTATGTTTTCTAAATTAATTTAATTCATTGTTTATTCTAAGATACGTTTTAATTTAAGATCGTTCGAATTCTTAAATAATTACTTTAATTCACGTTTTGTTAAGTTTTTCTTAATCTGAATTCACCTGCAAATATTTTAAGTATAACATAAAAAATATGTTATTTTCCTTAATTACCCTAGTTTTTAGTGTATAATTTAATAATTATTTTCATAGTTTAAATGTTTTAGAACTCATATTTCAATATTTTATTTTATTCACGTACGCCCAGTAAATCGGCGAATTTTAACGTTCGCAGGCTTATTTTCTAACTCCTAAAACTTAATTGTTCTGTTTTCTCCACCCCTTAAGATACAGCAGTTTTGTTTAAATTATGTCATCAATGTAAACCACGCCCACGTTGTTGCCGATTTGCCGCGAATCTCGTGACGTCGTGCATCACGCGATTCGGATGGCTCCTCTTTTCAACCAATCAACTTAACGCGAGGGCGCGTCTCAAAAACTATCACCGGTAGTCTCTATGTACAATATCTATGTTTATATTCTAGAAGTTACCAGTTACAGCCGGGATGTAAGCCGCGTTCAATCATTCTTTTTTCTTATATGTGTGTGTGTAATAAAGTATGTTCGTGTTTTCAATAATGGAGTACTCATTATCTGATTTATCTAATTGCTCACTATTTAAAAGGCCACAACAGTATTTTGGCGACGAGGCGAAAAAAAGAACATTTCGAATTATACACTAAAGCACAAAACGAAAGTAACGTTTTGTCGTACGCTTCAAAGTTCAATTCAGGTATTTCAATTTTTATATTTATTTTCGAACTGTGACTTAATTTATCAAAATAATGGATTCAGAACAATTCCAGACACTCTTAGCTACATTTACAGTGCAGCAACAAGCAATGCTAGCACAACTTGAAAAACATTTTCCAAAAAAATATTCTAATGATAACTCAGTAAATTTAGTTAATGTTTCTCCATTTGAAAACTTTGATTCTAAACGTGAAAATTTTTCATGCTACTTGGAACGTTTTGATAATTATCGCAATATGAAAGGTGTTACGCAACATGAAAAACTTGCTCAACTTGTATGTGTATCAATCGGTTCATCAGATTATAGGGTGGCTACTAAATACTGTTACAAATATTGAGTCATTTTATTTCACAGATATAAAATAGAAAATAAAAATTCCACTAGTATGACAAAAAGCATGAATGACAGTTTACTTAAAAATGATTTTATTCAAACGGGTTACCATCTTTATCGATTACTATAAAGATAATCTGTTGCGATATTGTCCGATTACGGCACGAACCACTTTTAGAAATAATTTGCCCAATTCTCGCAATATGGAAGCTGTAAGTGAGTCCAAAATTCTATGTTGTTGAGCATTCACTTTGGACTCTAAAATACGCCAGATGCAATAATCTAATGGTTTAAGATCCGGTGATGAAGGTGGCTAATCTTCTTGCTTGATAAATTTGGGATAGTTGACATGAAGTCAATCCTGTGTATATTTTGCTCTGTGTGAAGGTGCAGAGTCTTGTTGAAATATCCAGCTCTTTTTAGGATATAATCTGTCAGCATATGACAATAAATGTGTTGCCAATACGCTTTGTTTGTAAAACTCAACATTGGTTTTGACCCCTTTATCAATGAATTCCAGAGGCAATTTTCCATTGTTTGAGACAGTTCCCAAATCATAACAGAAGTCTTGTTTTGAAAGCGTTTGACGGTTCGAAGGTTTTCAGGTTTCCTCGTAAGTTGTTGAATGTACGACATCATTTTTGGCATTATAACATTGTTCAGTGCAAAATAATTTCTCATTAGAAAATATTATTCTGTCAATGCTTTTTTTACCGAGCCATCTAAGTAATTTCTTACATCTTTGTAACCTTTTTATTCTTTGTGATTTACTCAAACCTTGAACTTTTCTTTTGCGATAAGGACGAAATCCCAGGTCTTCATTTAGAATAACTTGCATAGTTCTACGACTCACATTCTCTTCTACAGCCATTTTATTTGCAGAATGTTGAGGATTTCTTCGTATTTTTTTCACGAATTCTTTTTATCCGCTCTTTTCTACGAGCCGAGCGTGGACGACTAGGCCGAGATCTATCTTTACAGCTATTATTCTCCAATAATCTATTTATTGTCCTATATAAAAATACCCTATTAAATTCAAGACATTGTAATTGCTTAAAGATTTCACTTGCAGAAAATCCACGATCAAAGAGCTGTTTATATTATCCTTTTAACTTCCATGTTTAAAAAAATCCATAAACTTTTTCCTTAAAAAAATTGTTTACGCTAAAAGAAGGTTGCCAATCACAGAAAAAATAGGATAAATTGTTTCAATAAATGATTAAAATTAAAACCGATTTTTTGGAGTGTTAGTATTTAATAGCAACTTTGTATAATAACTTAGCAGTTTTTTCTGGGTCTGAGAAACCAGTTAAAAATCTTTCATATGAAGATTTAGTGCAATCTTTCAAACAAATGTTGATTCCAAAGAAAAATGTGGTTGTTTCTCAACATTATTTTATAAATATTTATCAAAAAGAACGCCAGTCAATTGCGGAATTTGTAGTTGTTCTACAACGTGATTTAGTAGAACGTGAGTTCTCTGTGAAATGTGAATGTCATAAATCAGTTTCTATCACAGATGTTTTTCGACGTGCTCAATTTCTACGTGGTTTATGAGATGACGGGTTACGAGAACAAATCCTGCAATCAGATTTCACATGTGACAAATTTTGATGATATTTTATCAAAAGCTATTGCTCTTGAAGCATCCAAAATCGAAACTAAAGAACTAACTCAAAAAATTTCTCCACATCAATCATTTTCTAATGCATATGATACTAATAAAGTTTCTAGTTCCTCTCCACATCGAAGAAATCGTTCTATTTCACGATCTAAAGGTTTTAAATTTCAACACCAGCAACCTGATTATAAAGCTCTCCGCATCGAAAATCTTTGTATCAGATATGGAAAAGACGACCATAAAGTTAAAAACTGCCGAATAAATAAATTTAAACTGAAATGTGAACTATGCAAAAAAGTTGGTCACATCAGTAAAGTTTGTATTTCAACTTTAATTAAGTCCTCACGAAATTTAGTGAATTCCAGTTCCATGTCTTCTGTTCATGCTGTCACATCTAAAGAATGAAATCCTAATTTTACGTTCGGTGTGAATTCTGTATGCACTTATTCACCTCAATTTCAAGTTATAGACTTGTTTGAAGTCTCTCATGACACTGACAAATATATCGTCTCCGTTCAACTAAATGGAAAAGTACAACAGCTTGAAGTTGATTCTGGTGCAAAATTATCATTGCTTTCTGAGACTGATTTTAATCGTCTAAATTTAAATGTGCCCTTGGAAAATTCTAATATATTCCGCACTTATTCTGGAAATATAATTCAATCCAAGGGGAAAATACATGTGAATGTTACTTTGCGTGACAAAGGCATTATTGGTGAACTTCATATTATTCCAGCGGGATGTGCTGCTCTTCTAGGCCGCCAATGGATCCGAGCTTTGGTAATTGAACTTCAACAACTTGGCGCTCACATATCACATACATCACCAGTATCCCAAATTCAGCATTTTGATTCAATTTTTCATAAATTCGCACCATTTTTTGAAGAACGTGTTGGCTGCGTTCCAAAATTCAAAGTTTCACTTCAACTTCGAGAAGGAGCAAAACCTATCTTTAGCAGAGAACGTGATGTTCCTTATGAACTCCGAGAACGCGTCGACAAGGAATTGGATTCTCTCGAAGCAGATGGTATCATATCTCTAATTCCTGCGAGTGACTGTAGTTCACCTTTGGTTGTTATCCCTAAACCGAATGGTGGTGTTCGGCTATGTGTTGATTATAAATGTGGTGTCAATGAACGGCTAATTCAATCAAATCATCTAGTAAGACGAATAGATGATGTGCTCCATAGCCTCCGAAATTCCAGGTATTTCTGTAAACTTGATTTATTTAAAGCTTACCTTCATCTTTGTGTTGACGAGAATAGCAGCGTGATACAAACTATTTCAACTCATCGTAGTACATATCATATGCATAGACTTAGTTTTAGAATTAAAACAGCCACAGCAGAATTTAATCGCATTCTTTCTCAAATTCTCAAAGGTCTAAAGAAAACAGAGCCTTATTTCGATGACATAATCATACATGGAGAAACAATCGAAGAATGCATTGAAAATTTAGAAGCTTGTTTACAAAGACTTTCCGATTTTTACTTGCATTTAAATAAACAAAAATGCTCTTTTTTACAAGAGAAAATTGAATATTTGGGGTATATAATAAAATAAGTCGAATATAATAAGATAAGTAAATCTCCAGCAAAGATTCATGCGATTCAGGAAATGCCACGCCCATTAAATGCTGAAGAAGTTAAATGTTTTTTGGGACTTGTTACTTACTACTCACGTTTTATTCTAGATTTTTCAACTATTTCGTATCCACTCCAATGTTTGCTTCAGAAAAATGAATCGTGGGCATGAACAGCCTCAGCCTGTTGTGAATCCGCGTTCATAATCCGTGTTCATAAAGCTAAAAAAAGGAACTGTGCAGTGATCGAGTTTTTGTGCCATTTGATCCTAGTTTACATGTTGTCCTGACTACAAATGCAAGCCCCACTGGAATTGCAGCAGTATTGAGCTATTCCACAGAAAATGTTGAAAGACCTATTGCCTACGCTTCTCATGCACTCAGCTATTCTGAACAATTACAGCCAGTTAGATCGGGAAGCTTTAGCTATAATTTTCGGCATTGCGCATTTCTTCAATTATTTTTGGAAAGGAATTTAAGCTTGTTACTGACAATGAACCATTAACGAGAATCTTTCATCCTCACAAGGCACGTCCTCAAATAGCTTCGGCTCGATTGCTCCGGCCGTTATGCTTCCTATTTATCAAGTTTTAATTATTCTGTGCAATTCAAAAAAGGTACAAACAGTCAAATGTAGATTGCTTGTCTCGAGCTCCAATTTAAAAATCTGAGACGTCAATTGATAAATTTCTAGGCGAAGAAGCAAATCAAGTATGTGCTGAAAATATTTTTCAGATTTCAAATGAACAAATAACATCGCTGACAATTCAGTCTGAAACAAAAAGAGATTCGCAACTTAATGACATAATCCAAAAGTTGAAAAACAACTCTGAAGATTCAGAATTCGCATTGTTGGATGGCATACTTTTTCGGAAGGAAAGAGTCGTAATTCCAAAAAGTTTACGCTCAAGCATATTGAATGAAATTCATGAGACCCATCTTGGAATAACTAAAATGAAACAACTCGTGCGACAATATGTATATTGGCCAGGCATTGATCGTGATATCGAAAAATTAGTCAAAGGATGTGAAATTTGCGCATTGGCGAAGTCCAATCCACCGAAGGTAACTAACTGTCCATCCGTGGGATCATTCGGAAAAAAACTGGGACAGAAGATCATACAGACTATGCTGGTCCATTCGAAAATTGCTATTTCTTGGTGTGTGTGGATGCTAAGTACAAATGGGCAGAATTTGGAGTTATCAGAGATGCGCCTACCGGTTCAAAAACTATTCTTTTGTTTGAAAAAATCTTTTCTTTACATGGCTATCCACAAACAATTATATCTGATAATGCTTCAGTTTTTCAAAGTGAAGAATTCCGTACCTACTGTACCGATAGAGGAATATTTAAGAAATTTATTGCGCCGGGACATCGAGCAGCAAATGGTCTTGCAGAAAGAAATGTCCAGACTTTAAAACAAAAGTTAAAAGCTTCGTTACTCGAACAAACGTCAGTCCCATACAAAGTTCAAAACATATTGTTCCATTATAGAGCAACACCCCTAGCTTGTGGTCATTCATCAGCTGAATTATATCTCAAAAGAAAATTTCGTATTCGATTGAAATCGATCTCCCCATATCATCCAACAACCTCGAAAATTTCCGGTAAATGTGTAAGATCTTTTCAAGTGGGGTAGAGAGTCCAAGTTGGACTCTTCCTAAATAATCGAAATATCTGGCAATTTGGAGCAGTTAAAAAAAATTTGGTTCACGACATTATCTGATTGTGCTAGATTCGGGCCGACAATTGAAGAGACATGTTAATCAACTAAGGGCAACGTCGGTTCCCCAGAAGTCCGTCTCTTTGGGTCCTAGCCAAACTTTTGACATTCCCAAACCAACCAAAATCTCCCTACCGTCTCCACCAAGTCCCGAGCTTGTGTCACAACCTTAAGCACGTCTGAAACGTGATGTGTCAACCAGACCACAAAGGGAAAACAATTGCCTGCACGCTTCAAAGGCTTTATATTATCTTAACTCTAAAATTTGTGAATTTTGTAATATGTTTTCTAATTAAGTGGGGGAGACTGTTGGGTTTTTCCCCTACGAATTCGCTTACTGGCGCTAGTGTCGCAGACAGTTGACTCTCTATGTACAATATCTATGTTTATGTTCTAGCAGTTATCAGTTACCGCCGGGATGTAAGCTGCGTTTAATCATTCTCTTTTCTTATATGTGTGTGTGTAATAAAGTATGTTCGTGTTTTCAATAATAGAGCACGCATTATCTGAATTATCTAACTGCACACTATTTAAAAGGTCACAATAATTAAATATTCAAAATAAAAATAAGAACAAAATTTAATTTTTAAAAGAAACATGTAAATGATTTAATATAGCAAAACAGAACTACCAGTTTTAAGAACATAATATTTTATATTGTATCATACCTTAATAAAACAAAAAATATTACGTATGAATGAAAATATTAAATTGTAAATTTAAATATTCAAGAGAAAAAATAAGATCATCATGTTTAAATTTCAACATAATGTATGCATACGTTAAAGAAAACTCAGGTATCTTTTGGTGGGAAAAATATTCATAATTTCAAAATATTATTTAAATAATAAATATTTAATCGCTTATTAAAACAGGAATAAACTACTACGTCAGAAACGCCAAAGAAAAATTATTGAGGTGCATACAGCTGTTTCGGTAGCCTAAAGCGTACCGTCTTCAGTGCAAAAAGAATTCTGAATCTGGAGAAGTGCTCGTATATATAGGAGAGGGACCGGATTTAGTTCAACCAATAGGATTACGGAAGAGGTGGGGAGTGTGGCCAATAGGAATTAAGGAATGTGTAGCTGTGTAAACAGTAGAAAAGTTAAGGAAATGTGGACTGAATGTAAAATTTCCAACAATCAGACAAATAGGGAACAGCGAAATCACAATTTACAAGGTTTTTAAAATTTTTATAAATATGAAAAGCTTCAAAGAAATCGAGTTCATGAATGGATTTGGGTCTGCAAATTATTTTAGCTGAATTAAATTTAAAATTATGATTTTCCTCCCAGCAATGTTTAGAAATAGCCGATTTATTGGTTTCTTGTTTGCGGACGTAATTCATATGTTCTTTTAGATGAAATTTAAGACTGCGTTTAGTTTGGCCAATATATGATAAACCACACTGACAGGAAATACTATAAATGCCCCAAGAATTATGCATATCAATAGGATCTTTTAACTGAGAAAAGGTGAGTTTATTGGAAGGCGAAAATATTATTTTAAAATCATATTGTTTGAGAATTTTAGCTATGGTTATTGGTTTGACTGGTTTTAGAAAAATAGGGTAAAACAATTCTGATATTAGATGTGACCGATTTAGTAGACGAAATACGAGGGAGTTGTAATTTTTGGATAGCTTTGTCTATAATGGAAGGGTCATAACCTCTGTCAATTGCGATGGCTTTCAGGTATTTAATTTCAGATTTCAATAAAATAGGATTTGAACAAATATTAAGGGCACGGTTTACAAAAGTATAGAAAGCAGCCATTTTTTTGGTTAGGTGGGTGACATGAACGGGCATGGGGAGGAAGGGAGACTGCAAAATTTTTACGATAGACAGTGGTTGAAAATCCATTTACAGTGCGAGAGACGAGGGTATCGAGAAATAGAAGGGAGCCATTATTTTCTATTTCATATGTAAACTGGATATTACTGTCAATTGAATTTAGGGTTTCTAAGACATGGTCAATATTGTGATGAGATATGTCGATAAGCGTGAAGGTGTCGTCAACGTAACGGGTCCAAAAAGGAAAAGATATTTTCTTAAAAAGCTTGCTTTCGAAATAGTGCATGTAAATGTCTACGAGAATTGGGGAGAGAGGGAAACCCATGGCTAAACCTTCAGACTGACGATAGAATTTATTTTGGAAAGAAAAAGTGGTTTGTGATAAACAAATGCGGGTAAGAGAAATTAATTCTTCTATTTCAAAAGAGGTGAAATGAAACTCCTTTAATCTATTTTCGAGACAGCAGAGGGCGCCACTTATTGGCACATTAGTGAAAAGAGATTTTACATCAAAAGAAACCATAGTGAGAGGTGAGAATTAGTGAGAGGGCAGTTCTGAATATTTTTTGCAAAAATTTATGGAATTCTTAACAGTATAATTATTAGCAGCAAGAAGTGGAGCAAAAATTGTGGTGAGAAATTTAGCTAAATTATAGGAAGCAGTACCGATATTAGAGACTATTGGACGAAATGGAATATTGGGTTTGTGAACATTTGGTAAAGCATAAAATCTGGCACAATTAGCAATAGAAGGGATAAGATGGGATTTAGTCGAGTTCAATAACAAGGGCCAAGATTTTATACAGATTTAATTTTATTTAATTCTTGAGGAGAGGGGTCACGGGGCAGAGGAATGTATGGACCATCATTAATTAGTTCGGTAACACTTTCGATGTATTGTTTTTTATCCAAAATAACAATCTGACCACCTTTATCAGCTTTAGTAATGATGATATTTTCATTAGATTTTAATTCCTTCATGGCATTTTTTTCTGCAGGGTTGAGATTTGATTTAAAATTTTTAGAGTTGAAATTGGCATTATTAAGGATTAAATGACGAAGATTTTCTTTCTGTTGGTCAGTCAGTCGAGAATTTTTGAAAGCTTTTTCAACCGGTGCACCGGTTAAAAAGCTTTCAAAAATTCTCAAAAATTTTTAAAAATTCTACCAGCAAACGATTACTTTCAACAGCCCTTTTCTTTTGATTAAATAAGAAAAGCAATACGTGCCGCAAATGTTTTTTTTTAGGCACAAAACTCGACATGATTACTGAACGATAAAATAAAGATGCTAGACTTTAGCGGAATCAAATTGTGCGTGTTTGTAGTTTAAATGTAAGACGAACAAAATGACGTATGTGTCAAATTAATAAGCTGCGTACTTTTCGCTGACGCCATCTCTTAGTTAAACTGGAAAAAACTTATGCATACACCTGGTATATATGCCGGCCGGCTTAAGACGATATTTTCACAAAACGAAATAACAAAAGCTTTTCCTATAAATTCGCAAATCACAAAACAAAACGCATGAATTCTAGATGCACATGATTATTAGAAGCATTAAGAGCACACAAATTCGGAGATAACACCATTTCACGCGAAAAAACTTGAAAACTTTCGGAATGCACATGCATGTTCGAACACTTCTTGGGCAGCTCCGATATATCTTTATCCGTCAGTGGTACAACACATGACTTTGAAAGATGTTCTCGGGCCCCTAAATTGGGCCGCCAATTATATTGCTGGCAGCTAGCTAGCTTAGCTTGGTAGATCGCGTAAAATAAACAGAAGATTTGCCATTTTGCTTTCTCATACAACTAATTTTAAATCAAAACGACGATAGGGAAGAATAAGACACAATTTTACAACGACTGTAACACATAACAAAATTTAATGAAAACAGAAACACAATATTTACTAAGTAGATGGATCACATTTTAAATAATCTGGTGTGTCACTCACACGACTTTCTCTTACCCTGAAATTTAATACTATAAATACAGGCTGGAGATTAAGAGATAAGATAACGAGTACTGTTATGTAAACCTATGTTAAGACAATTAAAATTAGGCTTCGGTAAATTTTTATATGATAATTAGTTCTGTGTGAGAGGAGTTACCACCCCCCTGAACTCCCCGTTTAATTACTGCACTTACATTTATATAGAATTTAAATCTGTTATTAAAATTAAAAATTCACTTAAAATTATTCAGACAATTTTCACACGCAACATTCTTGAAACTTATCAGTCTTCATCAAACTTTTCCAGCAACAAGCTTATATTAATTTAAAGTGTTTCGGTAGCCTAAAGCGTACCGTCTTCAGTGCAAAAAGAATTCTGAATCTGGAGAAGTGCTCGTATATATAGGAGAGGGACCGGATTTAGTTCAACCAATAGGATTACGGAAGAGGTGGGGAGTGTGGCCAATAGGAATTAAGGAATGTGTAGCTGTGTAAACAGTAGAAAAGTTAAGGAAATGTGGACTGAATGTAAAATTTCCAACAATCAGACAAATAGGGAACAGCGAAATCACAATTTACAAGGTTTTTAAAATTTTTATAAATATGAAAAGCTTCAAAGAAATCGAGTTCATGAATGGATTTGGGTCTGCAAATTATTTTAGCTGAATTAAATTTAAAATTATGATTTTCCTCCCAGCAATGTTTAGAAATAGCCGATTTATTGGTTTCTTGTTTGCGGACGTAATTCATATGTTCTTTTAGATGAAATTTAAGACTGCGTTTAGTTTGGCCAATATATGATAAACCACACTGACAGGAAATACTATAAATGCCCCAAGAATTATGCATATCAATAGGATCTTTTAACTGAGAAAAGGTGAGTTTATTGGAAGGCGAAAATATTATTTTAAAATCATATTGTTTGAGAATTTTAGCTATGGTTATTGGTTTGACTGGTTTTAGAAAAATAGGGTAAAACAATTCTGATATTAGATGTGACCGATTTAGTAGACGAAATACGAGGAGTTGTAATTTTTGGATAGCTTTGTCTATAATGGAAGGGTCATAACCTCTGTCAATTGCGATGGCTTTCAGGTATTTAATTTCAGATTTCAATAAAATAGGATTTGAACAAATATTAAGGGCACGGTTTACAAAAGTATAGAAAGCAGCCATTTTTTTGGTTAGGTGGGTGACATGAACGGGCATGGGGAGGAAGGGAGACTGCAAAATTTTTACGATAGACAGTGGTTGAAAATCCATTTACAGTGCGAGAGACGAGGGTATCGAGAAATAGAAGGGAGCCATTATTTTCTATTTCATATGTAAACTGGATATTACTGTCAATTGAATTTAGGGTTTCTAAGACATGGTCAATATTGTGATGAGATATGTCGATAAGCGTGAAGGTGTCGTCAACGTAACGGGTCCAAAAAGGAAAAGATATTTTCTTAAAAAGCTTGCTTTCGAAATAGTGCATGTAAATGTCTACGAGAATTGGGGAGAGAGGGAAACCCATGGCTAAACCTTCAGACTGACGATAGAATTTATTTTGGAAAGAAAAAGTGGTTTGTGATAAACAAATGCGGGTAAGAGAAATTAATTCTTCTATTTCAAAAGAGGTGAAATGAAACTCCTTTAATCTATTTTCGAGACAGCAGAGGGCGCCACTTATTGGCACATTAGTGAAAAGAGATTTTACATCAAAAGAAACCATAGTGAGAGGTGAGAATTAGTGAGAGGGCAGTTCTGAATATTTTTTGCAAAAATTTATGGAATTCTTAACAGTATAATTATTAGCAGCAAGAAGTGGAGCAAAAATTGTGGTGAGAAATTTAGCTAAATTATAGGAAGCAGTACCGATATTAGAGACTATTGGACGAAATGGAATATTGGGTTTGTGAACATTTGGTAAAGCATAAAATCTGGCACAATTAGCAATAGAAGGGATAAGATGGGATTTAGTCGAGTTCAATAACAAGGGCCAAGATTTTATACAGATTTAATTTTATTTAATTCTTGAGGAGAGGGGTCACGGGGCAGAGGAATGTATGGGCCATCATTAATTAGTTCGGTAACACTTTCGATGTATTGTTTTTTATCCAAAATAACAATCTGACCACCTTTATCAGCTTTAGTAATGATGATATTTTCATTAGATTTTAATTCCTTCATGGCATTTTTTTCTGCAGGGCTGAGATTTGATTTAAAATTTTTAGAGTTGAAATTGGCATTATTAAGGATTAAATGACGAAGATTTTCTTTCTGTTGGTCAGTCAGTCGAGAATTTTTGAAAGCTTTTTCAACCGGTGCACCGGTTAAAAAGCTTTCAAAAATTCTCAAAAATTTTTAAAAATTCTACCAGCAAACGATTACTTTCAACAGCCCTTTTCTTTTGATTAAATAAGAAAAGCAATACGTGCCGCAAATGTTTTTTTTTAGGCACAAAACTCGACATGATTACTGAACGATAAAATAAAGATGCTAGACTTTAGCGGAATCAAATTGTGCGTGTTTGTAGTTTAAATGTAAGACGAACAAAATGACGTATGTGTCAAATTAATAAGCTGCGTACTTTTCGCTGACGCCATCTCTTAGTTAAACTGGAAAAAACTTATGCATACACCTGGTATATATGCCGGCCGGCTTAAGACGATATTTTCACAAAACGAAATAACAAAAGCTTTTCCTATAAATTCGCAAATCACAAAACAAAACGCATGAATTCTAGATGCACATGATTATTAGAAGCATTAAGAGCACACAAATTCGGAGATAACACCATTTCACGCGAAAAAACTTGAAAACTTTCGGAATGCACATGCATGTTCGAACACTTCTTGGGCAGCTCCGATATATCTTTATCCGTCAGTGGTACAACACATGACTTTGAAAGATGTTCTCGGGCCCCTAAATTGGGCCGCCAATTATATTGCTGGCAGCTAGCTAGCTTAGCTTGGTAGACCGCGTAAAATAAACAGAAGATTTGCCATTTTGCTTTCTCATACAACTAATTTTAAATCAAAACGACGATAGGGAAGAATAAGACACAATTTTACAACGACTGTAACACATAACAAAATTTAATGAAAACAGAAACACAATATTTACTAAGTAGATGGATCACATTTTAAATAATCTGGTGTGTCACTCACACGACTTTCTCTTACCCTGAAATTTAATACTATAAATACAGGCTGGAGATTAAGAGATAAGATAACGAGTACTGTTATGTAAACCTATGTTAAGACAATTAAAATTAGGCTTCGGTAAATTTTTATATGATAATTAGTTCTGTGTGAGAGGAGTTACCACCCCCCTGAACTCCCCGTTTAATTACTGCACTTACATTTATATAGAATTTAAATCTGTTATTAAAATTAAAAATTCACTTAAAATTATTCAGACAATTTTCACACGCAACATTCTTGAAACTTATCAGTCTTCATCAAACTTTTCCAGCAACAAGCTTATATTAATTTAAAAACATCTTTTGGTTCGCCTGAAATTATTCATTTTTAAGTTACTCTAAGAGACTCAGACAAAGATCGAACGTTAAAAAACTTGACTTCGATAACCAGGAAGAATCAAAGCATGTAAATATACAAAACAAGCAACGAATATTTAGCTTGAAAACGTACGTTATTTACCATATGCCTATGAGGAATTCATTTCAATTCCTGAGCAGCTTTCCTGGGCATGGTAAAATATTATAGTAAAGCACTTACACTAGCAATGAAAAAGAATGTCATCGCTTAAATATTTGCAGCTCTGTGTGCCTTTCGATGATTATGAAACCACATGGTGCACCTAAATATAATTCTATAGTAATAATACACGGCACAACCTGAAATACAATTCCATTAATTTTCAACTATTATCGCACTATAATCTAGTCCTTTTTTGTGTAGCCTTGTAAACGAACAGTAAATGATTTTCCTACCATATTCAACATGAGACATGTTTTTACGCATATAAAAAATATACATTCATTTCATTTGGTTTAGTACAGCCGATAGATGTTAAACTCTACTTATCTGCAATTTCCCCCATAGGCGTAATGTATTTGAATTCTCTTGGGTGTCCGTGTACACGAACCATTTGATTCATCTCAACGAAAAGCTTAGTGTAGCATCCCTATGTGATACACATTTAGAATACCAAGTTTGGACTTTCTGTTACTATTTGTTCTTGAGATATGCTGATAACAGACAGACCAACCTCTAAAAACATGATTTTCAGATTCCTCAAAACGTGTAAATATAACAAAATTCCATTTTCGAAAATTTGATCCCAAAACAATACTTTCTCTACCTTATGGGTAAGAGAAAGTAAAAGAGAATAAACAGCGCTGGCCAAACGTCGCTACATTTTATAGTTTAGAACATTTCAAATAATAAACATGCAGACGAAACTCTGCGATACTTTCTGAAAGAGAGACTGTTACAGACTGACAAAATTTATTTCTAAATCTCATTGGGTGCGAGGTCCCGTCGTTTTTGATGACAAACGCTTCTAAGTAAGCGTTTCGTCATTGGCCTTCGCTGGAAAAGCAATCTCACAGGGTGATCCGAGCTAGAAGATATATTTTTGGGTATTACAGGATAAGAAATAGTTTTAAGGAAATAATATATATTTTTATTAAAACTGGCCTTCTTATTTTTATTCGTTTTGATTAGGTAATCGTCTATTGTGAAAATGCGCATAATTTGGGAATAAAATACGCCCTTTGTTTTTATTATTATTATTTGTAAGAGACAAAAAATTTTACATATTTTGTTTTTGTTATTGTACAACTTTAGTGAATTGAGTAAATTTATCAGCTGAAAAATTGTAAAATTTCATTTGTCTACATTCACAATGTAATAAATGAAAATATAATAAAATTATATCAGACTACCCTCTTGGCTGAGCACTATACTTAAAAGAGTTGTCAAAATTCCATATCATTATTAATAACCAAAGTTAAAGCTTCCTCTGTGTTCCGTAGAGGTTCTTCCCGCTCGCAACGTGAGGAGTCCGGGTCCACACTGCCTTCGGCAGCAACTTTCCCGCTTCTTACTTCCCCTTCCCCAGCGGCTAAGTTAGAAGTTTTGCGAAATCTCACCAAAGTACATAATGCGTACAACTAATCAAGAACCACACACTAAAATTCATCATTCTAAGATAATGTAAGGCGAATTCAAACAGGATAACGTGTTTTTACGCGTGTTTATTGCCCCCTTCCCGACCCCAAGGGGGGTAAGGGGACGAATTTCATAAAATCCCGTTGCAATAAGTGTCGGATAAACAATTTGCGCACCAAATTTCGTGACAGCAGATCCCATAGATTTCCCAAGACAAATTAAGCGCTAAAAGGAGGGGGATCTTGAATTTGCTACTACGTAACAACCCCCCCCCCCCCCCCAAAAAAAAAAAAAAAAAAAAAAAAAAAAAAAATCGAAAATCACAAAAAAACGAAAATGTGTTTTTGGAAATATTCTAAAGAAGACACATGACTATTTTCAATACCTTTGTAACATCTTTAGTAGAGCTCTACTAAAAAATCCGGAATTTCTGAAATTCTCCCCCCCCCTCCCTCCCCACCGAAAAACGATTTTCCCATTCTCTCCTTTAAGAATCAAGAATTCCAAAATCGTACATAATGTTCTACTTATATTCAAGTCTAGTCTCATCATGTGCAATTTCTTCACCGTGAAGTAATTTGGGGCCGAGTTATGCTTACAAACGTTTTTTTGCTTCCTGTCCCCATGGGGGGAAGGGGGAATTTCGGTAAATCCCGTTCCTTTAAGTACCGGATGCATATAAACAATCCAAGCACCAAACTTCGTGACTGCAGCTCTCATAAATTTACCAGGACAAATTTAGCGCTAAAAAGGGTGTCTCGAATTTGCCCTTATAACCATTACTACCCCTCCCCACCCCCAAAAAAAAAGGCAGATCACAAAAAATTAAAAACATGTTTTGGAAATATCCTAAGGAAGTTGCATAGCTTTTTTCAACATCTTTGTTCCATTTTTCGTAGAGTTCTACTAAAAAATCCGGAATTTGCGAAATTTCCCGCAAAAAACCAATTTTCCCCCTTCCTCTCCTTAAAAATCGAATTTCTAAATTGCAAATATTGTATTATTTATACTCATATCTAGTCTCCCCATGTGCAATTTCTTCACTGTAAAGTAATTTGGAGCCGAGTTATGCTTACAAAGTTGTTTTTGCCTACTGTCCCCCCAAGGAGGGAACGGGGGTAATTTTGATAAAACCCGTTACTTTAGATGCCGGATACATATAAACAATCCAAGCACCAAAATTCGTGCCTGCAACTCCCATAGATTTCTCAGGACAAATTTAGCACTAAAAGGGGTGTCCCGATTTTCCCCCCTCGTAACACCCCCCCCCCCTCAAAAAAAAAAAAAAAAAAAAAAAAAAAAAACGCAAATTACAAAAAACTAAAAATGTGTTTTAGGATATATCCTAAGAAAGTCGCATAGCCTTTCTTCAACATCTTTGTTCTATTTTTGGTACATACTCAAATCAGGAATTTTCGAAATTTCCAGCCAAAAATCAATTTCCCCCCTTCCTTCCCTTAAAAATCGGAAATTCCTAAATCGCAGATAATGTTTTATTTGTACTCATGTCCAGTCTTCCCATGTGGAATTTCTTTTTTGTGAAGGATTTAGGAGCCGAGTAATGTTTACACACGTGTTTTTGTGTTTTGCCCACAGCAGGGGGGAACGGGGCGGGGGAATTTCGGAAAAGTTGATAGATATAATTTTAGGTTGGGTAAAGACCTAAATTCCTGTCAAGCGCGGTTGAATTCCGTCTGTCAGTTCTCAAGTGATACCCGGATAAACGTGATTTTGTCTTTTGCCCCTACGGGGGAGGGGGGGGGGATTTTCGAAAAGTTGATAAATATAATTTTACGTTGGGTAAAGACCTAAATCCCTGCCAAGCACAGTTGAATTCCGTCCAGCCGCTTTCGAGTGATACTCGGACAAAAATAGCGACATACATACACGATGACACACACACACACAGGCAAAATTTTCTGGAGTCATTTTTGGCTTTCATGGTGTGTGAAACATGAAGATATCACAAAATTTTTTGTTTCTGACAAATTTACAGACAAAAGTCTGATTTTATTAATATAGATTTAAAAGATTTATTACGTGGCAGCATTCAATACTCAAGTTACAGCACAGCATTTATTTGCTGCAGTTTGTTATTTAGTTATATCGCTTAGAAAATTTTAGATTTTAATCAGTTATTTGAGTTGTCGAATTGATTTTAAATTTAGCAGCGTAATATTGTGCTTAGGTGAGTAAATTACAATGTAAATACATCACTTAAGGTAAACATTTATTATTCTTTTTTTTTTCTTTTAAATGCTTGCTTTATAACTGTATTATTATTCCAAAATAATGTTCAAAGTCTATTAAAATTCATGTGCTTTAAATGCTGAATTGTATCATATCGCACCCCGGCAAGAAAAGTGACACAGAGAAAAAAATTGCAGTTATGAGTTTATGTCAATAAAAAATGTGTATGAAAGGCCAGAACGTATACAACAAACATTATGTCTCTACCTCGAAAATCATCCATCTGAGAGGCAGATGTGTCATTTTACTGGTCAATGCATTATTGTTATCTTTAAGTTGACTTTTCTCAAATATTTCATTTGTGTCATTTTTCTAGTCGGGGTGCGATATGCTCGTGAATATATACAGAGTGATTAGAAAAAATCTATCCCGATATATGAGACCATAGCTACCATACCGTTCCGAGACACTGAATAAAAATTTGGTGGAAGGTATTTTGAGGTATGCGATCAAGAATTATATAAAAAACAACAGTTAAACTCTAACAGTTACGGTTACAGTGACAAAATTTCGAAAATTTCAAATAGCAACACCTACTTTTTTTTTATTGAAATGGAATCTCCATAGCAAAAAACCATAAATAGCGTTGAAACGGTACCTCTAGCACAAAAATCGGCAGAGCTAGCAGGCTAAGAAAAAAAGAAAAAAAAACGACTGTTACATGCCTACCAGAGCACCACTTTTATTTTTTTAATGACGTCTCATTTTACACTGAGTCTTTGGTTCAGACTAAAGTCTACTGATTCTGCTATCCTTAATTTCGTGTAAGGCTACCGAATAAAAGCTTTATCACAGTACGTGAAAAACAAGGCATTGTAAAATGGCAATCAGAATTGATTTTGATGATGATAATGGTGTTTCCCAGTAAGCGGCATATTGTTCACAGAGCAAGAAAGCAAGATATACATCACGCATTTTACAATGCCTTATTTTTCACTTAGTGTGATGACGTCACTCATGACGGTGCCTTACAACTAACAACGCAATTAAAACCCTTATTCAGTAGACCTACATGAAATTAAGGATACCGTGGTCTATTCTTCTCCCTTCGAAGCAGAATCAGTAGACTTTAGTGAGAGCCGAAGACTCAGTGTGAAATGTCACGTCATTAAGAAAATGTAAGTCGTGCTCTGATAGGCTATAGGCACATCACAGCTGTTTTCTCTTTTTTTCTTAGTATGCCTAGCGTTGCTGATTTTCATGCTAGAGGTACCGTTCCAACGCTATTTAAGGTTTTTTGCTATGGAGATTCCATTTCAATAAAAAAAAAGTAGGTGTTGCCATTTGAAATTTTCGAAATTTTGTTACTGTAACCGTAACTGTTAGAGTTTAACTGTTGTTTTTTATATAAATCTTGAGCGCATACCTCAAAATACCTTCCACCAAATTTTTCTTCAGTTTCTCAGAACGGTATGGTAGCTATGGTCTCCTATATCGGGGTAGTTTTTCCTAATCACCCTCTATATATATATATCTTTTACGTATTCCATAAATAACCGGACACTTTCGAAGTGCTAGAGGAATTATCTTGAAACTTAAGGACATGTTACACCACATATATTTCACATTTCAGTGAAAGTTTCGCCCAAAAAAGTATGAGGGAGACAAATAAAAAATTAATAATAATAATATTATTAATAATGATTAAGATCACTATATATAAAGTAATGCTTGAAATGCTTTCTGACTGTAGCATGCGATTATGGTGCCTCTTTTAATTATTTATTTACATATGGTATGAGGCTAGGCTATACATTCATGGAAGTACAGAGATTTCTTTAGAAAATTGAAATAAATCAATAAATAAACAAAAGTATACTTTTTTTTTATATATATATAACTAGCAGACCCGGCCACGCGTTGATGTGACTAAGTTATACGTTGAATTATACGGCTGTAAACTATTTAGTACAGTCAAATTATTATTTACGAACAAAGACGAAAACGTTGTAGCCGATGTAAAAACCCACAGGGTTGAGATTTGAAACTCAGGTCAAAATTTGGAAGCGATTGATAAAAATTTTCGTAGTGTTGATATTAAGCACAAATTAATTTTATTGTAGGGTCCTATAAATTTTAATGGAGAAGTGATATATATTATTTCTAATGCTACTTTGGATAAAATTGCTAAAATGACTAATATATAAATTAAATTCTATTAAAATTCTATTAAAATAAAAGTATAAAAGAAACAGACGATTTTAAAATCAATTTTTATGGAGGAGTGAAATATAATATATGCTATAATGGATAATTTTACTATAAAATGACCTCATCATTTTAAATATTTTAAAGAGGGCAACAGCTGTAGTTATAAAAAGGAAAACAATAAGGCTAAACCAGAAAAATAAGTAAATTTGATAAATATTTTAAAAATTTTAAATTGGAAATCTTATGAAATATTGGACATTTAAAGTAAATACATGTATCATTTTAAATAGAAAAAGATTTTGGACAAGTTTAGTGTATTTTAACGAAGTGATGAGAAGTTTTTGAGTATGTTAAAATTTTAATAGTAAATTCAAGTTAATAAAGATGGGAAACATTGAGGATTAAGATAAGAATAATTATAAGATAAAAAAAAAAAAAAACTTTTTATATACCATGCTTTTAAATTTTAATATACTAATAATATACTAATTAAAAGGAAAATGATAAATATTCTATCATAGTTTGAAGTCAAATTTGTTTTCAAATGTCTAAATAAAATATCTGATGTAAGATACTAATATTTTGCAGCGGAATAGATTTCATTTCTGTCATCCTTGGCGAAAAAAAAAAAAAAAAAAAAAAAAAAAGAATATCGCCAAATTATCTGGCGAAAATATTTAATTCCTTTCAAAAATCATGGTTATTTTAACAACTTTTATTAAAAGAGTAATGAATAATATGAAACAATATTTCGTACAATACATATTACATGTCATACATACGTACAATGAATAATATATATTACATTTCGTACAATGCATACATCTGGCATGTATATTTTCGTGTTACGCTTTTGATCGCCAAATAATAATAATAATAATAAAAAAGCCAAGGGCGACAGAGTTTTGAAATTTAAAATTAAAATTTTGTCAATTTGACAGCAAAATAATTCAATCTAACACCCGCGATAACTAATACATATCTATACCCAAATATAAGGATTAAAATCGGGAAATAAATTTCCTCGATTTTTAATAATTTCTTACAAAAAATCCAGTGGGCAATTAACATAGGAAATCTTTTTCTTGGCTGCACAGACGGTCAGTGAGTCACACTTCGCTTGCGTATTTTTAGAACTCATAGATATAGTATAGCATATATAGAATGGAGTGATCATTGGGGAGAAAAAAGTTATTCCTTTTCATTTGGGGAAAGACGACGTTTTTACCAAAATATGGCCGTCTTTCCCCGAGTGAATACACACGGGAATACATACTAATATTTTAGCAAATAAAATTTATGAATAATTTATTTGCTAAAGGGGAATGGAAGACTCCAGATACAGTTTCAAATTCATATTTCTTTCTTTCTTTTTTTTTTTTTTTTTTTCAATGCCACTTAATGGCTGTTTCCAAAGCTTTTATTTATTTATTTTTTTTTTTTTTCGGCATAAAAATCTTTGTACGATAACATGGGGATGGGAGATCTATATATATTACTATATCTATGATAGAACTACATTAGCACTTTATCAATGTGTATAAAGTCTTATTGATTATGACGTCAATTTTTATGAGATGCATAATTTAACTTTTTATAATTTTTTAACGTTCACGTTTGATTAAATGTATTTATTTTTATGTCGAAAGAAAATGAACTCGTATTTTTTTTTTTTTTTTTTTTTTGGCAACAATTAAATTAATGGAACTCACAGATATTTTGGAGCAATATATTTTCCCTCGAATTCAGTGAACATGTGTTTCGTCATTTTTCAAAATTCCAACGCATTTCCAAGATAGGAGGGTGGTCTGAGACTTATTTCGAGTTTTGAAATGTGGTTTTTATACTCATGTATCTCCTTTAATAACCATCGCAGGATAAAACTATTTATATCAAATTCATTGTCTTGATAAGATGTTTCCTGGGATGTATTACAAGATATACCTTTCCATTTGAAATTTTGAAGTTGCTTACCCTAGCAGACCCCGGGCCCAAAATGTTTTCACGAAAAGAGGTCCCCCTCGAATTAATTGATTACGAGTTTCGCGAATTTTCAAAATTCCGACGCATTTCCGAGATAGGTGGGACTTTTGTCGGACCCTGTGAGTATATATATATATATATATATATATATATTGCTTTTGGTTCCTCTAAATAATGTTGGCATTTGATCCTGTTTTCTTGCATTCTATAATTATTGTAACAATATATATATAAACACACACACACATACATATATATATATATATATGTATGTATATATGTGAGTGTATAACTGACTGTTCTATTAGCCTGTCTTAAATTATTGTCATTTAAAAAGGAATTTGACGTATACCAGTTCCTTTTTAAATTATTTAAATTAGTTCCATGCAATCTTGGAAAATTTTTTTACTAAATATGAATATCGATTCACTATCAATTCTGGTTTGAGTGTTTCTATGCACATTTATTAAACAAATACATTAGTCGATTAAAATTTTGTTTGTAGCAACACCACTCCTTTCGAAGAAAATTCAGCCATACATTTATACACACGTGTACATATGTATTGACAGCTTTTATCTTCAAGAAATTTTAAAATAAACTCCGTTATATATGAAAACTTTCGGATAAAAAAGGTGAATTACATGTATTATCAATTTAAGTTCGATTTTTCCAAGAGAGAGAGAGAGAGAGAAAACATGCTGATCTGTTTTTTTAATTATTTTTTTAACAAAATATTCAGAATACGAGTATTATGTCTTAGATAGAAAACATCCATAAATGAATTATTTTAAAATACTGTAATATAAAAGAGTTCTACAGCATTTAAAATCTTTCTTTTAATGAAAACTATTAATAGAATTCATTTTGTTAAACCAATTTCTTGTTCGAAAGAAATTGATCCATTATTTTTAATTGACCTTATTAATCAAATATCATCTTCTTCAAAATTATGATAAGACGATAATGATTATAGATGCTTGGTGATAGTGATCAGACGCTTTGTGGAAAATAATAAAATATGATGATTATAAGCAGTCTAGAGAGATCGCCTATATTGGTTATTTTTGATGCACGAAATATTAACAATTTGAATGCTGAATTATTAAAGAACCAATTTATATAACTCGACACAGAAACTTGAAAGTAAGGCCTTTTTTTTTTTTTTTTTTTTTTTTTTTACATTGTTTATTAGTTTTCATAAGTTAAGATGGATCTCGATTTAAACTGACTTTCCATTTAATCTATATATATAAAAGAGCAGAGTCTCTGTGTGTGTGTCTGTCTGTCTGTCCGCTATAGAATCCTAGGCCGTTTCACCGAGCGGGACCAAATTCGGCACGGTTAATGTTTACGACCCGAGAAAGACAACGCCGCAAAAATGAAAGTTGTAACTTAATTAGTTTTGGAGATATTAATTAAAATGTCCACTCATGTCTAATCTGAAAGCGATCTCAATGACTGATAATTCACCGCCATTGGCATTATGCCAGACGAATGTCTCCAAAGAAAAAGGAAATGATTGTAACCGATCAAGATGTCACGTGTTTTGTATTGGGGGGGGGGGGAATTGCAATTTTCAATTTTTTTCAAATTTTCATTCACGTTACATTTGAATTAATATTCGGCCTAGACAGCATATTATAAAGCTACTGTTCAATTTTCATGAAAATATGTGGATAAACAAAAAAATTAGATTAAATTTTGTTTTATATTTTCAACTATTTTAAATTGAGATATGCCGTTGAAATTTCGTAATATTTGGTTTAAACGCCCGAAATTTTTGCTTTAAAATATAGCTAATAGAAATGTCTAAAAATCGGTTTCTGGAATTTTTGAAATTCGGTCCCCAAGGGGGGGCGGGGAGGGGGGGGCAAAACGTGATTTCACATGCGTAAAAAGTGATTTCGCATAATCCTATATATCTCAAACAAAAAAAAAATAGATATACGTGATATTTTTGCTCTAAAATATAGCTAATGCAACTATCTAAAAACCAATTTCTGGAATTTTAGAAATTCAGCCCCCAGGAGGGGCAGCAAGGGGGGGGGGCTATGGAGCAAAAACAAATAGAAGTACAGTTAGGCCGTTCAAAATTGGTACAGATAGGTTTTAAAGGCCTCCAAGTCGAATGGGGATATTTTCGATTGTGTAAAGTTATTAGGAGGGGCAAGAAGGGGAGGGAGGGGAGGGGGGGTTAAAAACTAAAAATAGTGTCAGATCGTTCAAAATTGGTAAGTAGAGGTTTTCGATACTTACAAATCGATTGCGGATATTTTTGAATTTGTAAAATTATTAGGAGGGGCGGGTAGGGGGTGGGGCGGTAAGGGGGGGCTATGGGGCAAAAACAAATAGAAATACAGTTAGGCCGTTCAAAATTGGTACAGATAGGTTTAACAGGCCTGCAAGCCGAATGGGGATATTTTCGATTGTGTAAAGTTATTACGAGGGGCGAGAAGGGGGGCAGAGGAGGAGGGGGGGGGGTAAAAAAATAAAAATAGTGTCAGATCGTTCAAAATTGGTACGTAGAGGTTTTCGATACTTACAAATCGATTGCGGATATTTTTGAATTTGTAAAATTATTAGGAGGGGCGGGTAGGGGGTGGGGCGGTAAGGGGGGGCTATGGGGCAAAAACAAATAGAAATACAGTTAGGCCGTTCAAAATTGGTACAGATAGGTTTAAGAGGCCTGCAAGTCGAATGGGGATATTTTCGATTGTGTAAAGTTATTAGGAGGGGCGAGAAGGGGGGAAAGGAGGGGGGGTAAAAAAATAAAAATAGTGTCATATCGTTCAAAATTGGTACATAGAGGTTTTCGATACTTACAAATCGATTGCGGATGATTTTGAATTTGTAAAATTATTAGGAGGGCGGGTAGGGGGTGGGGCGGTAAGGGGGGGCTATGGGGCAAAAACAAATAGAAATACAGTTAGGCCGTTCAAAATTGGGACAAATAGGTTTAAGAGGCCTGCAAGTCGAATGGGGATATTTTCGATTGTGTAAAGTTTTTACGAGGGGCGAGAAGGGGGGGGAGGGGAGGGGGCGGGTAAAAAAATAAAAATAGTGTCAGATCATTCAAAATTGGTACGTAGAGGTTTTCGATACTTACAAATCGATTGCGGATATTTTTGAATTTGTAAAATTATTAGGAGGGGCGGGTAGGGGGTGGTGCGGTAAGAGGGGGCTATGGGGCAAAAACAAATAGAAATACAGTTAGGCCGATCAAAATTGGTACAGATAGGTTTAAGAGGCCTGCAAGTCGAATGGGGATATTTTCGATTGTGTAAAGTTATTAGGAGGGGCGAGAAGGGGGGAAAGGAGGGGGGGTAAAAAAATAAAAATAGTGTCAGATCGTTCAAAATTGGTACATAGAGGTTTTCGATACTTACAAATCGATTGCGGATGATTTTGAATTTGTAAAATTATTAGGAGGGGCGGGTAGGGGGGGCGGTAAGGCGGGGGGCTATGGGGTAAAAACAAATAGAAATACAGTTAGGCCGTTCAAAATTGGTACAGATAGGTTTAAGAGGCGTGCAAGTCGAATGGGGATGTTTTCGATTGTGTAAAGTTATTAGGGGGGGCGGGAAGGGGGAGGGGAGGAGGGGCAAAAAAATAAAAATAGTGTCAGATCGTTCAAAATTGGTACATTGAGGTTTTCGATACTTACAAATCGATTGCGGATATTTTTGAATTTGTAAAATTATTAGGAGGGGCGGGCAGGGGGTGGGGCGGTAAGAGGGGGCTATGGGGCAAAAACAAATAGAAATACAGTTAGGCCGTTCAAAATTGGTACAGATAGGTTTAAGAGGCCTGCAAGTCGAATGGGGATATTTTCGATTGTGTAAAGTTATTAGGAGGGGCGAGAAGGGGGGAAAGGAGGGGGGGCAAAAAAATAAAAATAGTGTCAGATCGTTCAAAATTGGTACATAGAGGTTTTCGATACTTACAAATCGATTGCGGATGATTTTGAATTTGTAAAATTATTAGGAGGGCCGGTAGGGGGGGGCTGTAAGGGGGGGGCTATGGGGTAAAAACAAATAGAAATACAGTTAGGCCGTTCAAAATTGGTACAGATAGGTTTAAGAGGCGTGCAAGTCGAATGGGGATGTTTTCGATTGTGTAAAGTTATTAGGGGGGGCGGGAAGGGGGAGGGGAGGAAGGGCAAAAAAATAAAAATAGTGTCAGATCGTTCAAAATTGGTACATTGAGGTTTTCCATACTTACAAATCGATTGCGGATGATTTTGAATTTGTAAAATTATTAGGAGGGGCGGGTAGGGGGGGCGGTAAGGGGGGGGGGCTATGGGGTAAAATCAAATAGAAATACAGTTAGGCCGTTCAAAATTGGTACAGATAGGTTTAAGAGGCCTGCAAGTCGAATGGGGATATTTTCGAAAGTGTAAAGTTATTAGGAGGGGCGAGAAGGGGGGGAGGGGAGAGGGGGGGGCAAAAAAATAAAAATACAGTTAGATCGTTCAAAATTGGTATAGAGGTTTTCGATACTTACAAATCGATTGCGGATATTTTCGAATTTGTAAAATCATTAGCAGGGGCCGTAAGGGAGGGCTATGGGCAAAAACAAATAGAAGTACAGTTAGGCCATTGAAAATTGGTACAGCTAGGTTTTAGAGGCCTGCAAATCGAATTGGGATATTTTTGAAAGTGTAAAGTTATTAGAAGGGCCGGGGAGGGAGGGGACAGAGGGGCAAAAAAAAATAGAGTTAGATCATTCAAATTTGGTACATCGAGGTTTTCGATACCTACAAATCGATTGCTGATATTTTTGAATTTTTAAAATTATTGGGAGGGGCGGGAAAGGGGGGAGGGAGCGGAAGGGTAAAAAAATAAAAATAGAGATAGATCGTTCAAACTGGTGCATAGAGGTTTTTGTTACTTACAAATCGATTGCGGATATTTTCGAATTTGTAAAATTATTAGGGCGTTCATATATATACATTCGCGCGTGCGCATCGCGCACGGGTCTACGCTGCCGAAGGCAGTGGGAACCCGGTGCGACATTTTTCCTGATCAGAGTTTTTTTTTTCCTTTTTTTTTTTTTTTCACATGATAAAAATTAATGCAATTTTGAGAATTCATTAATTATAATGATTCATTTAAAAATAGTGACCAGCGAAGCGGGCGTAGCCTGCTAGTTTAATATATCTCTTATCACCAGTAGCTTTAAAGACATTTGAACAAATTTGATAAGAATATCTTCAGATTGTGATTGAGGTTTAGTAGGTTTTGCGCCCCTCTAGAACTACGAAATAGGGAACTGAATATCTTCAGAATGAACAATTGAAAAAAAAAAAAATAATAATCTATAATAATAAAAGAAGATGTCTGTCTGTCTGTCTGTCTGTCTGTCTGTCTCTCTGTCTGTCTGAGCATCTATACGTTCAGCCCCTACTGAACGCAGAACTACAAAATTTGACATACGGGTGCTCAGAAGCCTGCCCGAGGGGATAGTCAAAACAGAATTTAAAAATTTTAATTAGTTGCGGAGATATTAATTAAAATGTAGACCTATGTCTTAATCAAAAAGCGATCTCAATGACTCAGAATTCACCGAGATTGCATAAAAGTAGATATTTTAACGGAGTTAAAAGCAGAAAAAAATGGAAAATAAATTAGAAATATTAGTCCGATCATTACGAATTTGGTACCAAATGAAAGGGGAATTTTTTCCGAATCTAAGAGTGCAAGCGGCTTATCGATACGTCAATTAGATTTTTTAAAATTAACTAAACTATGAAATTTAGTTGGAAACAGGCAGACGATTTTCTAAGCGGTCTCGATCGGAAACAAAACACATACGAGACAACTGTCTGTGATGTCTGTGATGAAAACGGAAATGGTTGTAATCAATTAAGATATCATGTGTTTTATACTGGGGGGAAAAATTGCAATTTTCAATTTTTTTCAAATTTTCATTCACGTTACATTTGAATTAATATTCGGCCTAGACAGCATATTATAAAGCTACTGTTCAATTTTCATGAAAATATATGAATAATTAAAAAAATGACATATTTATTGGAAAAAGATTGTCTTCTTTTATTTTTTTGCAGTATTTGCAGTAGTCGAAATTTCGTAGTAAGTAGTTTTAATGCCCGATAATTCGATTGTGAATATTTTTGAAAGAGTACGATTATTAGGGAGGGCTTGAGGAACAGGGAAAAAAGGCAAAAAAAAAAAAAAAAGAGTTGCAGCGTTTGAAATTGGTTGGCATATTAAAATTTTAAGGCAAGGTATTTGGTTTTCTTTTTTATCCCAGCTTCTAATTAAAATAATTTCATAAGTAATACATCATTTGAAAGCTTTGTTGATTTGGAATTGAACAGTAGATTACAGAAATTTCTACCGCCAGATGGCGCTGAAATATTTTAAAATTTCAATATTTCAAATTCTAATTATGATTATATAATTTTTAATACATCATTCGAAAGATATTTTAAAGTTCTTTTATATTATCGAAAGTATTATTCGATATTTTACCCGATTTACACGTTTTAAGGTTTCCTTTTTAGGTTTTCTTTTGTATCTCAGCTACTAATTAAAATATTTTCATAAGTAATACATCATTTGAAAGCTTTGTTGATTTGGAATTGAACAATATATTACAGAAATTTCTACCGCCAGATAGCGCTGCTATATTTTAAAATTTCAATATTTCAAATTCCAATGAGCGAGGAAGGTGTTGTAAGTTCTAAAACGGGGATAAGGCGCCGCAGGCGCCACCGAGCGGGACTTATCTAAAGTTAGAAATTTGAAATATCAGCGCCGAAGGCGCTACCGCACGGGAGTTTACTGCGATTTAGATAAGCTATTTTTCACGATATATCAATAAGCTGTTATTAGATATGATACGGGAAAAAGGCGCCGCAGGCGCCACCGAGCGGGAATTTCGTAAAGTCGGATTTTTCAGGGATCGCGAACCAGCTGGTCGCCGAAGGCGGCTAGTCTATAATAATAAAAGAGCCCACCGATAATAATAAAAGAGCCCTCAGGCGCCACCGAGCGGGACTTAGCTAAAGTTAGAAATTTGAAATATCAGCGCCGAAGGCGCTACCGCACGGGAGTTTACTGCGATATAGGTAAGCTATTTTCACGATATATCAATAAACTGTTATTAGACCTGATACGGGAAAAAGGCGCCGCAGGCGCCACCGAGCGGGAGTTTCGTAAAGTCGGATTTTTCAGGGATCGCGAACCAGCTGGTCGCCGAAGGCGGCTAGTCTATAATAATAAAAGAAGATGTCTGTCTGTCTGTCTGTCTGTGCATCTATACGTTTCGCCCCTACTGAACGCAGAAGTATAAAATTTGACATACGGGTGCTCAGAAGCCTTCCCGAGTTGATAGTCAAAACAGAATTTAAAAATTTTAATTAGTTGCGGAGATATTAATTAAAATGTAGACCCATGTCTTAATCAAAAAGCGATCTCAATGACTCAGAATTCACCGCTATTGCATAAAAATAGATATTTTAACGGAGTTAAAAGCAGAAAAAATGGAAAATAAATTAGAAATATTAGTCCGATCGTTACGAATTTGGTACCAAATGAAAGGGGATTTTTTTTTCGGAATCTAAGAGTGCAAGCGGCTTATCGATACATCAATTAGATTTTTTAAAATTAACTAAACTATAAAATTTAGTTGGCAACAGGCAGACGATTTTCTAAGCGGTCTCGATCGGAAACAAAACACATACGAGACAACTGTCTGTGATGTCTGTGATGAAAACGGAAATGGTTGTAATCAATTAAGATATCATGTGTTTTATACTGGGGGGGGGGGGGAAATTGCAATTTTCAATTTTTTTCAAGTTTTCATTCACGTTACATTTGAATTAATATTCGGCCTAGACAGCATATTATAAAGCTACTGTTCAATTTTCATGAAAATATATGAATAATTAAAAAAATGACATATTTATTGGAAAAAGATTGTCTTCTTTTATTTTTTTGCAGTATTTGCAGTAGTCGAAATTTCGTAGTATGTAGTTTTAATGCCCGATAATTCGATTGTGAATATTTTTGAAAGAGTACGATTATTAGGGAGGGCTTGAGAAACACGGAAAAAAGGCAAAAAAAAAAAAAAAAAAGAGTTGCAGCGTTTGAAATGCTATATTTTAAAATTTCAATATTTCAAATTCCAATGAGCGAGGAAGGTGTTGTAAGTTCTAAAACGGGGATAAGGCGCCGCAGGCGCCACCGAGCGGGACTTAGCTAAAGTTAGAAATTTGAAATATCAGCGCCGAAGGCGCTACCGCACGAGAGTTTACTGCGATTTAGATAAGCTATTTTCACGATATATCAATAAGCTGTTATTAGACCTGATACGGGAAAAATGCGCCGCAGACGCCACCGAGCGGGAGTTTCGTAAAGTCGGATTTTTCAGGGATCGCGAACCAGCTGGTCGCCGAAGGCGGCTAGTAATAATAATAATAATAATAACAATAATAATCTATAATAATAAAAGAAGATGTCTGTCTGTCTGTCTGAGCATCTATACGTTCAGCCCCTACTGAACGCAGAAGTATAAAATTTGACATACGGGTGCTCAGAAGCCTTCCCGAGGGGATCCGCGTTTGTAATGATCGATAGATGGCGCTCTCTGAACACTGCAGTTGTTAGTAAATATAACAGCCACGTGTAATTATTATTCTTTCTCCGCCATTTCATCATGGAAAGTCGATTGCATAATATGAGGATATGCAGTGGTGTGATAATTTCACCTTAGCCCACCAGAGGGCGAGCATTTCATTACAATCGCGGATAGTGAAAACAGAATTTAAAAATTTTAATTAGTTGCGGAGATATTAATTAAAATGTTGACCCATGTCGATCGAAAACTGACCAAAAATCCTTATTGCTTAAAAAGAGGCATTCTATCCGCAGACGATTTTAACGGCTGTCTCGAACGGGAACAAAACATGTGGAAGTCATTAATGTCACATGATCTTGAACTGGAGTTAAAAATTGCAAATTTCAAAGTGCTTCAAATTTTCTTTTTCCCACACAACACTTAATATACAACCTATTCAGCACAAAAGCAACCTGCAGTTAAAATTTCATCAATTTTCATTAATAAACAAAGCAGTTACATTTTAATTGCAAATAAAATTTTATTCTAACACGTAATCTATCTTTCAATAGACGATAGGAGTTTCCATAGCAACAAAATACATTTGAAGGAATTAAAAAAATACTTTTTCTTTTTCTTTTTACTCCCATTACCCGACTACCGTGGTATATATACGTTTTGGGGACCTAAAAAATATTTATTCTTCTTTTTACTTCCATTAAACGACTACCGTAGATAATGGAATTAGTGATTTCACGTGATTTACATGTTTTAGTATGTCCTGATTAGGTTTTCTTTTGCATCTCAGCTACTAATTAAAATAATTTCATAAGTAACACATTATTTGAAAGCTTTGTTGATTTGGAATTGAACAGTAGATTACAGAATTTTCTACCGCCTGATATTTTAAAATTTCAATATTTCAAATTCTAATTAAATTATTTTTAATACATCATTCGAAAGATATTTTAAAGTACTTTTATATTATCGAAAGTGGGAATCGAGATTTCACCTGATTTACACCTTTTGAGGTCTCCTGAATCGGTTATCTTTTGTATCTCAGCTACTAATTAAAATGATTTCATAAGTAATACATCATTTGAAAGCTTTGTTGATTTGGAATTGAACAAAAGATTACAGAAATTTCTATTTACAAGTTTTGAAGTCTCCTGAATCATTTATCTTCTGTATCTCAGTTATTAATTAAAAAAATTTCATAAGTACATACATCATTTGAAAGCTTTGTTGAGCTGATACACAATTTAAAGTACTTTTACATTATCGAAAATGGAATTCGAGATTTCACTCGATTTACACGTTTTGAGGTCTCCTGGTTAGGTTTTCTTTTGTATCTCAGCTACTAATTAGAATAATTTCATAAGTAACACATCATTAGAAAGCTTTTTTGATTTGGAATCGAACAGTGGATTACAGAAATTTCTACCGCCAGATGGTGCTGTAATATTTTCAAATTTCAATATTTCGATTTCTGATTATGATAAAATTATTTTTAATACATCATTCGAAAGATATTTTAAAGTTCTTTTAAATTATCGAAAGTTTTCACCATATTTACACGTTTTGATGTGTCCTGAATCAGTTTTCTTTTGTATCTCAGCTACTAATTAAACTAATGTCATAAGTAATATATCATTAGAAAGCTTTTTTGATTTGGAATCGAACAGTGGAATACAGAATTTTTTACCGCCAGATGGCGCTGTAATATTTTAAAATTTCAAATTCTAATGAGCGAGGAAGGTGTTGCAAGTTCTAAAACGGGGATGAGGCGCTGCAGGCGCCACCGAGTGGGACTTAGCTAAAGTCAGAAATTTGAAAGATCATAACATGGTGAGCGAACAGGCTGTTTCAGATATTGAAAAGGGAAGAGGGCGCCGAAGGCGCTACCGCACGGGAATTTACTGCGCTTTCAATAAGCTGTTATTAGACCTGAAACGGGAAAAAGGTGCCGCAGGCGCCACCGAGCGGGAGTTTCGTAAAGTCGGATTTTTCAGGGATCGCGAACCAGCTGGTCGCCGAAGGCGGCTAGTAATAAATAAATAAAAATACCCGCACTTTACATCCATGCAGTTGAAGACATTACACAGCCGGTAGAAACTCAACTATCGGAATGAAACCTGAAAAATTAGATTTCGATCTCAAGATTAAATACTGGAATGTTATGAACATACGAATTGAAAAAACTTATGTCTTTGTAAATAGTTTCAACATAGTGAAGTTTTGACAATTTAGAAGGAATAAAAGAATTTACTATTTCATTTATATCATATAATTTCTATATATAATTCCATTTCTTAAAGTAAATTTAAACTTCAACACTATTAAATTTTTTCAGCGTGAAGAATTTTAGCTATATCAAATCGCTAAGTTTACCATACCAATCTATATCTTCTTTATAAGGAGTGTAATTAATATAATTTTATTTTAACTTATTTCTTTTCATGACGCATGCGTTCATCCTATATGTGAGTTATGCTATAACAAGCTATATATAATCACGTAATTAGAAAATAATTATCAAGTAATCTTAACTCTAACTGACAATATGTTTATTTAAAAACATTTATTAATAGAAATTGTTAATAATTAAAACAGCAGTTTCAGTCATCCTTTTTACTGTTATTAATAAAAAAGTATATATATTATTTATTTTTTCTTTCTTTTTAATCTATCTATCTATTTATTTATTTTTTAAGAGTTAATAACAGCGTGAATATAGATTCTTTTTAGGAAATAAAAATATTTTCAGAAAAATATCATTTTACAAAAGAAGAACAAAAAATTATTATTAAACTGGAAAAAACTGGAAAATCTGAAACGTATTTTTGAACCACAGTTCATGAAAAATAAAAATAAAATATATAAAATATATAGTTTTCCTTTATTATAAAAGCAAGATCACAGAAAGAGAAATACCAGCTTTACTGGTAATACAAGACACTGAAAAATTTAATAAATTTAAAATCAGCAAGAAGAAAAGGAAAAGAAGAAGAAAAGGAGAAGAAGAAGAAAAATAGAAGGAAGAAGACGAAAAATATGTAACTGCAATTTAATTAATATATAACAATTTTGCAATGAAAAATACGAGAGAAGACGAATTACTTTGGCGTAATTTAGCCATAATTGGAATAAATCTAGTAAAATATCGTCTGAAGACATATGAGAGATTATTATCTTTTTTAATTTACATTATTTATCTGCATACTACATTTGCACTGGATTTCAGCATCTATTTTCCACATGTTCACAGAAAACTGCATCCATGGCTTTTCTTACTTTTTACCATTTTACTACCAGTGCAATCGATCCTTATTTTCCTATTTTTGAATGCAAAAAAGAAAAACATTTCCAACAGCGTTCAAAAATTGTATCTTCTCAGGAAACGATACGTAAAAAAATCCAACAGACCCCGTCTTATAAATGCTATTATAATAGCTACAATCTTTTCACCGGTGTTAATTTCTACTTTAGTTTACATTTCATTCGGAGATATTGAACCTAAATTGAAATTGTGGTTTTTTGGATATCATATTCGCCGAAGATTCCTCCATGAAATTTTTACATTTTATAGCTATTTCATTCATTATATTTGCAGTGCGATTATCATAATTGTAAACATTTCATTGTGTACTCTATTTTACAGATGGGGAGAAATATTGAATTCTTACAATGACATACTCAGATTTCACTTGAATAAGAAAACTCTAAATAAGAGAACTGACCTTTTAAAAGATTTCTTTAACATAATAAAAATTTTGCAAAAGCTGGAATTAGACCTTGCATATACTTCATTTCTGCTTACTTTTAATGCTTTAGGGGTCATTTTCATATCCCTTTACGCAATTGTGTCAATGAGAGAAGTTATATTGGATAAACCTGTCTATTTCATCGAATTTACGTTTAACATTTTGGATGGATTTTTTATTATTATAACATATAGTTTTAGTGCCGCCATGATTCCCGAAAAAATAACAGAGATTAAAAAAACTGTGAAAGAATGTATAAATAGTTACGGTGACTGTAATAACATCCATTGGCATGTTTTTTTCTACCTTCGAAGAATCGAAGCAGAAGATATTGTGTACATATCTGCTTGTGGGATGTTTTATTTCACAAGACAGTTTATACTGACTGCTATTGGAGCAACTCTCACTTATGATTTACTAATAATTAATTTTAAATAAAAATCTGTAATTGCATTTTCTCTTTATTCTCTATTTTTATATTTCCTTAAATCTATTTACATCTGTTTGTTACTTTCAGAACATACATATGTAAGGAAAGTATTGTAATCATGTCAAAAATTCGAATTTGTGATTTTGATGTTTTATACTTTTTGAGGTCCCCTGAATCCGTTTTCACTATTTTTACGATGATGTATGTATGTGTGTGTGTTTGTATGTGTGTGAGTGAACACGCTAGCGTCTAAACGCTTTGTTCGAATGAGCTGAAAGTTGGTACGTGTATTGGAAGTCACCGTAACACGAACCCTATTGATTTTGGTGAATCTAGCACTTATAATTTTTTTACAGGGACACCAGAAAAAAATCTTTATCATTATGGCCTATGGGGCCAAATTTTTAAAAGTGTGATAGCGTCTAAACGCCTTATTAATCTGAGCAAAAAATTTGTACACATGTTATAGGTCACAATTGCACCAACTGTATAGATTTTGGAGAATCTAGCACTTATAGTTTTTTTACAGGGGCTAAAAGAAAAATTCTTTATCATTATGGCCTACGGGGCCAAATTTTTAAGTGTGATAGCGTCTAAACGTCTTATTAAAATCTGAGCAAAAAATTTGTACACATGTTATAGGTCACAGTGGCACCAACTGTATAGATTTTGGTGAATTTAACACTTACAGTTTTTTTTACAGGGACACAAAGAAAAATTCTTTATCATTATGACCCATGGGACCAAATTTTTAAAAATGCGATAGCATCTAAACGCGTTATTCAATTGAGCTGAAAATTTATATGAATATTATAAATCACTGTCGCACTAACTATAAGCATTTTGGTGAATCTAGCATTTATAGGTTTTTACAGGGACACAACGAAAATTTTTTTATCATTATGATCTATAGGCTCAAAGTTCAGTAGCATTAAATAAAAAATCATGTAATATGTAATATATGGAGAAAAATACTCAAACACTCTATTACGATTTTCTCTCTTTTGTTTATTTAACAACTCCTCTTTCTTTACTTTACCTACAAAACTTTTAATTACTCAATGTTCGGAAAGTCGAGTAGAGTCACTCCAGATTTTTTAGTATTTCATTTTTTAAACGTTTATAAACATTGGCTTGCTTACGAAGGCTATTCTAATTGTTAATCTCATTAAATGTACGAAGATTATTTGTTCTCTTTTATGCAAACGCACATTTTAAAAATAATTTTGAGCGAAATCGGCAAATAATATAAGTTACCTTATTGTTTTCACAAGAATTTTTTAAATAAATCGTTGAAATAACTTTTCGTTGTATAAAAATCAATTACTTTCGATCAATGGGGAAGAAACTTCGGAGAATTATTATAACTTAATTATAAAAGCTAACTTCGAAATTAGAAATTTTACTGTACTCATGCATTTATTTAAATTTTTTATATGGTTTAAAAGTTTTCGGAAATAGAAACACATCATTACACCTTTCATTCAATTATTAGATCTTGCTTAACCAAATTTGGTATACACATACACTTGATATTTAGCTAAAGTAATTAAAGCAAAAATACTATAGCTGTTTTCGTTAGAGTATCTGTTACTGAAGTAAAAAAGAGTCTAACTTTATAATATATAAAGATTCTAAAATACACATCCTTTAAGTAAGTGCTAAAACAGAATACCTATCGATTTGACAGGAAAAAAAAAAAAAAAAATCATGACCTCAAAAATATTTCATAATCTTTTTCATCGACATATCCATTTTTTTTTTTTTTTTACCGATGTATCACCAAAAAAAAAAAAAAAAAAAAAAAAAAAAAGAAAAAAATCCATTTTGATGATTTTTTAAATTATTGTTTAACTAGCAGGTAGTACCTGCAGTTTAACTGCAGGTGCAGGTAGTACTGCAGGTAGTAACTCTAGTACCCGCTTCGCGGGTCACTATATTTAAATGAATTTTCAAAAGAATTGGATCACTTTTTATATCACATTATAAATAAAAACTTAATAAATAATAATAAAAATAATTTATACATAAATAAATAAATAAACATTGAAATTGCTCTAGACCTTGCTTCTAGTACCCGCTGCCTACGGCAGCTCTTTTTTTCGCCCGTGCTGCATCGGGGGGTCCAGGCTCCCACTGTCTGCAAAAAGGTCTTTCCCGGGCACTTCAATCTGGAACTACGATTTTAAAGATGACTCAGCATCTATTATATGTTTTTGTTTTTGAACCATGTGTTTTATAGCCCCCGTTATTTACACTGTATTACGATTTGATTCCGACCAGTATAACAATGTATGTACGATTATGTACGATTTTGGAATTTTTGATTCTTAAAGGAGAGAGGCGAAAAATAGTTCTTCGGGGGGGGGGGGGGAATTCAGAAATTCTGGATTTTTTAGTAGAGCTCTACTAAAGATGTTACAAAGATATTGAAAACAGCCATGTCTCTGTTTTAGGATATTTCCAAAAATACGTTTCTTTTTTTGTAATTTTCTTTTTTTTTTTTTTTTTTTTTGGTAATTTTCGATTTTTTTTTTTTTTTTTTTTTTTTTTTTTTTTTGGGGGGGGGGGGGGAGCGGTTACGAAGTAGCAAATTCAAGGACCCCTCCCTCTTTTAGCGCTAAATTTGTCTTGGGAAATCTATGGAATCTGCGGTCACGAAATTTGGTGCGTAAATTGTTTATATGTATCCGATACTTATTTTAACGGGATCTTAGGAAATTCCTCCCCCCCTTTACCCCCTTGAGGTCGAGGGGGCTATAAACACGTGTAAAACACGTTTTCCCGTTTGAACTCGCCTTAAATTATCTTAGAATGACGTACTTTGGTGTGTGGATCTTGATTAGGCGTACGCATTATGTACTTTGGTGAGATTTCGTAAAACTTCGAACTTAGCCACTGGGGAAGGGGAAGTAAGAATCGGGTAAGTTACTGTCGAATTCAGTGGGAACACGGGACTCCTTACGTTGCGAGTGAGAAAAATCTCTATCGAACACAGTGGGAACTTTAACTCAGGTTAATTAATAATGGTATGAGATTTTTAGGACTCATTTAAGTATTGTGTCCAGCGAAGCGGGCAAATCCTGCTAGTTATTCAATAAAGCTAATAAGCTGATGTTACTATTCGATGTTTTTAAAATCATGTTCTGAAAAACAAATTTAAGAATCTAATAGATTTGTACGATTTCAAATTATGAAATGAAAGTCTAGAAAATTGTTTTTTCTCAAATTAATAACAACAAACTTCCTTTAAAGATAAAACGAAAGTATCATAAAATGAAAAAAGTATCTAGTATAAATAAAAAGAAGAAAAAAATAATGGTATCTTTTAAGGATAGCCAAATAATTGAAAAATTAAATTCTCAAAATTATGCCATATGGAAATTCAAAACTTCGATGTACCTCATAAAAGAGGATTTATACGAAGTTATAACTGATGATCCACCAAATCCCATCACAGATGCATGGCCAAAAAAGGATAATAAAGCGTGTGCTATTATTAACTTGCTCACTGAGGATGGTCAAATAATACACATTAAGCACTGTCAAACAGCTTTAGAAACTTGGAATAAACTAAACGATATTCACGAAGGAATGAATATGTCAAGTAAACTTCACCTTTTAAGAAAACTGTAAAGCACAAAACTAGAAGAAGGGGGCGACATGCAAGCCCACATAAACAAAATTTTAGATACCGTAGATAAATTGAAAGCGATTGAGGAAGAACTTAAATTTACCCATATTTCTGCACTTCTTTTATGTTCCCTCCCAAGAAGCTATGAAACTTCAATTGTTGCACTTGAAGCTCGCCCCGAAAACGAACTGACACCAAACTACATATGCAGGAAATTAGTCAATGAGCATAATCGCCGAAGAGAAGCCTCTGAAAATAACCCAAAAGCAATAAATAAAAAGCAATCATACTACAGCAATTTCAAAAGGAAGCAAAAATACTCTACCTATTGTAAAAAGAATAACCACAATAAAACGGAATGCTGGCACCTGAAGAACAAAGCTGTCGATAACACAAATAGCAAATATTTTAGGAACAAATTGAAAACAACCAATTCCTCACAATAAGTAACACACAATATGGAATCGCCACACACACATACACAACAACAAAGTCATTCAAAAGAAATAAAACAGATAACATCACAAACAAAACAAATGGCTTTCACGACTCAGAAGGCAATGACGATCAATTGGCTAATTAACAGTGGTTTGTCATCGCATATAAGCAATAATATAAACCTTTTCGTTAATTTAGATGTATCACAAAAATCACAAGTATGTGTAGCAAATGGTAACACCCTCACTTCATTTGGATCAGGAGAAATAAAAATAGAATACATGGATCCAAATAAACAAAAAGAGAATTAACATTAAGGGAGTTCTTATATGTTCCAGAAATGAAACCATTTTAGAGGGTACAAAAAACAATAACTTATACGAGTTAAACTTGCCCATGCCAATAAACAAACACATCACACATACATAACTGAAGAGTGCCAAAACCCCAACTGTATCACTCTATAGCACAAACACATGGGGCATAAAAATTTCAACTGAATCAAGGAATTAAATAAAAATCAGTTAGTTCAGGGAATAAAAAACAATAACTGCAAACACGAAACGACATGCGAAGCATGCATCAAAACAAAACTAACTGACACCCTATACCCAAAAACTGCAGAAAACAGGGAAAAACAGATACTAAAATTAATACATAGCGATGTTTGTGGACTTATGAAAGTACCAACAATAGGTGGTAAATCATACGTTTTAACTTTTGTTGATGACTGCTCTAGGTATACAATGATTTACTTTCTAAGCAAAAAGAGTGAAGTAATTGAGAAACTAAAAGAATATGTTAGCTTCACCACAAACAGATTTGGGAAAAAAACGGAAACAATAAGGTTAGATAATGGCGGGGAATATGTAAACAAAAACGTAGAATATCTTACAGAAATGGTATTCACCATCAGCTCACCGTACCACATTGTCCACTCAAAAACGGGGTTGCTGAAAGAAAAAAACGAACATTAGTCAAAATGACACGTACACTTCTATCAGGAGCTAACTTAGACAAAATTTGTGGGGCGAAGCCATAAACACTGCCAATTACCTGCAAAATAGACTACCCATAAAGGCCACAATAAAAATTAAAATGAATTATGGCACGGTAGTAAACCAAATCTAAGCCACTTAAATACCTTTGGCTTGTAAAGCCTATGCATATATTCACAAAAGTAAAATAAAAGGGGTAAATTAGACGACAAAGCACAAGAAGGCATTTTTTTTGGCTACAACAACAGCACCAAAGCGGTAATACTTGCAATGCAAGAGCAGTTAAATTCATTGAAAACACAATAAATAATTCAGGAGAAAATAATGAAATACTCTCAGAAAATAACACAAATGAACATCCCAATACAGAATCGCATATAGGGCGCAAAATTGTCAAAATTGACATAAATTCACCAGACCAAAGTACCACAAATGAACATAACAACATTAATGACACCTGACACCTTAAGAAGATGAACTAGATACAATAAAGACGTACCATCAAACAGGTTAATAATATATTTCACAGAAAACATTGAGGCTTATGAACCAAAAGACTCTAACGATTTTCTCAACATTTCTAACTCACAAGAAAAACAAAGTTGGCTAAATACCATGCAAGAGGAAATGAACGCTCTGAAAGAAAACAAAACATTCACTGTAGTTGAACCTCCACCGGGAAGAAAAATCATTGGGTCCAAATGGACATACAAAGTTAAATATGACTCCTCCAGTAGAATAGCAAAGTATTGTTTCACACAGCATAATTAGAACTTTCTTGGCTAGTGCCGCTTACAGAAAAACACAAGTTCACCATGTAGATGTGAAAACAGCGTTCCTACATGGGGATTTAGAAGAAATCGTGTATTCTTCGACAACATTTCATGAAACCATGGAAGCATCTGCGCAAGTGCTAACTCAAAGAGTTCAATTCTAAAATAGGGGTGACAGTCATCTGACTCAGAGAAAATGAGCAATAACAGAGCGCGGAATTATTGGATGTTTTCCGAATTTCAAACTGTCGGTCAAGTTGGCATTCCTCCAACATTTTGGACACGTCCTCACTGCTAGTTTTAGGATATGTGGCCGCACTGTACATGCACCAGCCCGACGGTTACGTTTTACCAGAAAATGAAAACAAAGTCTGGAAACTAGAGAAGGCTATCTATGGCCTGAAGCTTGATCTTGGCACTTAAAAATTGGTGAATCTCTTAAAACACTTGACTTCAATCAGAGTACAGCAGATCTATTCAGAAAAAATGAAACAAGTCAATACACGTTATTATTTATGTTGACAACATGTTAATATCGGGATCTGAAAAATAAACAGAGGAAATCATACAAAAACTTAGTGAAAACTACGAACTTAAAAATCTCGGAGAAATAAATTACTACCTTGGCATACATATACAAAAATCGAAAGAAGGAAGCTACTTAATAAGCCAAAAAAAAAAAAAAATAAATAAATAAAAGAGCTAGTGGAAAAATCCAATCTGGAAAATGCTGAACCCACTAACACACCAATGAGTCCCGGTTACCTAGATAACACATCCGATGAAAATTTACTTCCTACTAACACAAAATTCAGACAAGCCATCGGATCACTACTTTATATTATATAGCAACTATTTAAAGACCAGATATTGCAGCAGCAGTGGACGAGTAGAACGAGGCGGAGTTTCCTTTTGTTTGTGGGGAAAAGCTGCGCTATGATTGACTATAGTCCTTTATTTGTGGGGTAAATTAAGACTCCTATAGGTTAAATTTCATCATGACGTCGAATGACGACAGAAAGTCAAGTTGTCAGTTAACATTCTCAGCAGACGCAATGAGAAGCCCAAACAGATGCTGCGAAAAAAGTTATAAGTTACCTAAACACCACCAAAAAACTTTAGTGTTAATGAAAAACCAGTTCTAAGTTGTTATGCCAACGCCAACTGGGCTTGCGATAAATCCAATCGCAAATCGATGACAGGGAACTTATTCTTGATAGGCAAAACACCAACTCACTGGATTTCACGAAAAAAAGTTGTGTCGCTTTGTCTTCCGCTGAAGCGGAATTTATTGCAGTTGTAAATGCCGCACAAGAGCTATTATGGCTGATCAGGGTGCTAGAGGACCTTGACTTGCCGCAGGAACTGTCTATAACATTATTCGATGATAACCAATCGATAATAAAAATGATAGAATCTCCTAAACACACTGCTAGCACAAAGCATATTGATCTCAGGTTCCACTGCGTAAAGAACGTAAGCGAGAATGGTACTATTGTCCTACAATACCAGCAAAGCAAATTAATGACTGCCGATATCATGACAAAGAATACTCCTAAGGCAATCTTCCTGAGACACCGTCAGAACTTGCAACTAAGATCCGTTTCCAAGTTTGAATAGGGGTGAAAGAAAACTACGAACTCGAAAAACTGTTTTTTACTTCTGAAATGTGTTTTTCCTACACAAAAAATGAACCGTGAAAGAAAGAGGAATCTATGCATTCTTTTCTTCCCTCCGTTTCTACCCACCGGACAAGGGGTGATTAGGTTAAAAATAGAACAGTTTGTCACGTGATTCACTAGACTGTTTCTTTTCTTCATATTATTCTGTTCTTTTAGTTTGTTTTTAACAATCTCTCTCTCTGTTTTTTTTTTAATTCTTCATTAAAACATCAAGCTGAAAATTAATTAATCAGTCGCCCTGCTTATTTGCTTTCCAGAATCATTAATAATAAATTAAGTTTCTTCCAGTAGCCAATATTAAAAAGATGGAAATATCAGAATAGTTGAAAGATTCTAATGCGGGACAGTGCGGTCTTCAAAAGGTAAGCTCATTCCTAATTACACTTTCATTTTTCAATAAAAGCTATTTTTTTATTTTGTTTAATTTGCGAGTTGCTACTGAGATATTCACCAATATTATATATCAATTCATAGGATTAATTGCAACACAACATTGCCACGTATTGGTTGATATGTATCCAAATTGAATCTTCATAGTGCTTCATAATGGCCCTCTCATATACTAAGTTTTGTGTAATTATATACAATAGAATCTGAGACATAGCCTTTCGTTCATAGGAAAAATTGTAGTATAGCAGCAGCACCTATCGACCAATATGCATCCAAATTCAGTTTTCATGGTGTTTCATAATGGCCCTCCCATACACCAAGATTTATGCAATTATATACAAAAGAATCTGAGATATAGCCTTCCTGTTCATGGGAAAAATTGTAGCATAGCAGCGCCATCTACTAAAAATTATGCACCCAAGTTGAATCAGTATAATGTTGCATAATGACTTTCTCATACAACAAGTTTTGTTTGATTATACACAATAGAACCTGAGATATAGCCTTCCCTTAAATGAAAGAAATTGTACTACAGCAGTGCCACCTGTTGAGCGATTTGCATCAAAAATTGATAGGCAGGATCAACTACATATAAATTTATATGTAATTCTGTGCAGTAGCTCCTACGATACAGTTGGAGCAAAATTCTTGTCACAGACACAGACAGACATTTCCAAAAATGATCAAATCGTGTTCTGGACTACTTAAAAAACGTGCAAATCCATAGGAAACCAAAAGTCTAAAATTTTTACGAATCCAATACTTTCTTCTGTTAAATACAGAAATAAGAAAGTAAAAATATACATAATTTGAAGGGAAAAAAGCAATACAATTATTTCATATTTATGAAGATAATATTTTTTGTAATGCCTTTAAAATCAAAACTACTATTCAATCACCTTACACATAACCCTATTCTTAGATTCATTTGTCCAGATGTTTTCAAAAATGAACAGGCTTAGGAAATGGCTTCTAGATGCAGCCCAAAATTAATATTTTAATCAAATACACAAATTTTTACTCTTTTGACGAACATATCTGAAGAAAATACTCTTTTCAACTTATCTCACATAATTTAAAAATCTCAATAATGATTATTAACAACAATAATAATTTTATGTAGCAATTTCAAGTGTAGTATTCATCGCAATACACAACACAGCGTTGATAAACAACTCTCTCATTTGTTTCTTGTGCCTGTCACTTAGTCACCAGATTAAGGCAAATGAAGACAGTGGCCTCGATAAAGGGGGTTTTAGGGACAAAACAGCCTCCAAAATTCTTGGAATTTTTTATTATCTTAAACTATAGATAAGAAATTTTCGTAATATAAATCCCCCCCCCCCCTCCCCAATAAAAAATTCTCTTTTTCATTTGTCCAGTACAACAAACTTAGAAATGAGTATCTGGCTCAACTGAAAATATTTTGCTATATTAAAATGAAGAATTATAATACTCTGTAAAGCATCTGGAAGGTGATATTGGCTATGTGCATCTGCGATCTTCTTATGAAGTGATTTTTCTACTTTTTTTTTTTCAACAAAATGCATGGTGGTCTCACCAGTGACTGAGAAGCTCTATTTTAGTAGTTGACAGACCGGAAGTGTGGTTTTTAAGAACAGGATGCACTTAACGGCCTAACCATTTGGAGTTTTCTATAGTTTACCCAAAACTTATAGGAATACTGGAAAAAAATCTTTGATGGAGGACAATTTTCCAAGCATAGATTCCTCGCGTAGATAATCGGCCATAATCCTAAATCCAAACCAAGCCAAATCATTTTATTCACGATAAATGAGATATGTTTTACAGGCAAGAGAACTTATCATATAATTCACATAATGCCTATTTGTGGTCTTCATAGAACTTCATAGTACACTAAAGCTGCCTTCAAACTCTGGCAACAGTAATAGAGCTTCAAAGTCATAAATTATCCATTGTCCGAAAGTGACCCTTGAAAATTTGCACATATTTACAATGAAGGACATTGCTTTTTATTGCTCTTTTACAAAACAGACCCAGTCCTCATGCAATTATCGCACTAGGAGGTTTGTGAGAGACGACTCCAGCGAGCGTCGACTCTCAAATACCACATCAAAGGAATATCAAAAGAGACCGTCGTTGATGCCTTGCAAGTTGCCAGAGTTTGAAGGCAGCTTAACAGTTCAACTCATGGCTCATAAATATTCGGGCTAGCGCTGTCAGAAATCATCTCATTCGACCTTACTTCTTTTGTTTGAGTGTAGGCAGTAGGTAATAGTTAATCCTCTAGCAGCAAAGTCCAAATAGAACTTTTTGACGAAGCATGCCATCTTTAGCCACTGTTTATGCTTAATAAGCAGAATGATGAGGCACCTTCATTACACCAGTGAAGTCTGACAACATCTGAATGTTACTCGTAGAAAAATATATCTAAATGCTGGTGCTAAAAGAAGATGAATGGAAATTTTAACAGGCATCATAAATTTAAAAAACGCACCACAATTGTTTCAGTGCAAAATTAAGTGGCATCATTCATCAGGTGACGAAAAGTAAGCATGAGTGCAGTATGAAAGCAACATCACATCTTAAATTGGATAAATTAAGATGTTTAAGAAAAGGTAGATACTTGTCCTTTTCAACTTAAGTGAATTGTTATGTGATGAATCAAATTAACTAAAGAAAATAAAATGGCAAGAACGATATTTGAATGGACAAGAATGTAGGTATCATCCATGCATCTTAAAGTGTTGCTGCTTTCATGCTGCACTCATGCCTACTTTTTTTCTTGATGTAGGGTTGTGCTTAATCACTTAATATTCCTATTCAAAACAATTAATGTTCTTTTGTGTGTGTGTGTATGTTAGCAAAATTTTCATATCATCAACCTAATGTTACATTTGGGCATCAGTGAATCTGTGATAATAGTTTAGTTTTGGCTTATCATGCCTGGACTTAGACTCTTAGCATCACATGAAGTCACAAGTATATGAAATACTCATTGAATTAGTTGAATACCTAATCCAATGGTCAATAAACTGCAGTTCTTTGGCACTTTGGCTCCTTGAATATAGCTTTTCGACAAAATACCATCAAATTGCAAGTACAGTGCGACTGAAATTTTGCAAAAGACCAAAATTGTCAATTTAACTTGTATTTCTTGGAACAGAAGTTGTGCAGATTGTAAATTTCATTGTTAAATTTACCCTATAAAATACTCTAAATATGACTGGATCAAAATCATTCATTATGTTATTCATTTTGAAAAAAAAAAAAAAAAAAAAAAAAAAAAAAATAATATTTTTTTTTTTTTGTTTTAATTACAAGGCTACACATTAAGTAGAACCTCAAAATTCATTGTTTATATCTGAGAAGTTGTGCATTATATAGGGAATCGCATCATATAAAATTGCGTTATAAAGATCTTCTTTTGTATTTACATATCATTACATCATTTATCAAGAAGCGCTTTGTAAGCTAAACATTTCCAGAAGAAATTTACAAAGTTATGGAATTGGTGATTAAGATTATCAAGCCCATTATAGTTAAATGTCTTAATCATTACTAATTTAATTTGAAGAATTTTTAGTTGAAATTAACACTTTTGTGACCGGAATATTTTCCCCTTTTCTAATACAGTATAGGATCCGTTATCCAGAAAGCTTGGGACCTGGGATATTCTGGATAAGAGGTTTTTCCGTAATTCGGAACACTTTATTATATGTATAAAAATGGTACGAAATAATTTCATAAATAGCAGTGATAAACATGAATAATATATATGTAAACACTTTACCTATATATTTGTTCATTTAATAAATTATTTTCACAAAATAAAAAAACATTTTTAATTAGAATTTCAAACTGTAAATAATAGTAGTAATAATAAATGAAAAATAAATAAACATATATAAAACTTAATTTTAGACCTGAGAGTAAAATCCTTTCGTTTGGATTTTGCAAAAATTTCTATGATATTTTTTTGCTTATAGTGTGCTCTGATACTAATAGTTCATAAATGTTTCAAATATTTTTAGCACATAATGCTAAATATTTTATGAAATGAATTCTAAAAATAATGGAAATTAATAAAAACTATATAAAAATTTTATAACAATTGGAACTTCATGCATGCAACCTGAGTTCAAGGATAAAATTCATCTGCTATTGGGCACTTTAAGAAGTATGTGTTATTAATGTTTATCGATTAAAAAATACAATAAAAATTCATTTTCTAACCTAAATTTGCAAAATTTTTAGTAATTATTTAGACAATTTTGTGCTCACCCTATTTCCTCAAAAAAACACCGTAGCATTAAAGAAAGTAGGTTGCTAAACTATAACTCTGACCACTGCTATAGTATAACTTTAATTCTTAGATTTTACAATAATTAAAAATTTTGATAGTTGGCATTTTGCATTCTGTTTTTTGGAACATTCTGGATAACGGGTTTATGGATCCTATACTGTACTGACTACCGAGGAATATTGAAATTAACTCAGGCTAGTTGCCATAAACTTTTGATGTTTAAACATGGATAAAAATTAAATATAGTGTTTTGATATGTTACTCTTGTAATTACTATCTGAAGCTTGAAATGAAGGACAGTCATAATATTAAAACAAACTTTATGATACTATCGAAGAATTAATACTCTAATAATACTACCGAAATACTAAAGTATTAATGCGATAGAAATTCTTTAAATGGCATGAATTTATGTCAACGATAACCAGGAGCAGAATCTGAAAAAGACATGAATTTATGTCAGTGGTAACTAGCTATAGAAGTTGAAATGACGTGAATTTATGTCAGCAGTCGCAAATGTGTTAAGAGTTGAATATGTGTTTTTTCTGCTGCATAAAAAGATATATTAATTATCAAGAAGAAAAGTTTTGCAAGAAGATGCTTTGTTTCATTATTAATAAACATTTCGTTTCCTTATTAACAAAAATTACAGCATTTTTTCCTTAAGAAGGGTATTCATTACAGACGATATATTGGATCCAAAAATTTTATTTCACAGTAGATATTATATCTCATTTAAATCAGTTTAATTACATACTACAAGAAAGTAAACACATTTTTTCCCAATGTTAAAAAATATTTCATTTGAAAAAAATTATATTTTTCTTTGTTGCAGATTTTAAAAGCAAAGAGAAACTTTCACTTTCTAAGCTTATTGGAACAACGTCAAGAAAATTACTTTGATATTAAAATTTGCTAATTCAATACAACACTTTTAAAAAAATGAGAAAAGCAATGATTAAATTTAAAATTATGATTATTATTTCTAAACATTGCTGAGAGGAAAATCATAATTTTCAATTTAATTCAGCTAAAATAATTTGCAGACCTAAATCCATTCATGAACTCAATATCTTTGAAGCTTTTCATATTTATAAAAATTTTAAAAACCTTGTAAATTGTTATTTCGCTGTTCCCTATTTGTCGGACTGTTGGAAATTTTATATTCAGTTTTTCTACTGTTTACACAGCTAACTTTCCTAAATTCCTATTGGCCACACACACCACCTTTCGCGTAATCCTATTGGTTGAACTAAATTCGGTCCCTCTCCTATATATACGAGCACTTCTCCAGATTCAGAATTCTTTTTGCACTGAAGACGGTACGATTAAGGCTACAGAAACAGCTGTATGCATCGCAAATATTTTTCTTCTGCCGTAGTAGTTTATTCGGGTTTTAGTATGAAGTATTCCTCATGAAATTTCTAAATTTGCTACAGACTAAAAAACAAATGGACTGTTATGAGATTTTTTTTTTATTTATTTATTATTATTTTTTTTATATGACCTACTTTGTTCAGAAAAGATTTAAAGCTACTGAAATACTTGATCTGACAAATAGAAAGTTAAGGGCCTAATGTAGGGTGGCTACAAAAATTTAAAAAAAAAAAAGTTCTTTGACTTTTCCCTGATTAACAGATTTCCATGATTCCTGTTACCTATTACATATATGCTATAATTTTGTGTATATTGCATCCTCCTTTTGTGTATTGCACCCTTTTTGCACTCTATTAAGCAAACTGTATGATTTTTCATGTTTGTTTCTTTGTTGAATTTGTTGATGTATACAAAGTAAATAAATAAATAAAAATAAAATAAAATTAATTGCAAACAAAAAGTTCACAATTTGGGAAAAAATCACAAAATATAAAAAATTGAATCCTTTTAACCCATTAAGCGCCGCTATGTGAATAAAATGAAATAATTTTTAACTAATGAGTGAATTTTGGATAATTTAAGGTCATTAAACATTTTCACTAAAAAATTGAATGAAATTGTTAGAAATTTGCTGAAACAAGCTTGTTCCCAAAATGGGAGCATTGGCGCCTAATGGGGGTCTAATTTTGATTTTTAAAAATGAGTTGCTACATGACTATTGGAGCTTTGTTTTATAACTTATGAAGGATATTTCTTACTATACAATGAAATTTATTCATTTATACGAATATATTTAACATTTGGCTATTTTATAAAATATATAAAATTTATAAAATATATATATTAGATATAACATTTATATTATACGTAAATTTATAAGAGAACTTAAAAAGTTATATTTATATATTAATATGAATATAATCAACTTACTTACATACTATGTTTTTATTTCTTAGTATGAAATTGAAATGAACAACTTTTGTGTAACATTACTTTACATTTGATACAGTAATGACGTGTATTTTTCTTACACACTTCGCATCGGGATTGTTTATTGGCACCTTCAATATAGGGATTGATATTATCAAATCTCACATCCACATTTACCTCTTCGCATGGTCCTTGTCGATTATAACTAATAGTAACATCTTCTGTTTTCATAAGGGCTGTTACAATAGATCGCAAAAATTCTAATTGCGAAAGATTTCCTTTGCATCCTTTGTGTATTCTCCATGCTGCTACTACAGCCATATTTACTGTATTGGTAAAAAAAGGCCACCACCATTTCTTTCCTTTAATTTTTGGGCGGTATTGACTCAAAAATCGATCTAATAAATCAACACCTCCCATGTGTTTATTATAAGACGCTACAATGTGAGGTTGTTTTACATCAATCTTTTTTTTTTTCCACGTTACTCCACCGCTTTGCTTTTCCTAATGGATCAGATGTTTCAAAGTTAGATGCGAGGCAAACTACGTGATTGTCATTCCACTTCACAACACTAACACTTTCTGTAGTTAAAATTTCAAATGTTCCTCTTTCTTTTTTTTTCAAAGTCTTTGAATCACTTAAAGGACAATTTTGAAGTCTATTTTCTCGTATTGTTCCAGTAATGCGAAATTCTTTTTTGCGCATCTCACTCAATAATTTCAGAGAAGTAAAAAAGTTATCAACATATACTTTATGTTTTTGAGGAAATGGGACGCAATTTAATAAATCCAATACAACGCGAGTGCCAAGAGGTAGTGTATCTGAATTATTTGTCTCCTTCCTTCCGTTTTCCTGTATAAATTTGGAGGTTGAAAGGATACCCATCAGACGAGGCAAGAACCCATATTTTATAGCCAAATCTAACAGGCTTACCACGCATAAACATTTTTGCCGTATGATGTCCAGTGTACGGAATCATTTCTTCATCTACACTCAAACATTCAGAAAATATTCCAAACTGTTGTAATTTTAAACAAAATTTTTCCAAGAATCCTCTAACTTTAAATACTTTATCACTTAGATCTAGGTTATCGTTGTTACATAAATGAAGATATTTTTTAATATCACGAAAACGTTGTCTGGATATTGCTTCAGATACGAAAGGAATATAACAGTCATCTGATTTATTCCAATACATATCTTCTTGGGGCAAAGAGTGATAACCGCTGAAAAGGATTATGCCTAAAAAATTTTTCATTTCTTGTCTAGTAAGTGAAAAGTTGAGATTATTCTTTTGGGTTGCATATCTAATACTTTCTTCTATCAATATGTCAAATATTTCATCATCGAAAAACATTCTAAAAAGTTGATATGGAGTTTTGTTTATTAGATCTGGAAATGTTTCTTCCAAACTCTCAATTTCAATAGAAGGAATTTCTATCAAATTCGCAGGAGACCAATCAAATTTAACCTTTTCATTTCTTGGATTCTCTATTTCATTTTTTTTATTCCTTTTTCTTTTTCTACTACTCCTTGATTTTGTTTGAGTTTTACTCGTTATTTCATTCTTTGGTAAATTATAATCCTTGTCTGAATCAGCATCATTTAAACTTTTGAGATTAGTTTCAATTTCACCAGATGTCGACAGGAATTTCATCACACAAATTATTTTCAGCAATGTCTTCTTCATCAGTAACCACCGATGTTTCGGGTGGCAAACAAATTAATTCTGGATCATCAGAGAATTCATCACTATCGAGTTCATTAAAATATTCTAGAGCTTGATCAACAGTTAAAAATTTAGAAGACATGTTTACTCAAATGCACATTTTACGCAAATTTGGAAAAAATTCTTTTACAAATGACAAATTCAACTTCTTTCAATAGAAAAAAAGAAAAAAAAATCAAGGTCAGCACAAGCTATTCGTTCCTAAACAAAAGCAAAGTGAGGGGAGGAAAGACGAGTTCATTTTAGATCGAGGGTAGAAAACTACGTTTCCCGCCAATGCTCCCAAATTGGGAACATTAAGAAAAATGCTCATTAATTATAACTTAAAATTTTTTTATAAATAGTTTATGAATTAATTATTTTAAAATAGCCTTATTTTGAAATATTTAACATAGAACTAAACATTTTTGAAAAATATTAATATTTTTAAAATAGCGATAAAATGAAAGTGCGAAATCTAATAATGTTTGCACAAATTGAAAGGAAAATTGGATAAGAAAATAAATATATATTGAGGTAAAAAAAAATAGTAATATTAAGCATGAAATGAACTTTAAAATACAATAAAGAAAATAAAAATCGACTAATAAGTTTTTACGCAAAAAATTATGAAACTTGTGTTCCCAAAATGGGAGCATTGGCGCCTAATGGGTTAATTGTACAACATACTAACATGAGAACATAAATTATTTCTCAAGTTGTTCCATCAAGAATATTTAATTAAAAGTTTTTTTTTTTTTTTTTTTTAATGTTAACTTGAAAAGATTCAACTAAAAAGCAACCAGTCCTGTGTAATCTTGGCAAAAATAACATCTGTTTGGCGATTTTTCAGTCGTGTTGGAAAAGAGAGAAAGAAAAAAAAATTCCATGATTTTTTGGTATTATTACAAAATTTCCTGATTTTTCCATGATTTCCCTGAATGTTAAACATTCTGTAATAATATGATGTCTTGTGGTATCCTCTACATTTAAACAATATAGTTATTATTAACATTGCTATTCATGTTCACTCACATTACACATGAAAATGAAATAAAACTTTTTGAAAAATTAAACCTGCAGAGCTGAAAAATTTCTGATAGAAGAATGTCATAACAAATTTAAAATTATTAAATACACAGCACTTGAGTTTATTTGTTACCTATTCCTGTATTCCTGACTACTATGAATACATGTCAGTTTTTTACCTCAAAGTACTAAATATATTACAAGCTTTGCCACTTCATTCTTTATTTTAATGCTTTGAAATATGTGCAAACTTTATTTATACTTTTAACAACCTAAACACAATTTTATGCAAGCTTCTGAATTATACTGAAATACAATACAATCAAGTATTACCAATCAATTTAATTGATTCATTCACATGTGTAATTGTCTATTCTCACATTGTTTATTATAATTACTATACAGCACGCATTACCTTAAGGCTGTGCATCAGTCAGGCTCCTCCTTTCTACCTTCCCATGTAATCCTATGGGATTTTTTTTGCTTCTGATGATAAGGATGTTTTACTCAAAAATGAAGTTTACCGAATTTTGTTTTTTGAATATTACTCTGTGAACATGTCATCTTTTAGCTTAGTGAGCAATTTACTTTTAAATATAAATATAAATTTAAATATTTTATTTCATTGAGTCCTGACTCTAATTTTCAATCTCTAAAATAAATTTATAGAGTAATATTCAAAAACTTCATTTTTGAATGAAATATCCTTATAAAACAAAGCAACAAATAACATGAAAGGGAAGAAAGGGGAATATAATGTACAGCCTTAACATATTAACAGAATTAATACATGAATGTGGCTTTTTCCGTGCGTGTACAGCACTCTCAATTAAAGTGCTGTCGCAAGCAGCATGTTTTGGCACCAGCACAATGCAATTGAGAAGATCTCTAGTTAAGACCTTTATCAAAATTTACACCAATTTCAATAGAACTAAATTTCAAAGTTATTTTTATTTTTATTTATAAGTGATTCATTTAAATATAATGACTACCAAAGTCAGCAAAATCCGCAAGTTTTCATATAAGAAAGAGTCAGACAAAGCCAATTAAAAGATTGCTAGAAAAATAAAATACTAGAGATGCCAACTTCTAATGACAAAAAAGCCTGAGATTTTTTAACAGAAATCACGAGACTTTTTCCAACAAGAAAGTTTGTAAGAAAAATGAGTAAAATAATGCAAATTTAATTTTAAGTAAAGCTTTATAAGCTTTGGAGGTATTTACAAAGCATCAGTATTAAAATTAAATGAATAATATGTTTCTTGCAGTAAAACAAACTATAAAAAAAAAAAAAAAAAAAACCTCAGACATACAGTTGTTTAAAATTTAAGTCAAAATAGACAGATTTGATCACTCTGCTCCTAATATAAAACAATAAGAATCTTAATTATCTTTGTAAAAGAAAAGGTAATAAAGAAATGAAAATATCAGCTATATTCTAATGAAATTTGAATTCTTTAAGTTTTCAATAGTTATGGTATTTAAAAAAAAAAAAAAATCTTTTGATAATAAGACATTTTCTATTATGCAAAAATGAAAGTTAAAAATTTATTCTTAGCAAAAATTAGTTTCAAAGCATTGTATAGTAATTCACATTCAAACTGAACTTGATAAATTGCAGGGCAAGATGAATTTCAATTTTCTTTCAAATTTTTTTACCCAATCCCACAAATTTTAAGCATAAATTATGCCAAGAGGGATGGCAGGGTTTCCACAAAATATATATATATATATATATAACAAAAATAGTTGCTTTAGTAGTCTAGAAGCATTAAAATAATTGCTTAAATAGTAGCCTAGTGACCAAAATACTAGCTTAAATATCACATGCTAACAATCATTAAAGGATAAAAACCATACGCATTTTCTTATTATTCAACATAAATATACCAATAAAAAAAACTTATGAATGTGAAAACTGGATTTAAAAAAAAAAAAAAAAAAACATTAGGCAATGAGTCATTGTGGAAGCAAATTTTCCCATAGAATAACATGGGATTTGGTTGTTGAAAAGATTAAGTATTGTCTGCTCTTAAGAGCTTATTTTTTTTTTCCTCTATTCTTCCTTTTTTGATTTACTAAAAGAGCTTTCTTTTATAAGTTTGTTATTCTTTCTTACATGAAATTAGGGTAAGGAAGGACATAACAGGTCACAGGAGTGTACTAGTAGTCATTTGCAATAAGCAAATTGGCCAGCTTAATAGGTACATATGTCATGTCTGGTGCTATTTCTACATTCTCATTGGATGTTCTACCTGTTTTAAGGTCAGCATCAGGGATATACCATACTTTAAGGTGGTATAAATAAATGAAGGGTGAAAAGGTTAAGATACGGGATTGTTTATAAAATGCATAGAAAATATTTCTTTCTGAAAGATTTTCCTGATATTTCTGGAAGAATTTTGAAAAGGTGAAAAATAGTCTCCCAATAGTTGCCTTTTTGTGAAAATAGTTGCTTTTTCAAGCTTTTTGGGTCAAAAAAGTTGCCATAGTCTCCTCAGGCTGAAAATAGTCGCAAATAGTTGCCTTTTAGTAGCCTGTGGGAACCCTGGATGGATAAAAATTACATCAGAAAAGCAGGAGAAATGAGTGGAAAATCAGGAGCATAGAAAAACAAGCAAAAAGCAGGAGACTCCTGCCAAAAGCAGGAGACTTGGCACGTCTGAAATACTGAATAAGTATATAAGAGAAAGAGAAGAGAAATGTTTTAGTGGAGAAAAGAAAAAAAAAAAAGGTCATTTAGATACATTTAGAATCTGAAACAAAAATGATTTCATAAGAATGGAGTTTGTGAGAAGAGAATGAACCTACTGATGTTACATTTAAAAAATAAAAATTTAGCAGTTTACAATGTTGTGTGTTCTTATTTTAATAAAAGCACATTTATTTAACTTTATAACTATATCTCATTGAGCTTTACAAGTATAAAGATCCTTGTATTTTTATTAATCACTTTTTAAAACCTGTAATTAAGCTTAATTTTATGTGGAGAAGACAAATAAAAATGTGAACTCAAAACTAAAGCAAAGTTAATAACATATGGGAGGTAGGGGTAATTAGGATCAGGGGCACTTTAGGGGCAATCTGTAACATATTTAAAAAAAAAAAAAAAAAAAAAAAAAAAACTATGCTAATATAGTCAGACTAATATTCTACATGTGTAATTTTTTTAGAGTGAAAATGTAAATTCCTGTAAAAGTAATCACTGTTTTGCTAGAACACAAAGAAAAATGTCGCCCATCAAAGTGAGAATGTTTCAGTTAAAAAGGTCCTGTAAAAAAATTGTAGGAATATTGAAATACATTATAGTTACAGATTTAAATTAAAAAAAAAAAGTTGTTTTTATGAGTAAATGGTTACATTTTGCAACAAACAAAGCATAATATATAATAATTCTGCATAATTCTAATTACCTCAGAAATAGCATTTTCAGAGTAAATTCATCATAGAATTTTTGGATTAATGTTATTACACAGTTTATTTTCTATTCAATTCAAACTGTGATTTAGAATGAATTTTTTAATTTTCCAGGTTTTCAGATCCTGTGAAATACCCCTTATTCGGTTTACTTTACTGCATATTTTGTGTTAGCAAAACATTTATTTTATAATTTTATTTTGTATTTATTCCAAATTTTAACCTTGGACTTTTACAATTATTTTCAAATTAAAAGTTATTTAAATGCTACACAACATATGAGCTTCAAATGATCCTCTTTTCCCCGTTGCTTGCATTTAAAGTTATTAAAAAAAAAAAAAATGATTTTTTTAAACTTTAAAAATTATTTCTTTAGTAATATAACAAGGCTATTAACTTCCAATAGAAAATTTTGCATTTGATTTTGTTTTGTAGGCAAAGTGTAAAATATATGAATATTGAAAATCCTTTAAAAAACGTGTTTTTCCAGCATACTTATTTTTTCCAACACTGTATATTTGAGAATACTTCTAGTTGTAAAACTAAAAATATCGTAAAGCCTACACAAGATCTTTCGATCCCATTTATCCATGACTGTATATCTGTACTGATAAGTATAAAGGATTTAAGTCCAAAAATGTCGATTTTGAGTTAAGTGCATAGTCAGACCCCCCCCCCCCCCCCCCAAAAAAAAAAAAAAAAAAAAAAAAATTCTCTATCGATTGGTGTAAAGGATTTAAATCCATGTCATTTAGTCTTTGAGAAAATCCATTGGTAAAAAAAGATTCAAGTCAGAAATTTAGCATTAATCTTTGTATAAAATATTCAATTCAATTTTTTCCCTTTTTTGAACGAAGGTCGACAATCACTGAACGGTATAAAGAAATCAACATAATCCCTTTTTCCTAACTGATTCTTCTGATTATTTTTTAGTTAGTTTAACTTTATTTTTCGTCTTCTGAAAAATCAAGAATATGGACTTAAATCCTTTATACTTATCAGTACAGATGTAAGACATGAGAAAAAATACCACTGATCTCAATTAGCCTATTTCATGGGGTAATTGGGATCAAAGAACTATTTTTTGAAAAAGACACTTGAACCAGGCAACAAGTGTACATTGATAATAATTCTTTACACATTTCAAGAGACAACTACCTACTGAGTAAAATGATATCTAACATTAGTATATAGTCCACTTCATTCTCTGGCAATTAATTGTCAAAGTTCAAATTATCAAAAAGTGATCCTAATTACCTCTACCTCCTCTACTAAATTTATTTACACAGTCAACCACCCTCTTTCTCTCTCATACGGAAACATAAATTATAAAAATTATAAACACTATGAAATAATAAAATAAATATTTATTACTGAAAATATTTACAAAGTACAGTAGAATATACTTTAAAAAATTGATAAATAATGTCAGCATAAAGCTATCCTTTGTGCAGTCCTGATATATATGAATGGTAAAACTAACTCTTTTCAGAATAATCTTGTAGAATATCACTCATGTGTTGATTGAGTTTCTTAAAGTTTCTGTTCCTATTACTAGGTTTCTTTCTCTTTTGAATAGGAGTCTGAAAGGGTAAAAAAAAAATTTCAGTTTGAATCATAAATCAAGTCACATTTATTTAAATAAAAGTACACTTAAAAAAGTAAAGTGAAATACATAAATATTTGTCAAGGCTCGAAATTAACAGTGGTCCACTGGTTCAGGACCACAAAAACATTCAATAGACCAACACTAGACCAGTAAGGCTTTTCAATTTATTTTATTATCATTATTTTTTTTTTTTTTCAAAATTTACCTATGAATCTTTCACAGAATATAATGTGTTGTAAGATTAGTAAGTGTACTTCATTACAATTATCAATACTACAATATTCAATGTAATTTCTCATTTAATTTCATTTTAATAACTTTTTTTCTTTTTTTTTTTTTAAATTATTAATATATAGTACAGTATTCTCTTGATATCTCGAAAACCTTGATATGTCAAAAAATAATTTTTCCCCTAGATTTTACTTATTCATCCAATGTTAATTTTAATTCTAATGTCAAAGAATTTTCACTCAAAAACTTGTTATAACAAATATTTTTAAAAGTAAAAAAAAAAATCGGAAAAATCGCTGTTCAGTTGTGTTGAAGCGAAAAGGTATGTTACCAAAAACCTCTCACACCCTTTATTATCAATCTGAAGAATTAGGGATGATTTGAATAACTATAATAGATCATTTGAACGACAAACAAAGGGATAAAAAAATATATATATTTTTTTCGTGCATCAGATAAACACGCATGCGTTTCGACCAATGACAATTTCTGCTCTTTTTCTTGAGCTCTGGTTCAGTCGTTGCTAATAGCAATGTGACATATGTGCAAGAGACATTGGTAGCATTTTGGGGGAAAGGAGTGTGTATAGGTATGCGTTAATGTCTCACAGCATATGGATAACTTGGCTGGAGAAAAATGTGTCTGGGAATTATCAGTTGTTTCAAAAATGTAAAGTTCTGCAATCATTAAGTGAAAATTTAATTTGTTGACGATCGAAAAAAAAAGATAGCAATTTTAGAGGCAATAGATAAAGGAGGGAAAAAGGGATAAATTGCAAAGAATTTCAAAATTCTAGCATCGACTTTATCAACAATATTGAAAAATAGAAACAAAATTGAGAAACTTTTTGAGCAGGAAAAAAGGAGCTGCGAAGAAGATCAGAATGGCTGGATATCCCAATTTAGAAGAATGCTTCATAAAATGGTTTAAACAGTGCAGAGTTCTTAATTTCTCTCTTGGAGGCAATGTGTTAAAAGAAAAGGCCAAACAGTTTGTGGAAAAACCGAGGCACAAGGATTTCACAGCCAGTAATGGATGGTTAGAGAACTTTAAAAATTTCACAATATAATTTTCGAAAATTGTGTGGCAAGAACCAATCAGAGAGCAATGAACTTTGTTCAGAATGGATTAAAAATCTTCCTGATCTTTTGAAAGACTATTCCCAGGTCAACATTTATAATGCTGATGAGACAGGGCATTTCTTCAAAGCACTGTCAGACAAAACTGCAGTTTTCAAAGGAGAAGCGTGTTGCGAAGGAAAACAAAGTAAAGATTGAGTAACATTAATGTTAGCTGCTAACATGAGTGGGACCGATAAATTAGTTCCTTTGATGGTTGGAAAATCAAAAAGCGCAAGGTGCTTTAAAGGAATGAAGTCCTTTTCTCTTCATTATAAAGCAAACAAAAAGGCTTGAATGACAAGCGAATTTTTTGCAGATTGGTTTAAGCAATTAAATAAGAATATGTGCAAAATGAAGAAAAAAAAAAATCATTCTTTTCATTGACAATTGCAAAGCTCATGGTATTATCCCAGAAATGAAAGCAGTAAAAGTAGTTTTCTTCCCACCAAACAGCACTTCTAAGCTGCAACCTCTCAATCAAGGGTTATTTAGAAGTTTTAAAGTTGGATACAGGAAGGAGGTGCTGAAGAAGATCGTAGATGCTATTGATAAGAAAGAGGAAATCACACCAATTTATATTCTTGATTGTGTGAGAATGGCTGATTGAGCTCGGAGGCATGTGATGCAAAAGACTATCGTGAACTGTTTCACAAAAGCTGGCTTTGTGAAAGAAGTAGAAAATGAAATTGAATTGGATGAGGAACAGGAAACCAGCATTGAACCTGAAAATGAAATGCGAAGAATGGGGGAAAATTTCAAATTCACTCAACCTTTTCAAAAACATAACTTTTGAATTAGATGCTAACGTTGAAGTTTGTGGGCTGTGGACTGATGATGAAATCGTTTCGCAATCGATTTCTTCTCTGCCGTCTGATGATGTGGAAGAAGAGGGAACCATCACCTAGCAGTAGTGCGTCCCAAGCTACAAATGCTGTTCACATACTATGACACTTCATGGAATGCTCGGAAAACATGGCAAACGATGACTTTGGTGCTATTTTTCAAATTGAAGAACTTCAAAAGAGATGCCATCAGGCCACGATACTAGAATTTTTTAAGAAAATTTAGCAATATAAGTCATTGTATTTTACTAATTCTTTTCAACTTAATGCAATCCTTTTTTATTACTTTTTTAATTTAAAATTAGCAATACTATATTTAGACTTACTGTCAACTATCATTACATATTTGTACTTATCTCCTATCATGACTGTAATTTTTAGAATATTATTTTGTATGTTGTGTTTTTATGTGAAATTGTATATTTTGGCTATGATCTTGTTCATCTCGAAAACTCGCTATCACAATTCTTTTTAAGCATCCCTTTTGAGATATTGAGAGTATACTGTACTTTAAAGACACTCTTGTTCAAAAGTTTAGCACGATTTACAAATGATCAGTTTTTTTTAATTTAAAGAATTATCTATGTATGAAATGCTTTTATAAACGCTGGATATGTAAAAAACAGTGTCTCCCTCATTTTGTTCAGTGACATTTAGGTTACGACAATAATAAGGAAGCCGGCAACTAATTAAGCAAAATCAATAATATTTATTGAAATTTCATTTTTCGACTGAGTGAAAATAATGCCTGGACCGGGAGTCGAACCCTGGATCTTTGACTTACAAGGTCAAGGCTCTACCAATTGAGCTATCCAGGCCGACAACTGGTCGGCATTACTCACTCAGACAACCTTTAGACAGAAACATCTGGTCTATCATGTAGATAGCTCGACAGAAAAAAGCCGCAGGTAAAGGAAAACACCATTAAAGAATGGGAGAAAGAATTACAATTTTTATTAAAATCACACAACTGTCACTTTCTGTCGAGCTATCTACATGATAGACCAGATGTTTATGCCTAAAGGTTGTCTGAGTGAGTAATGCCGACCGGTTGTCGGCCTGGATAGCTCAATTGGTAGAGCCTTGACTTTCTAAGTCAAAGATCCGGGGTTCGACTCCCGGTCCAGGCATTATTTTCACTCAGTCGGAAAAATAAAATTTCAATAAATATGATTTTCTTTCAATCAGTTGATTGTGTGATTTTAATAAAAATTGAAAATCAATAATGTTTGCAATCACCCTGTATCGTTAAGTGAAGGAAATGATCTAACTTTAGAATATGTTAATATAAAACCAGTACAATTTGTGGATGAATTCTGTGACGATAGCATGTTAAATAATGGAGATATAAGCATTTATTAAAAAAAGAAAAAACAGTGTGTTTTTCATTTATAATATACAGAGTTTTAAATGAAAATTAGTACCACTTTCAGATAAACTGAAAAACAATTTTGAAACAATATATTGCAATTGGAATGCAAATATCTTAAATATCTCATGAAATATGAGCATTTTTGTGAAAGATAAAATTTGTTATTATATAGGTTGAAAACTAGATATATTGGACTTCTGTCAAAAGTTCATTTGAAGAGAAATAAAAATTAAGCAAATTATACGAAAAAGAATTATCTAGATTTTATGTATTTTCCAGAGATGAAATTTCATAAGGGGTTTTTTACATGCCACATAATTAATTTGGAGATCCAATTTTTTCAACCACTTTGCAAAAGTTCTTTTTTGTGAAAAAACACTTATGATTTCACAAATCTTACTATATAAACAAAAATTTGTTATGAATCAGGACATTTTTCCACAATGACCACATATTCATCTCACATATCAAGTCTTGTGTAATTACACTACAGAAACTGGGTTATAGACTTTCTCTATGAATAAAGAAAATTGTAGCACAACAGCACCACCTATTGGGCAACATGTAGCGAAATTTGATAGACACCAATTTATGCCAAAGTGCAACTAATAATTTTTTATGAAATATATGCATTAGTTCCTGATTTAGAGTTGCCACAAAATTTTTGACACATACACACAGACGATAAATGGTTAAATCATTTTCAGAAAATCTCAAAACAGGCAAATCCATCAGAAACTGGAAGTCGAAATTTTTTACAAATTTAATTAGTGTTGACTCTAGAACAAAAGGGCCGCTGGGGGGAACTCGATAAAAGGGCACTTTAATACTCTCTAAAGGGGCACTATAATACTCTCAAAAGGGGCACTACAATATTCTCAATAATTCAAAAAAGGCACTATAACATCTTCATAATATATCACTTACAAAATGTAGCCCCCCCCCCCCAAAAAAAAAAAAAAAGAAAGAAAAACTTACTAATTTTTTTTATAGCAGCAATGTATCCAAGGTATAAATAAATAAACAAAATAATGAAATTTTAAAAGAAAAGAAAAATCAGATATATATTTAAAAAAAAAAAAAAAAAAAAAAAAAAAGCTTGTACAAATAATATTATATCATAGAATGCACAAAGACAAAATCAGATTTTTATGAGAAACAATTTTGAAAATTTTTTACATTTTTGAATGAAATATATCACTTACAAAATGTAGCCCCGAATTTTTAGTTACTATTTGGTATACTGAATATTCATTATTCAGTAATAATCAAACATTTAGTGCATGCCTATTCAAAAGAAACTTGTTTAATTACAAGAACAAGACAGTTGATGTGAAAATAATTTCAATGCTGTACTTTAAAAAACAGATACAAAAATTGAATTTTTTAAAACAAAATCTTAAATTTTTGGAGTAATAATAAAGTCAAAATAATGGACAATTTTAATAGTTTGGATATTAGAAAATGTAATAAAACTGAATCTACAATAAAATAATTGAAATTGTACAACATTAAATTCAATTTTAGTGCAAACTAACAGCCATGAACTTTTCTGAAACTTTTTTTTTTCTTTCTTTCTTAAGATTATTGCTAAATATACCTCAAAAATCGAGAGTTTCTCGTAGAGGAGAGGGGAGGGGGGGGGGGGGAGGTAGAATTACGTTTTTACCGTTAATTAAATAAATATGCTATTTTTCCCGTATTTGACAGAATTCCCGATATTTTTACGACCGATTGCCGAAATTTTTAATTATTTCACTGCAAATTTACAAAATCTACTTTTAATAGCAAATAATTGCTAATAATATACTATTATTTTGAAACTAATTGATAAAATTCACTCTTCTTTCAACGATGATTCCTAAAATTCGCGATATTTTAGCGGTTAATTATATCAAAAATGGGGTTAATTATTAACGAAATATACAATTATCTGGCTGCTAATCGATGAAATTTGAGCCCTTTTTAAAGCTACATCCCCCAAATACCAAACTTTGCTGTTAATCGATGAAATACGCACTTTTTTCAAAATCTAATCCAGCAATATGTGAAAATTTACAGATAAATTAAAAAACACCAGATTATTTCACAGCTAATTGTCAAAAATTACGTTTACTCGGAACTAAATTATTTTTTTCTCCTAATAGGTAAAAAATTGCGCATTTTTTTTTTTCAAAGCAGATTTCTGAAATACGCGATTATTATGCGGCCGATTGTCGAAACACGCTATTATTTAGCTACTAATCTATGAAAAATACGTTCTTCTGAAAGCTGAATCTTAAATACTCAACTATTTTGCCACTAATCAATGAAATTTGCATTTTTATTATTATTATTATTTTTTTTTTTTTCTAAGCGGAATCTCGGAAATCGGGAATAATTTTGAAGTAGATTTCGCAAATACGGGATCGCTTACCCACTAATAATAAAAAAATTTACGTTTTATATGCTATCATTTGGCTGCTAGCCAATAAAGTTTTTTTTTTTTTTCCCCTCTAGTTGATTTCAGTAAATCGCGATACATTAGTAACCGATAACGGAAACACACAATCATTTCGCCGCTAATTAACAAAATTTATGTTTAATCGCAATTAATCGCTGAAAAAGGCTTTTGATGCTAATCAATGAATTTCTTGCTTTTTTCAAACATGATTTGCATTATACGTATAATTTTGTGGCTTTTTATAGAAATACGGAATTATTTTACAGCTAATTTTTAAAATTACGTAATCGTAAACTAATTGCTAAAATAGATGTTATTTTTCTAAAAATGTGTAATTATTTAGTCATAAATCAGTTTTTTTTTTTTTTTTTTTTTTGATTACTGAAATGTCATTTTTTGCGGCTGATTTATAAAATACGCACTTTTCTTGACAAATCCATTTTAAATCCGACGATTTTTGTGAAAGTCCCATTTTCTGATATGAAAATTTCTTAGAATCACCCACGCACTATAAAAACTAAGTTATCGCGTATTCAGTTATCCCAACAAAAAGCACAGAAAATATTCTTTTTCTTTCTCCAACGGTAGATACTTGGTACGATAAAGTTTGAAATTTTCCATGATTTTCTCAGAAACTTTGTATATTAAAACACTTAAGAAAGTTTCCTATTACAGAGGACAATTCCTCCGTTAAAATCTGACTAAATACTGTTTTCTCCAAAACTCGCGTGATTACGGCCTAAGACACTTTAGAAAGTCTCCCACGGAAGATAGCTCTTCCTGGTCTTAGATTCCTTGCGTTGTCAATCGTACTTAAAGTTCAGTAGCTTTGAATCCATTATTTTTATCAATAAATAATTAAAATAAACAATTTTTTTCCTTAGAAAGTATTATTTTTAAGCGACTTATTAAGCATTAAGATAACCCATGAAGATAATGAATCATAGCATTCCGTTTCTTTCTACCCCCTTCCAGCTTGCGGTTTTAATTAAGCACACTCTCAGCTAATGTAAACAAATACTTGTTCCCGTTCTGAGTCAGCAATATTTCGATTACACAATGCCTAGTACTAGAATTTTTTTTTTTTTTTTTTTCTTTACTATTTATTTATGAGTATTGTACGATGAAGCGTGTGGTTCTTCAGCTAGATTGTAAAAGTTAGTTTTGTTATTTTTTTTTAATTCTTTTATTCAAAAGGAGTTGAAGGGCTTTCATAGATAAAAAATAAAATTAAAAGAATAATGTTTATGCGGCAACTGTTGGAAATGCAAAATTAAAAGTTGATAAGGATTGGATCGCGATATGTGTGCAAGGCAAAAAAGAAAAGAAAAAAGAATAGTAGTTTTTTTTTTTTTTCAGTGTCTGCCACTATTCAGTTTTTTGTATTAAATAAAATATATTTAGCTAGGTGGTCAAGGCTGAATTTGCGGCGCATAAAAAATAACTCGCGGAGTTTTTAAATTTTTTAATTTTTTCGGAGAAACTTCGCAGAAATCGGAGCAGTTGGGAACCCTGTGAAAAATACAAATAAGGGCCGCCGGGCGCTAAAAATGAGTTAGTAACGGCCGCCGGGCGCTAGAAATAAGTTAGTAAGGGCCGCGGGGCGCTGCGCCCTGCTAAATCGGCCTAGAGTCAACACTATTAATCCTTTTTCTTACTTTAATGAATACAAAGGAAAATAAAAACTAGAGCTGTACCGAGTACTCGTTATATACTCGGTACTCGGCCAGTTTGCCGAGTACTCGGTATTCGGCCAAATATGGACTAAGTATTCGGCCAATACCGAGTAGTTGTAAGAATTTCATTACTTTTATGTATTATTGAAAGAAATGTATTCAGAAGAGTTGTTTTTTAATAACTAAAGTAAAAAAATATGAAAATATAAACATAGTCATTAAACTTTTGCTGCAAACAGCTTTCTGCAGTTAAAACGGGCAAGTAGATTGCCACTAAACTCGATATAGAGACGATTCATGATTTGAGCTTATCCATTTTAGTTACAAGAATTTAAGTATAACCATCTTGTATGTGTGTAATATGCATTTTTTTTTTAATAAAAACTTTGTACATAAAATTGTATCTATAAAACAGACAAAAATAAAATATTTTAGAAAAAAGAACCCTTTGTATAATACTACTAAGTAGATAAAACTTTAGTTACATATTTCTGCAAATAAAAGTAAGACACTTTTAAAACTGTAAAAAAAAAAAAAAAAAAATTATGAAAAAGGTAAATACACTAAAATGTTATTAAAAATATATTATCAAATTTGTTGCTCTGCAAATTATGGCCTGAAACCACCTACCTTTTTACTCATCTAGAATTTGAAGATTAATGAAGTCTATCATGTTTGAAATGATGATAAAATATTTATTTTAATGTTCTCATTTCAAATGTAAATTTCATGCATCTTAAATTAAGCCTGGGTGTATAAAGAACTTTTATATTCTCTAAGAATTATATGAGAATGATTCGCATCTGAGAAAGACTATATAATAAAGAATGAAGTTATCAGTTATTAGGGTTTTAATAATGCACTAAGCTGGAAGTATCAAATATAACAATGAACCTAATTGTGTATATACACTACAAAAGTTCTGAAACGTGCCATTTAACTTAATTTTGTGTTCAAAAAGCCTTTTTTAAATTTCAAGATACGTGCAAAATTCTTCATATATACGTCAATTTCAATTATTCTTTTTTACAACTACTCGTTACTCGGCCGAGTAGTAAAAGGCCGAGTACTCGGTACTCGGCCAAAGTGCTACTCGGTGCAGCACTAATAAAAACCTTTTGATATATCATACAGCATATCCAAGAATTGTTGGGACTTTTACAAATATTTTTTAAAAAATCTCAAAACTGCAGCAATATAATTTAATTACTAACTTGAGACGTAGTTAAAAAAGTTAACAGATTTCAGTATGAGATTCTTTGGTGGCATGTAGTGCATCTAAGAAGTATTTGATTTTATTCCATGTATTTAAAAATATCTGAGGAGTTAGAGAATGAATTGCAATTGTGATTCACTGCTTGAGCTCCTCTACTTCAGGATAAGTAGTAATAGGTGAAATCTTTGACATAACCTCTTACAAAGAAATCCAATGTGGTTAAATCAGGTAACTGAGGAAGTTATGGAACTGGACCTCTCTCTCTTCTATTTTCTTGCCAAAAATCTTGTGACACACATAACGTCATATATATAGTTTTTTTTTTGTATAAAATTATGTGGAACAAATATACAACACTTTTATTAGTTAGATGTGATTCATATTTTAGAGGTGATTGTGACTCAAAGGTAAAAACCCTGAAAATTAGAGCCTCAAATTAGAAAAAACCCAAAATAACAAATAACATGCAAACTATTTAAGCCAGAAGCCCTCAATCTTTTTACATTTCATTCACATATCACCTGGATGACAAATGAACAGCCAATGAAATCAAAAAATAACTTTATAGAAAATATTAAAATACAGATGGGTTAGAGTAAAAACCCTGAATACAAACACCCCTGATATTTCCAGTTTGTATTTATAGTTCATTTTTTTCTTTAATCTTGCAAAGTGCCAGAGAATCCACAGAAATCTTTCATTTCAAAAAATTATTTTTACACAGTCACTATCACCAACTTAAGAAGTAAGAACTTCAACATATAGCATTTAAACTTTTTTGCTTGCATAATTTCATTACAATTGCTGTTCTCAGATCAACAACAAACAATTTTAATCATAATACCATCAATATAGATGATGAGATGAAGTAAAACTTAATATTATGTAATACTCTGCATATCAACTAATCCAATATATATATTGTTACGAAATTGTAAATAATTGTGTTTATTTTTGTATAAATTCTTTCAAAGAGGCTTAGTAAGTTGATAAAGTGCTAATTTTGTGCATTTCTAGTCGTTCTAGCGTTGAAATAGCCTTATTTTCCCTTAAAAACGCATTAAAAAGCCCCAGTAATGCACGTAATGGATTTGGCGCCAAATTTGGCGACTTTTTCCCACCTTGGCGATTTTCTTGGCGACCTTGGCGAGAAAATCCTTATATGGGATATACCAAATATGGAAGCTGTAAGTTGATTGGTTGACCACTTTCTAGAGTTTTCTCGAAAAATCTGGGCTCCATGGAACAGCATATAAGGAGCGCTTCCTCGCCAAGGGCGGTCAGTTCAGTTCAGATCTCATCTTCGCTAGTGCTTGCATTGCTCTTAAGCCTCTTTGAGAGAGACTTGCTTCAAGTGTTATTGGTATACAGTTTGTACTGTGGATTTGCTATTGACAGCTGTTGTTTAAGCTGTGTTTACTGTTTGAATTGAAGCTGATACTTGGTTTATAGACCTACAATTTTTCTGGAATTTTCTGTGAATAAATTACTGAATTTTTGTACGTTTGGCCTTTCATTCTCAGACAACTCACGAACCCCCAAGTACGCAACATTTCTGGTGTCAGAAGCGGGGATTTGTCTGTGAATGGTGATAACGAGAGCTATGGAACAAGAAATGAAGAAATTTCTAGAAGGACTCACTGCCCAGATGAATGAGTTAAGAACCGGATTGATAGAGAAAATAGAAACAGGACAAAGAGAGTTGAAAGACAGTTTGGGTGAAGTTCAGGAAGAAATTAAATCTAATCAAGATGAGATGAAGAGAGAGCTTTCAACGGTGAAGGAATCAATCGAGGGTAAATTAACGGTGATGGAAAATAGAATGGATGGAATAGAAGAGAAAGTTATAAAGATAGAAGAAAATTTTGAAGAGAAAGTTTTGAAAATAGAAGAAAGTTTTGAAAAGAAAGCTATGAAGATAGAAGAAAATGTTATGAAGGTTGAAGAGAAAGCTATGAAGATAGAAGAAAATGTTATGAAGGTTGAAGAGAGTGTTACGAGGATGGAACGGAGTTTCGAGGAGAAAGTTAAAGAAAATTTTGATCAGGAACTGAAAGGAAGGTTTTCAGAGATAGAAGGTAAACTGAAGAGAATAGAAGAAGATCTGGAGAGAAAAGTGGAAGAAAAGTTAGAATCCATGCCCCAGGAAGTTGAAAAGAAAGAGAGAAGAATCCAGAATCAGGAATTTATTAAGCTATCTACCTACGATGGCAGTTCCTCCTGGCATGTATATAAGACGCAGTTTTCCATCGTTGCTGAAGCTAACGGCTGGGACTCTACCGCCAAGTCAGTCCACTTAGCAGCAGCATTACGGGGAGATGCAGCCGAGATACTGAGGAATGTTTCTAAAGAAGAAAGGAACGACTTCGAGGCCCTGACTAGAGCACTGGAGCTACGGTTCGGAGAGAAGTGTTCTAAGGACTATAGTCGCCTCCAACTAAAATCCCGTTACCAGAAAACAGGCGAAAGTTTACAGGAGCTGGCAGCGGACATTCAGAGATTGTCACACCTAGCATTCTCAGACTGTCAAGCTGACACTCGAAACGACTTAGCTCTTCAGTACTTTATCGATGCTGTTCGGGATCCAGAAATTCAAAAAGCGCTGAGACTCTCCAACATCAGAGACGTAGAATCAGCTTTAGGTTATGCACTTAGGATAGAGGCAGCCCAACAAGCCTCCCGCAAAGACCGCCATACCATAAGAGCAGTCTCATTAAATGATACGCCTGCTGGTGAAAATGAAATGAAGAGAAGTATCGAAGAGATCTTAGAGAGATTGCGCAGCCTGGAGAATAAAAAGGAAATAAAGGACCGGAAGATAAAGTGCTGGGGCTGTGGAGGGGATGGTCACGTGAAGAGGAACTGCCCTGTACGACCAACTATAGGAAATCACTCGTCTTCACCATCACTACAGGGAAACTAAGAGGAGGCCATCTCGCGGGGCGGAGGTTGCCTAAAATTAAAGAGCCCCAATTTACAGTATTTCATGTTTCATCGATGAGTGGCGGCGATAATGGACTTCACGTCTATGGGCAAGTCAACAACGCCATCTGCCGGATGATTCTGGACACGGGAGCCAACGTGACCATCATTAGAAAGAATTTGGCTCAAGAACTAAACGAGAAGATCATCTGGACGCCGCCCTGTGTTAAACTCCAGACTGTGACCGGAGACGAAATCAAAATATATGGAAAAATGAACTTGGCCATCACTTTTGGGAATGCCAGTTACCATCATATGGCATATGTGGCTGATATAAGAGATCCTTTAATCATTGGAATTGATTTCCTGAGAAAATTTAACTTTCAATTGGACTTCAAGAATAATGAACTGCATTCGAGTTCGGAAGACATCGCTGTGTTCAACACTGAAAATCAAGACATTCAGACAATTTGCCAGATAACAGCCAAGTCTGAAATTTCCATCCCTCCACACACAGAGACAATAGTTTCAGGAACACCACCTACAAAGCAATACTTCCGCTATGGACTGATTGAATACCCGAATACAGACAATAGCCGAAGAGGAGTTCTGGTAGCTTCATCTCTAGTTGATCTCTCAAAGAGTACTATTCCTGTGCGAGTCGCAAACATCAGCGATAAGGTCCGGACAGTGAAGAAGGATGAGGTGTTGGCAACCTGCACTCCTGTCACATGCATCAACCGCCCCACGCAATCAACCGAATCCAAGTCTTCTGAGCAATTAACAACGGAACTACTCAAGAATGCAGAGTTAGGAAAAGAACAGAGATGTGCTGCGGAGAAGCTACTCCAAGAATTTAAAGACCTTTTTTCTCGAACACCTGAAGACGTCGGGAGAACGAACATCACCCAGCACAGAATTGATACAGGAAATCATCCTCCAATCAAACAACATCCAAGAAGACTTCCCTTTGCTAAACAGGAAGAGGTCACTGAACTTCTAAGTGAAATGCAGCGCAATGATGTCATCGAGCCATCAACGAGTCCTTGGGCCTCTCCCATAGTACTGGTGCGAAAAAAGGATGGTTCAACAAGATTTTGTGTGGATTATCGTCGTCTGAATGACATCACGAAGAAAGACAGTTACCCTCTTCCCAGAATTGACGACACATTAGACACACTTGCTGGCAATAAATGGTTCTCGACTTTGGATCTGAAGAGCGGTTACTGGCAAGTAGAGTTACATCCTGATGATCGTGAGAAGACTGCATTCACCACGGGACAAGGACTGTGGCAATTTAAAGTTATGCCATTCGGATTATGTAATGCACCTGCCACCTTCGAACGCCTGATGGAGACAGTGCTGAAAGGACTTTCCTATGAAGCCTGTCTGGTGTATTTGGATGATATTATCATTGTGGGGCGCACCTTTGAAGACCATCTTCGAAATATCCGAAAGGTGCTGGAGAAACTCAGAATGGCTAACCTCAAGTTGAATCCAGGCAAGTGTAACTTGTTCCGTCGTGAAGTGAGCTACCTCGGCCATATCATCTCTGCCGAAGGTGTGAGAACTGATCCTGAGAAGATCTCTGCAGTCGAGAACTGGAGTCGCCCTGAAAATGTGCACCAACTACGAAGTTTCCTGGGGTTATGCACTTACTACAGGAAGTTTGTCAAGGGTTTCTCAAATATTGCCAGACCACTCCACAAGCTGACGGAAGCCAAACAGAAGTTCCTGTGGACAGATGAATGTGAAAAAGCTTTCCAGCGACTTAAAGAGGCCTTAACATCATCGCCTATCTTGACGTATCCACAGCCCGACAGACAGTTTATACTTGATACAGATGCCAGCCATGAGAGTGTCGGTGCTGTTCTGTCGCAGGAAATTGATGGTCAAGAACATGTCATTGCCTATTGGAGTAAATGCTTGTCTAAACCAGAGCGAAATTACTGTACCACCAGGAAAGAGCTACTCGCCATCGTAAAAGCCATAGAACATTTCCATCATTATCTGTATGGCAGAAGATTCCTGCTCCGGACTGACCATGCATCTTTAACGTGGTTGCTCCAGTTCAGGAACCCGGAAGGACAGATTGCCAGGTGGATACAACGCCTGCAGGAATATGACTTCGAGATACGTCATCGTAAAGGGACTCTACATGGTAATGCAGATGCCTTGTCACGGAAGCCCTGCTCGGAAAGCTGCAAGTACTGCTCTAGAGCCGAACAGAAATACCTGCCGATAAATCCGCTTGCCTGCCAAGTTACTGTCTCAACACCATCAGATCAAGATCCCGATCCATGGAGTGACGAAGAACTTAGAAAAGCCCAGTTGGAAGATCCTGACATAAAGCCAATATTACAGCTGAAGGAGACGACCAGCAACAGACCTACCTGGCAAGACATTTCCGGATTTAGTCCCATTACGAAAAGTTATTGGGCACTTTGGGACTCTCTTCATTTCAGAAACGGCGTATTATACAGAAAGTGGGAATCTGATGATGGGAAAAGCTTCAGATGGCAGATTTTATTACCAAGATCAAAAATTCCAGCTGTTTTAGAACAACTGCATAGTAGCTCTACCGGAGGCCATTTTGGGGTAATGAAGACTCTGCAGAAAGTTCGGGAACGTTTCTACTGGTGCAAGGCAAAGGAGGATGTGGAGAAATGGTGTAAATCCTGTGATGCTTGTGCGGCACGTAAAGGCCCGCAGAAACGAAGTCGAGGAAGACTGCAACGGTATAACGTGGGAGCACCATTTGAACGGATTGCAATCGACATCTTGGGTCCTTTGCCACGGACCTCCAGTGGAAATAAATACATCCTCGTCGTGATGGACTATTTCACCAAGTGGCCTGAGGCATATCCCATTCCCAATCAAGAGGCATGCACAGTCGCAGAGGTCCTAGTGCAGCAATGGGTGTCAAGGTACGGCACGCCCCTACAACTTCATACCGACCAAGGTAGGAACTTTACTTCTGATGTTTTCAATGGACTGTGTCAACTACTCGGCATAGACAAAACCCGGACAACACCCTTACATCCCCAGTCGGACGGCATGGTCGAGAGGTTCAATCGTACCATCCTAAATAACCTCTCTCTGCTAGTATCAAGGAACCAGCAAGATTGGGACTTGAAGTTGCCATTTTTCCTACTGGCTTATCGAAGTGCTGTCCATGAAACCACCGGCTATACTCCAGCCCAGATGCTGTTTGGACGTGAACTTCGTCTCCCCTGTGATCTCCTGTTTGGTTGTCCACCCGATGCGCCTTCATCGCCCGAGGAGTACATCCAAGATCTCCAGGCACGATTTGAGGACGTACACAACTTTGCTCGGGAGCGGATTAACATGGCAACGGAGAAAATGAAGACAAGGTACGATCTAAAGGCTACACAACATGAGTTCCAGGAAGGAGAGAAGGTCTGGTTGTGGAATCCTGTTCGACGCAAAGGACTCTCTCCCAAGTTACAGTCCAACTGGGATGGACCATACACAGTCTTAAAAAGGCTGAATGATGTAGTGGTGCGGATCACTAAAACACCTTCGTCAAAACCGAAGGTGGTGCACTATAATAGGCTAGCCAAGTACCACAAGTAACGGTAAAATTAAAATTTAAAATGTAAATACTTGTAAAATTTGCGCATGCGCACTGTAAATATTTGTATATAAATATTTGTACATATTTGTGAATTTTGTAAATATTTCCCACTTAATTTATATTTCTATGTTATCTTTATGTGCAACTTAGTTTTTGTGTTTTAGATTGTGTAAATTTGTTTAGTTTCGCCTCTTGACCAAGGGTTGCACTGCCCGGGACGTGCAGTCCTTGGGAGGGGGGCAGTGTTACGAAATTGTAAATAATTGTGTTTATTTTTGTATAAATTCTTTCAAAGAGGCTTAGTAAGTTGATAAAGTGCTAATTTTGTGCATTTCTAGTCGTTCTAGCGTTGAAATAGCCTTATTTTCCCTTAAAAACGCATTAAAAAGCCCCAGTAATGCACGTAATGGATTTGGCGCCAAATTTGGCGACTTTTTCCCACCTTGGCGATTTTCTTGGCGACCTTGGCGAGAAAATCCTTATATGGGATATACCAAATATGGAAGCTGTAAGTTGATTGGTTGACCACTTTCTAGAGTTTTCTCGAAAAATCTGGGCTCCATGGAACAGCATATAAGGAGCGCTTCCTCGCCAAGGGCGGTCAGTTCAGTTCAGATCTCATCTTCGCTAGTGCTTGCATTGCTCTTAAGCCTCTTTGAGAGAGACTTGCTTCAAGTGTTATTGGTATACAGTTTGTACTGTGGATTTGCTATTGACAGCTGTTGTTTAAGCTGTGTTTACTGTTTGAATTGAAGCTGATACTTGGTTTATAGACCTACAATTTTTCTGGAATTTTCTGTGAATAAATTACTGAATTTTTGTACGTTTGGCCTTTCATTCTCAGACAACTCACGAACCCCCAAGTACGCAACAATATATATATATATACAGGGGTCTGTCCAGAGGTAAATCTGGGTCCGTTAAAGGACCCTTCACAAAATTATTTATCCTAAAACAGGACCCTTCACAAAATTATTTATCCTAAAACAGGACCCTTCACAAAATTCTTTTTCATAAAACAGGACTCATCACAAAATTATTTATCCTAAAACATGACCCTTCAAAAATTTTTTATCCTAAGAAATAGACCTTTGATAAAGCTATTTCATTTTTAAAACTAATCTTCCATGAATCGAACAGTCTGCCTATGAAAAATCAGATGTTTTGCTGTATTTCTCCCGAAAAGCTGATATTCAATTTCTAATTTATTAAGGGCTTCTATGCATATATTTAAGTTTAGTTCTATAAAAATGAACTGTCATTGTCTAAAATGAAACTTTAATTATAATTTTATTTTGAAAAATTACATTTTTCACAATTTCACAAAAAGTGGGCCCTAGCTGAAAAGTTCGGAAAAACTTTATTTTCACACAAAATTTAAATTCACAAAAATATGTGTAGAGTTTTTCACAATTTCACAAAAACAGGACCCTGTTCGAAAAGCCTGGACAGACCCCTGTATATATATATATATTTTTTTTTTTTAACATCTGAAGAATGATTAAGCTATATAAGTTAAAACTTAAGCTAATATACAGTAAACATTTTTAAATATTAACAAAAAATATATATGTCCACAATCATGCAAAAAATAAAACATAAAATAAGAATAAAAAGATGTATGTGAATAGAAATGTTATGTCTTTTCAAATCTAACAGTTCATCTTTTTTCTTTATAAGGTTTTCCTTGTTTAATATTTTAACTTTTTAATTTAATAATTACTAACTTTTCAATTTTTTCAAGATAATATGCAATTATCTGATTACTGTATGAGAGAATTCATCTTGAAAGTAGATCTAATTGCATTTCATCAAGAAATAATACAAATTTAAAATGGTAATAAAATTCTTACCACTTTCTTTACACCAGTATCTTGCATAGATGTTATTCCTTGCTTCTGTAAATATTCTTCAATTTTGTCATCATCTAAGCCATCAACAGCAACACTCCTCCACAATTTCTGAAATTCTAAATAAAAACTAACGTGAAATATTCTGATAAATGCTTAAAATTAATGTAATATAATACTTTTGACAATTCAGGGCTCCCACACAATTTTTGTTACAAAAAGTTGAAAAAAAGTAACCAAATGGGGACCACGTATTTTTGAAAAAAAAAAAAAAAAAAAAAAAAGGCGGGGAAGGGAGAAGGGGGCTAAGGGATTATGCTTTTTAATAAAATCAAGACCATTACAGTATTAGCAATTTACTTTAGTGAATTGCAGAAAAAATCTACCTCATTTATAGGCAATTTCTTCTATACATAAAATCATAATACAAAATAAAAACTATTTAAGTAAACTAAAACTTCAAAATTAAAGAAGCACATTGTAAAAACTTTCATGGCACTTGAAGGGAAGGGGGTAACTAAATTATTTTCTTCTACGGTTCAACAATTGTAAACTCATCTTCATATGCTAGGGAAAGTAATGCTTATCCTGCACACAATGTAAACTGAAATGATTGTTTCTCATCCACGCCCCATAAAAAAAAGTTCCACAAAAAGAAAAAAAAAAAAAAAAAAGAAAGAAAAATATACTGAACCCTTTTTTTTTTTTTTTTTTTTTTTAAAGGGGGGAGGGGGGGGGGGGCTGGTATATTACATTTCAATTCTAGAAAACTGGAAATTATACAATTTTTTATTCTAATAATTTCTAGGCATTTAAAAAAATTATTTAATTACACGATACTTTTGCAAACAATTGCTGAAATCCAAGATCTTTTTGCCACTAACTGATAATTACTCTGTTTTGGGATGTCCTGAACACGATTTGACTGTTTTTAGAAAATGTCTGTCTGTCTATGTGTGTGTATCACGCATTTTGTGGACGCTGTATCTCACGAACAACGAAATTTAACCAAACTTGGTATTTAGTTGGACCCTGACATAAACTGGTGCTGATTAGATTTGGGGATCATTCACTCAACAGGTGGCGCTGTGATCACATTTTTTCTAAATTTTTAACATGGCAGTATAGGACAAAATTTCGCATAAAAGTATATAATGAGAGTTATTTTAATCGTGTGGTTGTAAAATTGATATGAATTATTGATAGTAGTAGTAGTTAACTAGGAAAAAAATTTTGTGCATGTGGGAGCATCGCTTCCCCCCTGGGGGAGAAGTACCCGCTCCGAGGGGAGTATATTTTCAATATGGGTATCTTTCGAAAGATCTTGTCAATACCTTTAAAACGAATGGTTGAACTATAGATCTGTGATAATTTAAAACAAAGTCACTGATTTTTTTTTTTTTTTACTTTTAATGAAAAAAAAACTTAGAAAAAAAAATTGCATTTCTTCTGATAATTGAAAAAAAAAAAAAAAAAAACTTTCTTTCGGCATTTAGTGATATAATTCTGTCAGATAAAATTCTAACCAACTATATCATTCAAAAGGACATCTAATAGAGTGTTTATATAGCAAATTTGAAGAAAATCGTTAGAACCGTTTTTGAGATAAGGACTTCCAGTTTTTTAATTTTCACCAAATTTGGAAAATTCATCTGTACACCAGACCTGTCTTAATTCTGCAGTTTTGGAGATATGATAGCCAGAAGATTCCCCCCCCCCCCTACACACACACTAACCAATTGCCAAAAACCACTTTTTTGGACTCAGGGGACCTTAAAACCTGTAAATCAGGTGAAATCTCAATATTGAGTTTTTGGACCAAATACAATACTGCCATTACTTACGGTAGTAAGGTAATGGAAGTAAAAAAATTATAGGGTCCATTGACTTGATTTTTGCAGGATAACTTACACGCTGAAGAACATTAATGTAATTTACAATAAATTATGTTCTTTTCATAATAAAGTAGCGTATACATTTATCATAACTTTAAAGTGAAACATACATATTTTTATATGCTAAAGTGTTTTTATAAATAAATGATAATTTTGAAATCGAAAGCTTACCTTCATCTACATTGAACTGCAGAGATTTGTCATTATAAAATAATACTTTTTTTTTGCTTATGGGTTGCGTGATCTGAATAACACTGTCACCTAGAATCTAAAAGAAGAACAAATACAATATAACATAAAAAAAATAGCTATATGATTTTTTTAAATATGTAAATAGTAAAAAATAACTTCATAAATGATTAACTTTAAAAAACTATTAATAAAGCCACAATTAAGATAGAAATGAAACCTTACTTCAGCTTAATTTAGAAATTTATGGAATGGAAGACTGATTTTTTATACTAACTATGTGAAAAACACCAGAGAAGCGGAAGGCCCGGGTTCGATTCCCCGCTCTGGTATTTTTCACATAGTTGGTATAAAAAAATCAGCCTTCCACTCCATAATTTTCTGAAATGAACTTTGACTTGATAAATAAATTTCTAAATTAAATTGAATGCTCTTGGACAGATTATAGTTTATTCTCCAGTCCTTAAGTCTAAGCACGTTGACCCATTCAGCTGGCGGTCGAGTAGAGATGATGCCCACTTTGACGATCATATCCCAGAACCACAGTATATGTCCCCCTCATGGGGCAATATTTGAAGGAGATTTATTTAAACAGGAGCAATACACAGGCATGAGAGTGCAGAGAATTAAAAAAAGAGGAAACGTATGTTTATAAAATTAATTTCAAATAAAAAATAACACATGTGGGGAAAACTATACAAATGTGTTCATAAAATTAATTTCAAATGAAAAATAATGCTCACAGGCAAAAACTATACAAAATATTTCACAAGTGACAAATTAAACTAAAAGAATAATGCACATCAACTTTTTTTTTTTTTTTTTTTTAAGCATCAACTAGCAATCAACATTTAATCATTGACTGATGGTGGAAAATGGAAAAGGGGAAGATGGTAAAAAGTAGTTCATGAGTGAGAAATATTAAACATAATTCTACTTCTTTATGGGTTTTAGAATATCATAAAGTAAGTTTAAAATTAATATTGATATTTTTGTTGCAGATAGATAAATATTCAAAAATAAAAGGCTTCCCATAGAATGTTTGATTGGTGATGGTTAGAGATAAAAAAATAAAAAAAAAAAGGGGGGGGGGGAAGCACAGGACAAAAAAATTACATGAGTGAGAAATATTGAATAATTCTGTTCTTTTATAAGTTATAGAATCTGATAAAGCAAATTTAAAATGAATATTGACATTTATATCTTGGATGGAGAAAGATTGTGAATCTAAAGTCTTCCGTGGAGCGTCTGAACGCTGATCATTACTGGAGTTTCACTCCCCCCCCCCCCCCCCCCCAGAAAAAAAAAAAAAACAAAAAAAAAAAAAAAACACGTGGAATTAACAGAAATTAGATCCGCGGAAAATTCTCATGCCTGAATACACAAAAAGGGTGCCGATTTTCGTGTGCGTCCACTTAAATACTGCTCATTTTGGCATGAATTTACTCTCTTCTTACACTCTCTTTTTGGCTATTATCTTAATGATTAATAGTTTAGCTGAGCACCAGAGATTCAGGCTTCATTAATATGCATTACTTTATCACAAGAGATGGAGAATTACATACAATTAAGCAGTTTTTATTCTAAAAGTTGTCCAATTTTCTGACTTGTGTTATGAACGTGCTTTGTCGCAAAACTAACTTTGCAGGAGAAACATTAGAATGAAATTCAAGTTAAGAATTTTGAATAGGATTTTGTTTAGATTATCATTCATAGTCAGGGTTTTAAAAAAACCGGGGTTTTTTAAAAAAGCCCAGCCCGGGTGGTTTTTTTTTTGGGGTTTAATTGGGTTTTAATGGGCTTTTTTTTGGTTTTTTATATTAAACACAAAATAACACAATCAGTTTTTAAATTATTTTGTGTAAAATTAAAACTAGTAACAAAAGCAAAATATTTTAACCCTTCTATCTTCCATGTACGATTTTCATTTAAATATGTATTTGTACGGGTAAAGTTGAAAAATACACAAAATAAATCTATTTTTAAAATTTTGTTATACAGTGGAGCACCTTTTATGCGTTTCTCATTTATACGTTTTTCTCATTTATATGTTTTTCGACTTCGGTCCCAAACCATTCCATTGAATTCTAATGTTAAAATATTTCGTTTATACGACACAAGTAAATTCTTAATTTCACTTATACGTTTTTTTTTTTTTCTCCTTGTAGAATCTCAAGTTTGAGTTTCATTCCAAGATTTAAGAAAAAAAAAAAGATGAATGCTCTGTATGTTTTATTCTTATTTTTTTCGATTATTTTTTCTTAGAACTATGGTAACAAAGTGCGGCTATAGAACAAAGTGCGACTTGCATCAATAGCCTGAGGGAAGGGGGGGTTAGAGAAATTTTCAGAGACAAGCAGTTGGCGACTGGGTTGAACGGTAGATATACAAGTAGCCAGTGACCATTTGAAGACCTCCCACTTTCTCTTTTAATTGATTCCAGAAATGGGGTATGAAAGGAAAAAAGCCCACAACTTTATAGGCATTTTGTAAACTTGAAGATTTATTACTCATTTCAATGGGCGACTTGAAAGGTTTTCTTATCGAGTTTGACATTACAGTTGGAGAAACATTTTTTTTCTTTCCTTCCTTTTAATCGTTTGCAAAAATGTCATCTTCATTTAGAGAACAAAAGGCTTTGTCTTTAAAGGTTAAAATCGAAATCTTGAAAAAAGAATTCTGAATTTCTATATTTTTAATTATTATTTAATTTTTATTCAACCTTTTAAAAATATTTTAAATATAATTAAAAATATATCTTATTCGAATAAATGTAAAGGAAATCATGAAAATTGATTAAACTTTTATTATTAATATGATACATTATTGTGTATTAATGTTCAAACAAATTTTCAGTTGTACGTTTTTTTCAGTTATACGTTTTTTAGGAACAGTCCCTTGAAAAACGTATAAACGGTGCTCTACTGTAATATTATTATTGACATATTTTATTCATATTTCAAAACTTATTTAACAAAGAAATTTATATCATTGCCTATAATCTACACTTTCATGTCAGATGTCAATCCAGGATTTTTGGGGCCCATTTTTGTAAAAAATAAAATATTTGTGAGAAATTTTTACTTTTTTTTTACAAAAGGCATAATATACTTGAGGGATGGGGGGAGGGGGGGGGGGGTGATATCATGCAACACCTTCCACTTTATAAGTCGTTCTATACAGATGTTTATTATCAAATTAATAGTGTTTCAATGAACTACGCATAGGTAAAATAGGCACAGATAAAATATTCAAAATAATTGTGGAAGCACGTAAAAATTTTATAAAAAGAGCATTTTTATAAAACTAATTCTTTTAAAAAAGGCTGTTTTTACGACTTTGAATTTTGTGAGGGGCAGCAAAGAAACCCATTTTTTTTGTCAATATTGAACCTTGTAAGTTCAATATATTATATTCATTAGTTATAAATAATATTTGTTGTTGAATTCTTAGAATTTTATGCAAATTATTATTATTATTTATATATATCATGATTTACAAATACAAAATTTGCAGAACTTTCAACTTTGATCAATTATTCTCCTTCTATACATTCCAATTGTTGGAGAAAGGATTACTAATATATATTAATTCAATAAATTACCTTACATAAATCCTTACTATGGTCGAGCTTCATATATATATTTCGGTCGCCTAACGGTGCCATCATCAGTTCACTCGGCAAAAAATGATTCTAAGGCGCTAAGACTGGACGGTTTGTTTACTTGTTTCTTTCTTGACCTCTTCACTTCTCTTGTCTAGCATACATAGCATAATCATAGCATAATTCCTCCCGAGTGGCAACAGCTGTTTAAAGAAGACAAGAGAAGTGAAGAGGTCAAGAAAGAAACAAGTAAACAAACCGTCCAGTCTTAGCGCCTTAGAATCATTTTTTGCCGAGTGAACTGATGATGGCACTGTTAGGTGACCGAAATATATATATGAAGCTCGACCATAGTAAGGATTTATGTAAGGTAATTTATTGAATTAATATATTCTCCTTCTTTTTTAAAAACAGTTCATTCAAAAGAGATATTGCAGATTGAATTAGAAAAGCTTTTCTTAAGGTATTATTGGTTGCAGTGAAAGGGATTTTCCTTAAATTGAAGGTGAAAAAATAATTACATAATATCAAATTAGTATATAATAATGTCAGTTAGAATATAATATATATATATATATATATATATATATATATATATTCTTTTTTTAAGAGTGAAAAATTTTATTAGGTTTAAAAAACCCAATAAAACCCACCTGAGAGTGGGTTTTATTGAGTTTTTTTAAGTGGGTAAACCCAAAACAACCCGCCCGGGTTTTTTGGGGTTTGTGGGCAGGTCCAAAACCCTGCTCATAATTAATTTAAAATCTCAATTCTTTTCATCCTTTTATTTACAGGGTGGCTATAATTAAACATCCCCTATAAACAGCATCCTACAGTGCAAACGGGTGAACAGAATGCAACAAAATTTGGTATATAAATTATAAACTATACATGAGATGTGCTCATGAAATTAAAAAAAAAAAAAAAAAAAGTTCCAAAATATCCACCACAGAGCACCTTTTACAGAAAAACATTAAAATTAACACAATAAATGACCAAAACAGAATATAGAAACAAAATTAACATTTATTGACTAGTTTCTGATCACCTTGTCATCGAACAACATCAAATAAGGGTAAGGAAAAAAATAACAGTACGCTGTTTGAGAAAAAATAAAACAGTTCAGTTTGCAGAAACAAGAACAGATTAGGACAAAATTGTACAAGAGGAGCAGTTGTTAATCGTGTCCAGGGTAGGGAAAGGTGCTCCATGTGACCACCCTCATTCACTGAAAATTTCAAGTCGATGGACAGTGTGTTCAACAGCAGATCATAACTGATCAGTTGTGATGCTTTGCATAAGAAGCATTATGGAGTTCTTTAAATCATTCAACATTGCAACACCTCCACAATACACCACACTTTTTAAGTGGTCTCATAACCAGAAATCACACACATTTAGATCCGGCGAACATGGTGGCCATGGATTACAAAAGAAGTGACTAATAACACGTTCGTCTGTGAAGTGTTGGAGCAATAGCGCCTTCACGGACTCATGGATATGTGGAGTCGTACCATGCTGCATGAAAATGGTCGATGTAAGGACTCGCAATTGCTGTAGTTGCTGCAAAACAAATGTCTGCAGCATGTCATGGTACCGAAGGCCAGGGCCGAAACTAGAGGGGGGCGAGCGGGGCATTTGCCCCGGGCGCCAGATGAAGAAGGGCGCCGAAAAAGGCTGGTTTGTTGCCTTATTTACACATTAAAAAAAAAAAAAAATTTTTTCAAAGTTAAAAAAAAAAAAAAAAAAAGGAAGAAGGAAAGAAAGAAAAAGTCAAATTCTTTTACTCAGGGCAATTTGAACACAGAAAAAAAAAGTAGAAAGAAGATTAATCAGGCATGAGAGTGGGAAAAGGACAAAAAGTCTGAAAATATGCGTAAACTCAAATTCGACTAAAAAAAAAAAAAAAAAAAAAAAATGGCGTGGCACCAACATATTTTGCATTAAAAAGAAAAATATTTAAGAACTATATCGTTCAGGTAAATTACAAAGTAGTTTTAAAAGTAAAATAAAAATGCAAATAATGTCTGATAAAAATTCAACAATAATACATTAAAATAATGTTATTACAAAAATAAATTTATCTACTTACTTATTTAAAATTTTCTAAATCATATGTACAAGCTCAACTAACTATACAGACTCATTTATTGTCATGCAAATTTATACAAACAATCTGATTATCACTATTTGAAATACTCAAGCCTAGTTATTGTATTACTTGGCATGAAATGACTATCATTAAAAAAAAAATAAAAAAAAAAAAAAGAGAGAGAGAGAGAGAGAATATCTCCCTTTCCTTATTTTTATTTTAATGCAATTTTAATATTATTTTAGTTTAAAACATTAGACAATGTTGATAAGTGAACTTATAGTATGGAGATTAGCTGTATTGGAAAAGGTATAAAATTGCATGAAAACTAAAATATGAAAAAGGCCTTAATAAAAATAATGAGTAAATTAAAACAAGGTAAATGGTTCAAACTGAATGGTGGATAGCCTACTAGGCGGAGCATTTCAGTCTGAAACTATTGATTGATTTGCCAAATCTATTATACTCTTTTCTTTATTTTTAAAAAGGTTTTTCCATTCCCCCCCCTTTTTTTTTTCTAGCAATCAATGTAAGCCAGAGAAAAAAAATAAAAAAAGGACAATACTGAAAAAGTACTGTCCTAGTTCAAAGTACTGACCAATACTGGTAGGCAATAACAGGCATGAGAGTGCAGAAAATGAAAAAAAAGAGGAAACGTGTGTTCAAAAAATTAATTTTAAAAGAAAAGTAATTCGCGTGGGGAAAACTATAGAAATGTACGTTCATAAAATTTATTTCAAATGAAAAATAATGCTCACAGGAAAAACTACACAAAATATTTTAAAAGACAAGAAAAACTGAAAGAATAATGCACATCAACACAATAAAACCTGTGTTTATTTAAAAAAAAAGTAAGCTAGCAATCAACATTTAATCATTGGTAGGTATAAGAAAATGGGGGGAAAAAGGGGGGGGGAAATAGTTCATGAGAGAAATATTAAACACAATTTTACTTCTTTATGGGTTCTAGAATATCATAAAGTAAGTTTAAAATTAACATTGTGGATGGATAAATATTAAAAAATATAAGGCTTCCTGCAGAATGTTTGTTCGGTTAGAAATGAAAAGGGGGGGGGGGGGGAACAAAAAAAAAATTACATGAGTGAGAAATATTGATTAATTCTGTTCTTTTATATGTTATAGAATCTAATAAAGCATGTTTAAAATGAATATTGACATTAATATTTTGGATGGAAAAAGATTAAGAATCTAAAGTTTTTTGTGGAGCGTTTGAACACTGATCGTTTCTGGACGCGGAATTTTAGGTTTTGGAATTTATTTTTTCATGATAAAAATCTGAAATTCTTAGTAAAATTTTAAAAAAGTCGGAAAAATCTCATCCCTGATTAATAGATAACAGAATTCCTTTACAAGGAGAAGCATGGTGGATAGAGTGTTCTCCAAGACTAACAATATTCTTTTAAGGTTAGTGAGTATGGTAAAATATTCTCGCAATCGAAGAAGAGTAATTTACAAGTGGTTCCTGACTTTCAGCCAAGGTTTTTAAAAAGTGAATGGTTGGAAAATATGTAGTATATTTGATTAAACTTCAGAAAGCTCTTTAGAAATTATGATTCATAAGGAAGCAAAAAAAAAAAAAAAAAAAAATTCTCAGGGCGCCGTCGTGACTATTAAAAGTGTGACTATTAAAATATTAAAATAAGCAGTGTTGTGCACGAACGCGTTCATTTGAACGCGTTCATGAGCGTAGCTCAAAAATTTTGAGTTTTGAGTTGAACTTCGCTCGTTTTTTAAATTTTGAACTTGAGTTGAGCGAAACTCGTTTTTTTCACGAACTTGAGCGTGAAAAAGCAATTCAAACTCAAACTCATATTAAATATTTCTGTCTGAAATATAAAAAGGAAAGTAGAAGAAGAAAAGGACAGAAAAGATAATAATCGTGCAAAATGGATCCCAGAAAAAAGGGCACTTGGAAAAAAGGCACTCATAAAAAGGGCACCCGGAAAAAAGAGCACAGGAAAAAAGGGCATTTTTGTAATTTGCAAAAATAATAAATATCAAACAATAAATTTAAAGAATTATTTCATAATACATTTTTAGAAATTTCAATCAATTAAATTGTTACCATTTTCACTTAGTATATACCTGGGGAAAGGGGAGTCAAGGAGTAGATTGAAAGATAATAATTTTCTTTATATTACCTTCTTAGTGATTTTAATGAAAAAGTGCATCTTCATATAAATTTATATGCAAATTCGTGCAGTAGTTCCTGAGATATAGCCTTTCCTGAAATTGTAGAAATCGCGGTATAGCAGCTCCACCTGTTGAGTAATGATCACCAAAAGTTGAAAGGCACTAACCTGGATCAAAATGCGTCCGCTTATAAATTTATATGCAATTTCGTGCAGCATTTCCTGAGATATTGCCTTCCATGAAACTGCAGAAGTCGCGGCCTAGCAGCGCCACCTGTTGAGAAATTCATACCAAAATTTCGTAGCCGCTATTTTAGTCAAGGTACATCTGCATATAAATTTACATGTAATTCTGTGCTGTAGTTCCTGAGATACAGTTCCCAAAAATTTCTGACACACACACACAGACAGACATTTTCTAAAAATCGTCCAATCGTGTTCTGGATCTTTAAAAATGCGTAAATTCATCGAAAACCGGAAGCCGAAACTTTTTACGAAACCAATACTTTCCTTTATTGAATATAGAATAAAGTAAAAAAAAGGGGGAGGGGGAAAGAAATGCAAAATTAGAATCTGTAAATGCATTATAGTTTTTGACTGAAAAGTGTTTAAGATGTTTGCCAACTAAGTCTGAAATTTACGAAATGTGCCAGTTTGTTTTAATATTGTGTGTGTAGGACTTGGGAGAGGGATGAAGGTTCCCTCTTACTTCTCGTTAGCAAGCGTTGACAAAAAACGATGAGTTCGCCTTTATCTGCATTTTCCAGAAATTCAAAGAAATCGCCTTATATCAATAACCAATAAACATGAAATAAAGTCTTCTTTCAAAAAATGAGCGAACTTTTTGTATAAGTTTCGTCTACAAAATACTACATAATAAAAATAGAATTAGTCTCTCCCCCCACTCTCACTTTTTTAATAGTTTTTAAGATTTATTCAATTTCTTCAGAAATATTAGCGAGAAAAAATGCGTACTTTTTGTAAACTTTCAAATCTTCGTGGAATTACTAGGTATCAAAATCTGAACATATTTATAAGAAATCAATTTAAAAGGTGCTCATAGGACTATCTAATAGTTTCAAGTGCACGATTTTCTCACTCATGAATTTAATCTCTGCTATTGTTAATAGCATGTACACGAAAATTTTACTATAGCAAGAAAAATATTTTAGATTATTATTTTAATTTGTTCCAAAATTATATAAACGATACTTCTTAATTCAAACCATTTTTAATTTTAGAATATAAATTCAAGAAATATCAATTGATAATGATCTGAAAGTGTTATATCTTGAACCTCATACCTTGAACCTCATATCTTGAACCTCATCTTGAATATACATCCTAAAATTCAATCTTTGATTTATAAAGCTCAAACTTTATTAAATATATATTACAGAACTAAAAATAAATCTTAATAAAAGCTTAAAAGAATTAATAAATAAATAAATAAATAAAAACTCATCCTTTTACATAGTAATATATATTGATAAATCTGAGGTATAAGTTTTTTTTTCACAACAAATTAAACATGTTTATAAAATTTCTTGGAAATTATTGCGGATAAATACACTTTATAAATAACAGTTATATTGTAAGTTTCCTGACAATTTTTGAGGAGAGGGATTTGTTTAGTGTTTTTAGCATAATTCGAACATATAGGTTAAAGGTAATTAGTAAGAGGATACACAGGAACATTGTATTGGATTCAAAAGAAAAAAGCGTGAGAACCTTTTGTTACGTAGTACAATACTTCGGCTGCAGACAACTTCTTGCATTATACAATACTATAAATACTAGTAACATTGCTACGCTGGTGCCACAATGCAAAGATCTTTAGCAAGACCACCCAAAGATACGGGAGATGTACCATACCGAATAGCCCTGAGGGAGTGTGACAAATTGGGAATTGTTGCCCTCTCATAAAAGTAATGGACATTTCATTTCGCTGATAGACGATGCTAATCAATGAAACGATCAGCTATCATAGGACTATGATATATTGCTCTATAGGCGTGAGTCCATGTTCACAGATTCTCTTTTCTCTTTAAAAATGAGATCTCTGTTATTTTCGAAAATGATTCTTATCTTTATTTTATAACTCTTGCATTGAAAGATAAGCATCTTTAAAATATAAAAGATTAAACAAAGATTACTGGTAACACATGTTACACATAGATTAAATAGAATAATAGTATATTTTTTTAATGATTATTTATACTTTTAATATTAAAAATAAAAATGAATTCAGGTTATTGAAATAATTTCATATCAGAGATGTAGACTTTATATCAATGATTATTTAAATTTCAGCAGTTTCTGGAAAATGCAAATAATAATAAGTAAAAATAAGTAAATAGAATAAAAAATAAGATAAATATTAAACAGAATAATCCTCCTTATTGCAACAAGCTATTTATAATCTAATTTAAATTCTCTTATTCTTTTTTTTTTTTTTTTTTTTAATGAATATATTTATCTACGAATACATCCGCAAAAATTCAAATATACGTGTACTAAACTAAAGATTATTTTTCTGTTTTTTTTAATGTACAGCTAGTTTTAAAATATCATTTATGATACTAGCAAACAGGATTTAATTATTGGGATTTAATATTATACTTTTAAATCTTTATATTTTTATTTATAATGAAAGGCTTTCTTAAAACTGTTCTTAAATTACTCTTAGAACTTCCATAATTTTTCATAATAGGAGGTATTTCGCAAAAATTTGTGTTATTGAAATAGCATGGATTTGCTTGCATGAAAACTGAAATACAAAATTGACAACATTTCTTTTAATGAAAGGACTGGCTTAGAGTCCTGCGTGGTTCGAGTAAACTTGACTAACAGCCGACCCGACCCGCAAAATGTTTTTTGACTTTCAACCCGAACTGAATCTGCAGCTTCTGACCCGCTATATTGTTAAAATTGTGTTATATAATAAACTGATTAAAAGTTCTTTTAAACAAACTACAATTATATTACTGAAGAAAACTTTCAGACAATTAAATATGGTATAAAAATATTACAACAGTGTATTTATCTAATTATAAACAAACTTTTTTTTAGCTATATTAAAACATATATTTAAAAAATCCACTGTTCTAAGTATTTTGACAGTAAAATAAGTAAACAAATATAAGTAGAAAAAAAAAAAAATAGTTTTCCATATAAAGCTTTAAACGTTAAGTATTAATATTTAGGTAAATGTAATTAAATTCATGTTATCAGTCATCTCTTTAAATTACTATGAAGGAAGACAATGTCATCCAATCTCTTCATTTAAAAGTTTAGATTCATAAGTAAAGCATAAAACAATCTTCGGAGAAAACATTTTGTGAATAAAAATTAATGCAAATTTTAACTGCACCCGACCAACAAAGCAGGTAATAAGCGATTACCCGACCCGATGCGTTTCTCTCTTGTGAGAAATGCGTCCTCCCTTGCGATTAAAAGGGTAGAAAGTATTGCTACCAAGAATATAAAAAATTTTTCCAAAGGAATAAAATCCATATGAGTTTGAGTTACTTTTCCCACTCAAATTCATGAGAAAACGAACTTTGCTCAGTTCAAGTTTACAATTTAAAAAACTAGCTAAATTCAGCTCAAAACTGAAAAAGTTTTAATTAAACTCATGAACGTGGCCCTGCGCAACACTGATTTAAAACAACGGAACCTCTAAATGATAGAATTTGTCTCCTATTAATAAGTTCTCATGCGCATAAACAAACGTATTGAAAATTTGAGAATAAAAAACTATGCAAAAACAGTGGGTACACTATTCAGACGTGTTTGCTAAATAAATTTTTACTACAATTAAATTAATAAGTTATAATTAAGAATTATAAGTTAATAAGTTTAATTAAGCGTAAAATTAAAAATAATTTTCATTCTAATTGGTAATTTTAGAAAAAAAAAGGGAAATTGAAAGTGTTCACAGAGGATAAGATCTATTAAAAAAAAAAAAAGTACGTAAAAATGAACTTTTAGTGAGCTTCGCTCGTTTTTAAAAATGAACTTGAACTGAACGCGTTCATTTCTTTCAGACATGAGTTTGAGCGCGAACTAGCTCGTTTTTTACAAGATGAACTTGAGTTTGAACTAGTTCGTTTTTTTCGTGAACTTGCACAACACTGAAAATAAGTATGTCAAAATAAGGCCATAATGTTATAAAACAATCCAGTGCACTAAAAGATGTACCCTCAGATTGCAGTATAAACAGAAACTGAACTCATCCAGTCTTACTAGTGATTTATAGACTTTTCGAGATAGTTCTACTCTAGAAACTACTGAATTAACCTGGAAAATTTTACAAGTCGGTTTCTATTGAAGTTAGATCTTCTAAACTTTGGCTACTCTAAATTACAACTTTTCGCCAAAATTGGGTGCCAAATTGCGAAATCTTTCGCCAAGTCGCAAATTTTGCCGCTAATGCCTATTTCCGTGGAAGTGAAGAAATCTGCCATCTATTTCCATTTTAACTGTAATACCGTGTATAAAGTAATACGTAAAGAAGTAGACAGGCTGTTGTCAACAATAATTATAGTAATGACTCTTTCCTTTTTTTATTCTCATTAGTGATTTGTAGAACTTTTGATGAAGTTAGTTCTGAGCAAGAAAACAGTAGATCATGCCAGCTTCCAAATTTCGGCAATATTAAGCCAATATTTTTCACCAAAATTAATGCCAGGTTGCCAATTTTGTCACCAAAGCATTGACTCTGCGATCAGTTGTCATCTACATTGGTGATGAGTTTAGTGACATCACGAGATTAGCGATCAAATTTGGCAGAAAATAGTTTAGGATTGCCAAAATCAGCAAGGCCCTTTCTCAGTTTTATCGGAGTTAATTTTTTCTATATATTATGCATTGTTTCTCGCAGCTAATTGTTTGTCAAAGAGTGCAAAAGTAGGCTATTTGCTCAGAAGCGAATTCTGTTGAACTCTAAGCTATGCTTTTGCCTATGAGAGATTCTGTAAAAATCTGTAGAATATTATTTCTGAACAAACGATATTCTTATTTTGTGGTGTATATAATCCTATTACCATGAAGTTAGTGGTTCTAATAATAGTTTTTTTGGATTGGTTCCGATAATATTCATAGACTAGAACCTACCTTTCTATTTTATTTCCTGAAAATGATTTTAAAAAAGATTATCTACAAATGGCACTGCTCTGCATGAAGATCGGCCCCAACGCCATTTTTGCAAATTCTTATGTAAAATAAACTCCTGAATACGATTATGACGCCCATTTTCCCCTATCACCTACCATTATTTGGGGACGCTCCCCTATTTTTATCATTTTCTGGTATTTTTACGGCTATAAATTTGATTTGAAAGGGGTGAAGGGAATGTTTTAACTGTTAAATGTCTTTTGAGTGGTTACAGAAATGAAAAATTCTAAAACGTGAACATTTGCAGCAAGGGAAAAATTTAGGGGGAGGAGGGGGATTCGCCACTGAAATTACAAATTACATTTTTTATATTTTATTAATCAATTATTACTATTATTTATTATAAATTATATTTTTTTTATTTCAAAGTATTAAAATAACTTTTTTCCATTCTCCAAATCAAATTTATGGCCATAAAACTACCAAACAATAAGAGAATGGGTGGCGTCCCGAGAAAACGGTGGTTGATTGGGTAATATGGGGGGGTCATATTTGGATTCAGAAGATCATTTTACATGAGAATCAGCAGGAATGGTATCAGGGCTAGATTTTTTTTTTTTTTTTTTTTTTTTGCAGAGCAGTGTATTTAGACAGCTAACGGTTATCTCACACTTGATGGATATGAGTAGTTTTTAGATACTTGTTCATATCTATTAATTTATGCATCTTAATTATATTAAAAAGTTAAATATTTCTCTGTTTATTTCTCTGCAGTATAGTTGATGTAACGACTATAATATTCAAAATATCATTTTAAATTCTCTCAAAATGATGATATTTTCAGTTTTAAAAGTAATTGAATATGAAATTTACATTTACTTGTTTTAGAATTGCCATTTATAAATACCATTAATTTAAGAGAGAGGGAAAAAAAAAGAAACTATCATTAAACCAGTAAAAATAAATAAATAAGAATAATAACTGTAGCTTAATTTAAATCTTTCTCTATAATATGCTTTTCTTCTTTTTTCCCCCTAAAATAATGCTTTGATTCACAACTTCAATTTTTTTTTTCTTTCAAGAAATGTTATAAAGATATAAAACATATACGTTAAAATAAAAATCGTAATAAAGATCGGCTGGTTGTAGCTCTACTTGTGCTTGTACATTTTTACGCCTGACGAAGTGCCATGCTAAGTTTTTCGACACAAAACACATATTGCGATTCTGTTTTGTTTTGTAAACTCTGTTTTTCATAACAAGCATATAATGTATAAAGTTTGTTAAATTCGTCCTGGAGATGCTGAGATATAGCTATAAGAAAACGTGGCATAAAGGTGCTGCAAGTCGAGCGATATATATCAAAAACTAGACATCACCATTTTATGTCAGAATTCAACTGCACACTAGGTTTCATGGAATTCCGAACATGCAGTTCATAAATTAGTTACAGTATTTGTGTCCTATACAGGCACACACACGCATCCGTTAAATATAATAATAATACATTTCAAAATCTGTAAATTTATCAAAAATTTGAATTAAATTCAATATTTACTTCTTATGAATGCAGTTGAAAATAAAATGGCCATAAAAACTTTGTAAAATTTCCTTTGAAATTTTAATTTCTGGTTGGGGGGGGGGGGGGGGGGGCGCCAAAATCCCTCCTTGCCCCGGGTGAAAAAAATCCTAGTTTCGGCCCTGCCGAAGGCCCATAATGGAACATGTGACGTGACAGGACCATGTGCAGTTATTTCCTCGAAGAATGGCCCAAGGATGAATGTCACCATGAATCCACACCAGACAGTCACTTTTGGACAATGTAGGGGAATTTCATTGTGCATCTGCGGATTTTCCTTAGCCGAAATGTGGCAATTTCTGTGTTGACTGTCACATTGAGGTAGAAATGAGCCTCGGCACTCCACCGAATATTCCAAAGCCATGACAGATCAACAGTAGTGCATTATGTTTCTCAGCACTTTTGGATGGTGCTGTAAGAATAGCCTGCCTGTCGAGAAACAGCATGTGTGCTACTGCTCCCAAACTCTGAAGATATATTTAACGCCCCAGCCCGCCCGTTCCCGCTCTTCGATGTCTTTTTCTAGTCAATTTTGTCCTTTTATTACTTCCGAAGTGAGCCCTTTTTTTTTTTTTAAACACACTTGACATTGTGCATTTTTTTGGTTTTCGTCCCATGCTCTTTCTATGGGTTTTTAGCTTCCCCCCCCCCCTCTTTTTCTACATTCTAAAGTGCGGTAGACACGTCTGTGACTGTGCGGCAACAGCTGTCTTGACGGCATCAACATGTACTGGTGTGACAGGTTTACAGCCTCTTCTAGGTTGAACTCTTAATGTCCCCGTCCCTTCAAATCTCTTAATCATGGCCCGGATATCTTTAGTAGACATCAGTTCATGCCATAGGTTCTTTATATGACGAAGTTCACAAACTGCAGCAGAAGCATTCCCTTGTTTTCATAAAACAGCTTCACCAATAACGCACATTCAACCAAAGATACCGTCATCATTACAGCTGGAAACATCGACATAATACATGACAATGTCAGAAAACATTTTATACCCTAACCTATTTTGCATAAAGCTTCCTCTTTTTCGCAAACATGTAAATCTCGAATTTTTTTTTCCTAGAACTGACAGCTTTTCCCGGTTTTACATTTTATTAGTCATAATTCTTGTTCTGGATTGTTAATATTGTTTCTGTATTCCATTTTGGTCATTTAATGTGTTAAATTTAATGTTTCTCTGGAAAAAGCACCCTCTGGTGGACATTTTGGAACAAATTTTTTTTTTTTTTTTTTAATTCCGTGAGCGGATCTTATGTATAGTCTATATATACCGAATTTTATTACATTCCGTTCACTTGTTTGCACTGAAGGATGCTGTTTAATGGGGAAGTTTAATTATAACATATATATACACACACATAAATAACCTCTCATTTACGTATTGTCTGTCTGTAGAATACGTGTTAGTTTATTAGTCTGTGTACACAAGAAAAATTATCATAAAGCAGTCGGACCAGTTTTAAAATATTACTTATGACACTGGCAAGAACCCTATTGATTTGCACATGCATTAAAAGGATTATTTTTACTGCAACAATGTCAGACAAGTTTTAAAATATCAGTTATGATACTTTCATGAACATAATTAACTATGAAAATTTCATATGTTATTTGAAATTTACAAAATCTCTTAACATGGCAGTATAGGACAAGTTTTTGCACAAACGTCTACTAAAAAAGGGCATTACTAGCCCAATTTGTTGTCTTTCTGGTTATGATTTTCATACATGATAAAAGTAAATTATTACTCTTCCTTGTATATATGTTGGCTATATGCATTTGTTCTTGCAAAAATGCTCTAAAAATATCCCCAGAAAGCTGTATATAAGGAAGAAAAATATCTAGAGGCATGAAGGCAATTAAAAAATTGGAAATTGCTGTCAGGTGCTAAAGTAAGTTTAAAAAGGGCCTCACGATGCTAAAAATATATTTAAAAAAAAAAGGGCTGCCAAGTGCTAAAAAAGTTCTGTTTAAAAAAAGGCCGGCAGACCTTGCCAAATTAGCTAGAGCCAGCACTATCCATCGTGGCTCTAAGTAGAAATCGGAATGTGCACATATGTGGTGCAGGGATATAAAGAGGTAAAAAAAAATGGTATAGCAAATCAATGACTAGTTTTTATTTTAAAATTATCACAATAAGGATTATCATTTAGCTTTTTTTTTTTTTAAGTGTTATTAACAATTATACTGTTTTTATCTTATGATAGACAATAAAGTTAAATTGACATAAAACCATGATGTCTTTTCCTGAAACATTTTTCTTTTGCTTCTTAATAATAATATAAGTGCAAAGTCAATGAATGTAAATATATATGCAGAAAAGTAAAATCTACATAATAAAACATAAATGATAATGATAAAAATATTACTCTCAGAGCCTTTTCAGCATTAGGTAATGATTCTTGAATATCATCAAATAATATTCCTCCAAGACCCCGCTGATCATGTTTATCGAGTAATCTAAGAAGTCCACGTCTATCCTTGATACTGAAAGGTGGTTTGAATAAATATTTTCCATCAGCATCAACTTGTAATTTAGGATTACTTGCTAAAGCCTATAAGAAGTAAACATAACAGTATTTGGCAAGAACAGTAATAAAAATAAATTAACTATTTTGATATATCTTTCATACTAAACTCATACTGCTTATTTCTTTATTTTTATAGACTTCTAGAATAAAGAAAGTGGTCATTTTTTCTTTCTGAGAATCACAGGTGCAGTAAATGTTCAGAATACTGAAATTCCACCACAAACATTTGAAATTTCCCTCAGTATCATAAGAATCCATTTATTATTATTATTTATACAAAGCCATTTCTTCTATACAATAAGTGTTTAAAAGAATGTATACACTATAATATAAAAATTCACTTGACAGTTTGTATTTTAAGTATAAAAAGGTTTAAAACCAATGTACCATTTAAAATGAGATAAAAAATACAAAAATTTTTAAAACTTTAAAAATACATTTTAATTAAAAACATTAAAACATAAGACAGACGTTTCGGCTAGAACACTAGCCCTCCTCAGTGTCAAACATACAAGCACAAACAACATTTACAAAAATTCATAATAATCATAGCAAGATTAAATATTCAGGAGAAATAGCTTTAGGCTCGTTCAAGGCAGAATGTTGCATTTTGGTAAAAGCGCCCTCTACAATAATACGGGATTCATAGATATTTATATTAGAATCTAAAATTTTAAAGTTTTCAAAATCTGGAATATGATCACTATTGAGATAATGGATTACGAGTTTTGATTACCTGTTTTAAATGAGCGTTTATGTTCCTTTAATTAAAGGAACATAAACGCTCATTTAAAATAACTCTTTAACTCTTTTTAAAAAACCTGGGTGGGTTTTTTATATTATGCATAGAGCACTACTGGGTTTGAATTTTAAGTTTATTTAAAAAGAAAACAGTTTTAGACTGAAAGAAAACATAGTATTGCAAAGTAATTAATTAAAAATTAAATGGCCTTTCTTAATATTTGGTTTGGCCTAAACTGTAAAATGAATTCTTATTTCATTCGATTCAGTATTTTATCACAATTTTGAATTACTTTTTTATAATTAAATTATTTTTTGTAAAATTAAAACCAGTAACAAAAGAGAAATATTTTCACCCTTCCATGTATGATTTTCATATTACAAGTAATTATGTATTTTAATATGGTTAAAGTAAAAAAAGTGTGCAAATATTTTTTAATTTTTTTGTTAATATTGATACTGACATACTTTATTCATATTTGAAAACTGTTAGTGAGAGTTTTTTTTTTTTTAAAAAAAAGGGGGAAAACCCACAAAACCCGTCTGTTTTTTTTTTTTTTTTTTGTGTGGGCAGGTCTGAAACCTTGCTTGCAACAAAAGTATCACCGGAGATCAGCTGAAGATGGTTAAGGCCTCGCCCAAAAGTGATCCCGATTAAACTACAAGTATGTTGTCTTTTCATTTAATTTGTTTAATTATAATGGAGTTTGTGATAAACTTCAATGGTGGTATACTTAACATTACTAAAATCAAATCGCAATACACCTTCTCGTTCAAACATTTTTGGTGCTGATAACAATGTTAAATTCACTTCATCTATTCTTGAGTTGAATAAACATATTAAGTTATTAAAAATAAATAGCAAACAGACAGCATTTTTCTCAACATAGGAATATGTACGTTTTTATATAAAAAACTTGTCGATTAATGTTTAAATAATAATACTTAGCTCAATTATAGTAATGTTAATGATAATGTTAAAAAGAATAGTAGTAATAATTACCTCATTCATTAACCAATTTCTCTGACGTAGACCAATATCAAGTTGATTAGTTTCATCCAAAATTTCCTCTAAACTTAATGGATAGGTATCACCATTTAGATGTCTTTGCTATCATTAAATATATATATTATATATAAATAAAATGAATGTAGAGGCTACTAAAAATTAGAAATCTTAAAAAGTACTTACTTTCATGTGTTTGATAATTTTAGCCAAAATTCCAAAATTATACTGAGAACTTCCACCATAAGACTTGTAATTGAAATCTGTTTTAACATAATTTGATATTAGGCAGTATAATATTAAAAATAATAAAGTAATCTTAAATATAGAATTAAAAAAAAAGTCAATGCCCAAATTTAAAAGAATAGTTTCTTTTTTTAATAAAGTAAGAGACGTAAGTTTAAGAAATAAAAAAATATAATATAATACAGTACGAAGCCGAAAATCCAGAATCGCCAAAAATCCGGACAATTTCGGCGGTGTTAATCATCATCATCAACAACAGATTTTTTTTTTTTTAATATCTAAATAAAAAACCGAAAAAGTATTTTATTTCTTGATAATCTTCAAAACCGGCATTTACAAAGTCTGAAAGAGGAGGGAGAAGAAGATTATATTAATAATAACAATTCTTAGACATTTATCTAATTAAGAACTAAATTCTTTATTCTACTTCAATTATGCTTAAACTTTTAGTTGAAAACCTAAAGTACTAAAATAAAAAATAAATAAATAAATATCGCAAAATGTTTTAAAAGTGGTATGTTTTTCTTATTTATTTTTCTCTGTTGTACCTTGTACTAATTTTTGTATGCAAATATTTCAATAAATCTGTTTTGTTTTTCAAGTTTAATTTTTAATTTTATTTATTTATTGCTAAAGTTGATAAAAAAAATATTACAGAATACAGTTAAAAATCTTAATATATTATTTTTTACTTGAATTTGCATATTACCTAAATACTTAAACCAAAATATTACGTTTGTTAGACATGACCAAAAATCCTGAAAATTCAAAAATCCGGAATCGCCGCGGTCCCGACGATTCTGGATTTTCGGCTTTGTACTGTATCTAAATATCATAAATCCAGGTTAATATAATGTTTGAAAAATAATTGAGAAATTACATCTGGTATGCTTCTTGCATTTGGTGTATTTCGCAATTGTATGAGAGCACTAATTTTCTAAAACTAGAAGGCTGAGAGAGCACTTTCTGTAGATTCTCTTCAGTTTTATCACCTGCTACGTTTGTGTTACATTTGTTTGACTATACGACAGGAGCTTAATGAGAATGAGAGGCGAATGCATGCCTGTGGGTATGGATATGTTTAAATGTTTAATATTTCATTACTTCTGTATGTTTTGAAAATGGTGCAAGGCTTACAAAGTACAGTAGAACTTGGATAATTCAAAGTTGAAGGGACCAGAGAAAAATTCAAAATATCCAAAAAACTCTAATTACATTTACTATTTTGTCAAAAAAGAAAAGATAAATTGAAAAAAAATATAATAATACTCTACGATCAAAGATTTAACACATAAACTTTATATCTAAAAATACTGCTACATCCCCCCCCCCCTAATTAAATCAATATTTTTTTACGAGCTTAATTATTCAACACTTTTTAAAAAATAGTCAGATATTTTTGATTGCTTCTTTAAGTACAATCTTTGTGTCCTAGCATATGACTTCAACCTATCAATTGATACAAAAATAGAATCTTCTACATTAGACATGACTTTCAATTAAAAAAAACCCTCAAAGTTCATGTATATGGACCATATCTTCTGATGCACTAGGTAGGAAATACTTTTGTACTTCCGTTCCCTTCTTTTGAAAGACTGTTAAAAAAAAAAATAATGTACAAATTTTATTGTAATATTTTAAAGGTAATTGTATGAAAAATTTGAATTATCCAAAATAGAATTCGAATTATCCACGATTTTTTAACATTATTTTAATACAAAATTCAAGGGACCGAGTAAAAAATTCGAATTATCCACGATTTCGAATTATTCAAGTTTCACTGTATTTTTAAGAACAATTTTTTATATAAAGTGGATTACTTTATGATGTTTTGGTGAAATGAGTGAATTTTGAGGTAATTAATGAAAATAGAATGAAAAATTTCTCTAAATATATTTTATGAAATTATTTTATCAATTTCAAATTTTCAACCTACATAGATATTTCATGAAACTGACTGATTTTTTGTTTTCAGCAAAAGTTTTAGTGACTGAAGTCTACTCTGAATCCTTAGGAGTAGTCGGGTCAAGGTCATAAATCTCTCCCTCTATCAGTGAGGATGAGGAGTATCAGGGACTGTACATTTTTTCCCTTTTTTCATCACACTACTCTTGGGAAGGAAATCTCTGGGGTAGAGTATAGGTTTAGTTTTCCAAAAGCAGGTGGAAGTGATGTACAAAAAAAGAGAAGAAAGTTTTGTATCTCTTGTAACCAAGCAACCTAGAGGAGAATAGGGGAAAAGTGGATGATCTTTTGAACTGCCTCTCTTGAGGAAAAAGACTATGACAAAATACGATACATTGCAGCAAGGGGTGAAAAAAAACTAATGGGAATTCAAACCCTTTTTATGACTGTTTTACCACTAAGCTAACCCCTGCTTTATTTAAAACTAGCCGCCTTCGGCGACCAGCTGGTTCGCAATGCCTGAAAAATCCGACTTTACGAAACTCCCGCTCGGTGGTGCCTTTTTCCCGTTTCAGGTTTAATAACAGTTTATCGATATATCGTGAAAATAGCTTATTGAAAGCGCAGTAAACTCCCGTGCGGTAGTGCCTTCGGCACCCTCTTCCCTTTTCAATATCTGAAACAGCCTGTTCGCTCACCATGTTATGATCTTTCAAATTTCTGACTTTAGCTAAGTCCCGCTCGGTGGCGCCGTATAACATTAAAAAAAAAAGAGTTGTGCCTGACTTATCTGTGGTTTTCTCCAAAACTTGCTTAATTCCGGGCTATATACCGTTAAAAATTATTAGTACGAAATGTGAGCAAAAATCTGAATTTGAAACTCTGTAAAATATAAAAGAATAAAAATTTTCTGGTTTTTCCGTAGTTTTCTCCGAAAGTTTTAGTCAGAATTTGAACAACTTATATCATTTTAATAGCCTGCAATAAAAATACTTTAAAATATCTTTTGAATGATGTATTATGTATTACAATAATGAATATCTATGATATATTTTAGACTCAAAATGGCTAATCTATCAAGGGCGATTAGCGATTTCTATTGAAATCCATCTAAAATTTAAGAATTCCAAAACTGCTTTTTTACAACCGAATTCTTAAAAAAAAAAAAGGGAAAAAAAAAACAATATTATTCTGTTAAAAGTAACACATTAACAGATGAAATTGGTGAATGGTGTCATTAACAGATGAAATAAAAATGAATTTAAATAAATATAATATGTCTATTTATTTTATTTTTAAAGCTATACTTTAGATTTTTTAACTGCATACAGGTGAGCCATAATGACGGGCAATTTCAAAGTTCTGCTTTCGATCGATTTTAAATTGAAAAAATTAAAAAACTGCTTTTTTATTTCCAGTATACTTTGTCACGTGGCCGAAAAACGAAAAGCAACTTTTTCCCGACCTCTAGCACCTGGCACTGAAGAATCTTATTCTCTCTTCTCTGTCAAGGTCAGTTGCAAGAGTTCAGAAACGTCGATTCAGAATTTCATCGAAAACTGCCGCGATACTGAAAATTAAAAAAAATTATAACTCATTCAGTTTTTGAAATTTTCTCTCAATCTTTTGGGTATTGAATTGTTGAAGCGAGATGTATATAGAAAAAAAAAAAAAAAAAAAAGGAAATGATTTATCTCTAAACGCTTTTGAGTTATAAAATGTTTTGTGAAAAAATTGATGTTTCGTAAAATCTAAAAATATGGATTGCTAATCCGTATTTTGTAAAAATGTTTATATGGTTCGAAAGAGGATTAAATGTCCTTTCCAAATATACCAGTTGTTAAGAAATGGAACAGTTACTCGGTCGTACAGGGCGTTTAAAAAAAAACAATCGAGAAAGAGAGAAATTTTTTACCCTTTTTAAAACTTTTTTTAAAAATATAAAAAATCCCTATTAAAAAAAAAAAATTGTACCATAAGAATCGGTAATAAATGCTCTTTCTCGTGGTACAGGTGTATTTTTGATATTTCCAACAGATGGGCAACGATCGCTTTAGAGAAACCCACAAAATTTCTCTCGCTCTGCTTTCTCTTTTGAGGAACACGCTGAAGGGCGAAAATTACAATCTGCTCGCTTTTTAATTAGGCATTGGTCCCAGTAGCAGAAATTTTTCTGTCAATCTGCGACAACTATTTATGCATTAGAAAATAATCTGCAGCATAATTTCACAGTGAGTTATGGAAAAAAAAAAGTTACCAGATTCAGTAAGCATATTTTTATCACAAGTTTGCATTTTTCTAATGTTATTGATCTGTTAGATATGTCAAAGCATTGTAGTTATAGAATTTTAATTACACATAGCTAGGTAAATAGTTGGCATTAGCAATTATCTTTCATATTGCATAAGAACTACTATTTTGTTTATGATTTTGTTCGTACTGACTCTAATAAAATACTTGTTGGAGACTCTAAACATTGAAATTAATGCAACTTTCCAAAATTTTCTGGTTCCTGTGTAACCAGATGGAGGGACATTAAGACTTATAAACTTTCTTTTTTCAACAATTATAGTTTGTTCGTCATTGCCACCTGTGCATCTTAATTGCATTTTGCACACCTTCTCAATATTCGAGCCCCAACTTTCACAGAAAACTTCTGATACTGGAATTAAAACTGCAAATTTAACCCAGTAGGTGCCAAAGCTCCCGCTGCGGGAACATTTTATTAAGAATTATTTTCTCTGCAATAATTAAGATAAATATATATTTTTATTTTTTACATTGAACGTTAAAGTGCCTGACTTTGGGGGTAATTTTTTCAAAAAGTTTGTAATGAAAAATTATATATATATTTTTTAAATTATTCAAACAAAATTGTCTATTTCTAGTGCATAAGAAAAGAAAATCGCTAAAAATAACTTATTTTTCAAGTGCAGGGGTTTAAAACGATGGATATAAATTTAAAAAAATCATTTCTTAAATTATAACAAACAAGGATCAAGAAAATTACTTTAAAAGAGTTATGCAGTTTATCAACATCTATTCTACCTCATTTAGGTGCCAAGTCTCCCATTTTGGAACTATATCATACCTTCAAACAAAATAATTGTTTTTTTAAATTATTTAAACTACATATGATTAGGGATGCATTTTGTAACCTAAAAAATATGAAAATGCAAAAATTTTCAGTGAGATTCATATAGTGGCATTCAATGTGTTAAGCAACTTAATAAGTACAGGTATTTTCTTTGACAGCTCAATAAAAGACTTTCCGAATAAAACCTGTGGTCCTTTCAGATCGAATTTTTTCTTCTATAGTGCTAGCGATCCATTCATAAAAATACTGGTATTCAAACAAAAATGTATCAAGATCATAAAATTTTGAAATCGATACAAAATCTAGTATATTTTCAAAGATGCAATAACAAAAATTACATGAATAGTGAGTGATATTGAACATTTCTATCTCTAAACAGGCTCTGTAATTTAATGAAGCAAATTAAAAAAATATATTGACAGTTAAGCTGCATATAGAGAAAGAATGGGAATCTCAACACTTCTGCAGGGAGTTTCATTAAAGATCGGTAGCAATTGGTAAAGGAGGGGGGGGGGTCCCAAAATATTATATGAATGGGATATATTGAACAATTACTACTTCTTTATAGGTTTCAGAATCTAATAAAGTAAGTTGAACATTGACATTTATGCTCTGGATGGAAAAAGATTGGAAATCCCAATGCTTCTATGGAGTGTTTGATTGTTGATCGTTAGTGGAGGGGGGGGGGGGTTAAGCAAATATACGAGTGAGAGATAGTAAACAATTCTACCTTTTTATAGGTTTTGGAATCTAAGTAAATAAGTTTAAAAAGAGCATTGAGATTTATGTTGCAGATGAAGAAAGATTTGAAATCGCAAGAATTGCGCGAGTCGTTTCATTGCCGATCGTTAGTGGGGGGAAAGGGGGGGGGGGGGGAAATTGCATGAGTGAGAGATATTGAACAATTTTACTTCTTTATAGGTTCTAGAATCTAATAAAGCATATTTCAAATGAATATTGACATTTATGCTGTGGATGGAGAAAGCTTAAAAATTACAATGCTTTTGTGGAACATTCAATCATTGATTGTTAGCTGGGGAGGGGGGGGGGGGGGAGTAAAACAAATATAAGTGAGATATTGAACAATTCTACATCTTTATAAGTTCTAGAATCTAATTAAGTAAGTTTAAAAAAATAATATTGACATTTATGTTGCTGATGGGGAAAAAAAAAAAAAAAAAGAAATCTCAAGGATTCCGCGATGATTGGCAGCCGATCGTTAACTGGGAATAGGGGGGGGGGGTCACAAAAAAAATTACATGAGTATTGAACAGTTCTACCTCTTTATGGGTTCTAGAATTTAATAAAGAGTGTTTAAAATGAATATTGACATTTATGTTGTGGATGGAAAAAGATTGAAAATCGCTATCTTTCCTGCCAAAATCGGGAGATTTAGAATTGCTGCATAATGCTGATTTGGAAATAATCAGCAAACTAAAAAAGAAATCTGCGACGTACATCGCGCGTCTCATTTTCTGCTATGGGGGCATTGGTCGACGTTTTAATTAATATCTCCAGAACTAATTAAAATTTTATTTTTTCACTATGCACTCGGGCAGGTTTCTGAGCACCCATATGTCAAATTTTGTAGTTCTGCGTTCAGTAGGGGCTGAACGTATAGATGCTCAGATAGACAGACAGACATCTTTTATTATTATAGATATGTCAATAAAAATTTTTTGTGTACTTTCAACCAGAAATACAGAAGTAAAATAGTTAAAAAAGCATCTGCAAGGGAACTGGAAATTCCCAGAATTTTCTGGCATGTTTTCCGGCAAAAAAAAAAAAAAAAGAAAAAAAGTATCACAATCAAGCTTTGTTTTATTGTATTAAGTATACACTACACCAATTGAGCTAAAAATATATTAATTTGTATTTAACCTTACTAGGTACATTTCTATTTTAATGGCCAACATGTTTTTTACAATACTTTAATGAGGGACAGTTATAAAGGCAGGCCTCACAACAAGTTTTTACCTCAAATATATAGACTAAATTTGGAAATTTATAGACTTAATAGACTAACATTAAATATATTAATAACTAAACTTAATAGACAAATTTACTGTAATAATGATACACAAATTAAGATTTTTATGTAACGAAATTTGTTATGCATAAAATGCTTAACTAATTTTTGAACATACATTGAAATAGGTGAGAGAAATAGCCTACCTCACAACTACCCTCTTGCATTCTCTTATTTTATTTATTTTAGTAACTGTATGACCGAGTTCACATGGTCTCATTGTAAAAATCATTTGTTGTGTACATACAGTGATTTGTTTAGAGATAATTATATTTATTATTTGTTTGCCCAGGGTACAGCGCAAGTAACCACTGAAAGCTGGAAATAAGAAAAGTTAAAATTGAATCATATGAAATTACTAATTATAATTTCCTATCAAAATTATTCAAGCAGTTCCTAGAAGACAAGATTTCTACTGTACATTATTTTAGGGTCGTCGTGACAGCTAATTTTTTATGAAAAATAAGGTAAGTGAGACTGTTTTTCATCTATAAAAAAGTCTAAGCATTTTTTTTTTCCAAGAAAAAGTTTATGCCACATGACATTTCTTCTCGGTGGTGGGCGGGTTACCATTGAAATGGAGTTGAGGGTTGTTTCAGTTTGAAATGTCTAAATATATTTCAAAGTCATTTGAGTTTAAAAAAAAGTAAATGTGAGATGTTCTAAAGAGAATGTCAGATTTTTGTGCTATTGTAAGCTCAAATATTCCCTAAATCTGAATTTTTATCAAAATCCTTCAAACAATTTTTAAGTAAACCACATCTCTGTCATATTTTGCCTTATGCAAAATGAAAGATTAGCAGTCAACTCTATGAAGATGAGAAAAAATAAAATGGATTTTGCACCTCAAAAAACCCTTAAAAAAGCTAGTTTTTTTTTTATCAAAACCATTAGAGCCGTTTCCTAGAAACTTTCTGTAGTAATTTTGCAACAGGCAGAGTGAAGGCTAACTGGAAACATTAATTTTCCTGAAGATGAAGAAAATTCAGTTTGAACTGTCAAATAAAAAACCCTCTAAATCTTAAATAATTATCAAAATCTTTCAAACAATTTCCAAGAAAACCAAATTCCAGTCATATTTTGCTATGGTGAAGTGAGGGTTAACACAGCAATGAACGCTAACTTTCCTCAAGACGAGGATATGTCATAAGTTTTTCATTAAAAAAAAAAAAAAACTTAATCCTATGTTTTTATTAAAACAGTTCGTTTCTGAGAAAACCAAGTTTCTGCCACACTTCGCAATGGACAGAAAGGAGTTAACATTGAAGGCTGATTTTCGTGAAGATGAGGTAAAGTCAGATAGATTTGACATATCAAAAAACACTTAAACCTAAGTTTTTATTAAAAATTAAAATCGTCATATTCATTTCCTAGTAAACCTAAATTTTGTTATAATTTTCAACCGGCAGCTGATGGGTTAGTAATGAGTGTGAATTTCCCAAAAGATGAGGATATGTCCAATCGATTTAGATGTCTAAAAACACATAACCCTCCTAAACTTTCATCAAAATCGTTATATCCATTTCAGAGTCAACCCAATTTCTGCTGTTGTTGCAACTGGCCAATAAAAAGTTAACAGTGAATGGGAATTTTCTTGAAGATGAGGATAAGCCCAATCGTTTTTTCAACATAAAAAATCTCTAATCACAAATTTTCATCAAAATCGTTAGACCCATGTCCCAAGATATATATATATATATATATATATACTAGCTGACCCGACAAACGTTGTTTTGTCATTTAAATTATTTCTAGAGAATATTTTGCTAGAAAAAAATAACTAACTTATTGTAAGTGTGTAAGGATGTGGTATATAAGTGAAACAGGTATGGAGTGCTGTGAACGGTGACTGTGAATTCCGATTATAACGTAAAAGACATAATTGCCGAAATTTTCGCTTCTTGCTACTTGTTGTTTAAAACCTCCGCTGAATGTCGAACAGCACAAAATTTTATTTCATACGGCAAACATTTCAATTTATGAGAGAATCTCTGATAGCAGGGTTGGCAAGCTTCTTCCAAGGCGGAAAAAACCGCGGAAAAAACCGGCCGGAAGAAATAGGTTTCTTCCAAGTGGAAGAAATGGAAGAAACTGTTTTTCTTAAAAATTTATCCTATAAATTGCAGATCTGTAAGATACAATGGATGCATTTGTCTTAAAAACAACTTTAAGTAACTTTAATTATACCTATAAAAATTTAATTACATATTTAATTAATAATTATGAAATTTTTACCGAAGATCACTTCGGTATCTGATAATCACGTTCCAAACTACTCAAAATCCAGTAAAAAAATCAATTTCAATTTAAAAAGCGTAAAGTTTTATAATTTATTATTTAGACAATTAGATTTTTTTAACTGGTAATAAATAATAGTTTGTATCACTTGCTTATACTTTCTGATAAAACAGCCCTTAACAAACATTCAGTTAATTAAAAGAGCCAGTATTCAATAATTACTGTATTACAAAATGTCATCAAAAACTTCATTTTCCTAATACAGTACAGTGAAAAAGAAATTTACATCTCATATTTCAAATAAATTCACATTTCTCACATTTTTACTTTTTTTTAATCAAATTTTTAGCTTAATCCTTGCTTTGAAACTCAACTTGGGAGGGGGGGGTAACATTCTTGTATTTATTATCCTGCAATTCATACAGACTAGTGCTTAAAACAAATCACTATTACATCAATGTTTAACAAAATTAATCAGTGATGAATATTATTTCCGAACTTTCAAAAATATTTAGTTTCATATTTTTTAAATATGTTTGTTTACATTTTATAGGTACCTATTATTTGAATATGCTTAAATTATTTATCATATATGAATGTGATCGATTAGTTTTATTAATATGGAAGAAATACTTTATTCTAAAATTTATTAAAAATCGTCTTTCCATTCTGGTGTCTATTCTCATGAATTAATAATAACTGACTCTGTATCTGCAAAAGAAAACTGTAAACAAAGGCAATGATCTCTAATCTACAAATTCCTATAGTCCGCACAACCTCTAGACAAAATTTGTGAGAGTTAGAGGGAGTTAAAAACTGTAAAACAAATTAAATGTTTTTTAGAGTAGTTCAATACTGCACTTTATTTTTCAACTTAAAATAGATAAATACAAACTATGCTTATTTTTTTTTTTTTTTTAAATCCTAGAGAACTTGCAGGAGAGTTTAAAAGTAGGTATATTACTTATTGATACAGTTTACCAGCTTCAAGTTTATACAAAAAATTGTATCCTTTAAAAAAAAAAAAGTGCAAATATTATGGTTAATTCCGTAATTATTATCACTTGTACTGTCTGAATGTATACTAATATGAGATAGTATATATGCAAAAAGTTCTAAAAATATCAGCAGTGAAAAGTCAGGGGTCGATCCAGGTTTTAATTTTTGGGTCCCTTTTTTGTGAAAAACAAAATATTTTTGTGAAAAAGTAAAATATTGTGTAAAATCTTCCGTTTTTAGTTTTACAATCACTTTTGTTTAATATCAATTTAATAGAGTTTCGTTGAGACAAATTAAGGCATTAAAAAAAAATAATACTGAAAATATGAAAACATTTAATAAAAGGATCATTTTTATAAAACATCTTGTGAAGGGACTCATTTTATAAATTTGAATTTTGTGAAGGGTCCTTTTCATGGATTTGAATTTTGTGAAGGGTCCCTTTTCATGGATTTGAATTTTGTGAAGGGTCCCTTTTTATGAATTTGAATTTTGTGAAGGGTCCCTTTTTACTATGTGGAATTTTGTGAAGGGGCCGCAAAAGGGACCCAAATTTTGCCTGGATCAACCCCTGAAAGTAAAAAACCATCACCTATATATATTTAGTGTTTGTTATAAAATAACTTTTTTTTCTAACAATATTTTTAATATTAATTGGATTATAGTTTAGATTTGACATTATATTTATGCTTTGAGTTTATATAGTTCATAAATTTTAATTCTGAACATCTGTTTTATCTTCTGGTTAGTTTCTTCCATTTCTTCCGGTTTTTTCCAGTTTCTTCCGGAAGAAACCCAACCCTGTCTGATATCAACGAATTTCACATAAAAATTCTGTCTTTTTTTAATAAGCTGTAACAATCTGAACCGATTTGATGAAAATTTTTATCAAAAAGTTATTACAATATCTAACATCATTACATGTACATTTATCACAATTCAATCAATCAATGCATGTGAGTATGTGTATAGTATGAGTGAAGTGAAATGTAGAGTTCGTATTAAATAAAAACTTAAACTCGTTTTAATTAAAGGTGAAAAAGTTGAAACTCAATTTATTTTACAACAGGTATATTTTTTTAATCTACAATAACTAAATTTACCGTAATGCCATTGGATGTACAATATTTTTGGTTAATCCTTGAGGAGTATACACAAACAAATTCGAAGGTTTTCCAACCCTGGAACACGCAACCTATAATTTGCCGTGAGAAAAGCACGGATTTTCTAAATCTTAGCCACAAATTAGGACCCCTTTTGTGACTTTAAATATTTTAAGCCATTTTTGCGATTTATTAAAATGGCTATCTCAATTGTGGATCTAAAGATCTTGGCGAGAAGCGTCCGAGCTACTTCGGTGCCAAATTTCAAATTTTGCCAAAGGGATCCGATACTAAAGGTGTTCCATACAATAAATAAATAAATAAAATATCAGTGACATACACAAGCACAAAAGTATGGGACCCCATTGGTGACTTTAAATATTTTAAGCCATTTTTGCGATGAATTGAAATGGCTATCTCAATTGTGGAACTAAAGATCTTGGCGAGAAGCGTCCGAGCTACCTCGGTGCCAAATTTTCCATACAAAAAATAAATACATAAAATATCAGTGACATATACACGCACAAAAGTATGGGACCCCTTTGGTGACTTTAAATATTTTAAGCCATTTTTGCGATGAATTGAAATGGCTAGCTCAATTATGGAACTAAAGATCTTGGCGAGAAGCGTCCGAGCTACTTCGGTGCCAAATTTCAAATTTTGCCAAAGGGATCCGATACTAAAAGTGTTCCATACAAAAAATAAATAAATAAAATACAATAAATTAGCTACAAAAATAAATTTGTAGGTTAGGGTGGTTGTTAATCAACGCGCGTGTAAATTTGATAGAAAATTATATAAAATACTCACTCCAATTCCGCACTAAATTTGCAAAATGTATAGTTTTTCTTTTTTTTATGCACACTTCAAAACTCTTCAAACACTAATTACATCTTGATGTAATATTTCAATTAGGACACAATTTTTTGTATAACAATAATAACACGAAGTTAAAAAATATTTTCCTGAATTTGATCGCAGCACCAACTGTCGGGACAAACTGGAATTACAACAGAATATACGCAAGCTAAGTGTGACGTCACTGACCGTCAGTGGATGCAAGAAAAAGATTTCCTATGTTAATCTCCCACTGGATTTTTTATAAATTTTTTTTTTAAATCGAGGAAAATTATTTCTCGATTTTAATCCCCGTATTTGGGTATAGATATGTATTAGTTATCGTATGCATGTGTTAGATTGAGTTATTTTGCTCTCAAATTGACAAAATTTTAATTTTAAATTTCAAAACTCTGTCTTCCTTGGCGTTTTTTGTATTTGGCGATCAAAAACGTAATACGAAAATATACATGCCAGATGTATATTTTCGTTATATGTATTGTACGAAATTGTTTCATATTATTCATTACTCTCTTAATATAAGTTGTTGAAATAACCATTATTTTTGAAAGAAATTAAATATGTTCGCCAGATGATATGGCGATATTTTTTTTCCGCCAAGGATGACAGAGTTTTGAGATTAAAAATTCAAATTTTATCAATTTTACAGCAAAAACAACTCAATCTAACGCATGCACATGATAACTAATACATATCTATACCCAAATATGGGGATTAAAATCGTGAAATAATTTTCCTCGATATTTTGTAATTTTTTACAAAAAATCCAATGGGCGATAAACATAGGAAATATTTTTCATGCATCCATGGACGGCCAGTGACGTCATCACTTCGCTTGTGTATTATTGAATATTCGATACTACGAAGGTAGCGCAGTCTGCCGGATCCAATGTGAAACATTCCAAAATCAACAACAATTTATAAGTGATAAATTAATTAAATAAACAATTTAAATTGGACTGAATTGTAAATCTAAACCACTCTCGAATCCACCTGAAGACACACAAAAAATTTCATTAAACTCGGTCCAGCCGTTTAGGAGGAGTTCAGTGACATACACATGCACAAAAGAAATATAAAGATAAATACAAAGGCACAGCTTTAGTATAGACCTCCACCCCCCCCCCCCCCCCTTGTCGACTTTAAATATTTTCGACCATTTTTGCAATGACCATTTCGCTTTAAATATTTTTACCATTAACATGGCTATCTCAATTCCGTAACTGACGATCTCTGTGAGAAACGTCCGTACTACTTCGGTGCCAAATTTCAAATTTTTCCAAACTAAAGCTGTTCCATACAAAAAAAAAAAAAAAAAAAAAAAAAACTGTTTTATGATATATACAAAATAAAAATAAAAAAATCTAATAAATTCGAAATTATTACTATTTACAATTAAGTTGAAAACATAAAAGAACCTTTATAAGTTACATATAAAGTATCATCAATTAAAACGAAAAATTTTGTTTTACTGTAGAAAAGAAAAGTACTACTAAATTAAATAAAAGTTTTAAGCTAATACCAAGTATCTCTATGAAAATATTTATTTACACGCGAATATTTTCATAGTATATTATTTTTTTTCTAATTTTTATTGTTTATCACGCGAAATTAAAAATATTTTATTTCCGAAAAAAAATAAATAAATGTGAATTTTGTTTATTTTGGCATCAAATATATCTTTCTTTTTAATCATTTTAAAGTTAAAATGGAGTTTTTATTTAATATCTTTTGATCTAATTATCCGATTGAACTGAATTGTAAATCTAAACCATTCTCAAATCCACCTGAAGACACACAAAAAATTTCATTAAGCTCGGTTCAGCCGTTTAGGAGGAGTTCAGTGACATACACACGCACAAAAGAAATATATATATATATAAAGATATATATATATATATATACAAAACAAGTCCAGTGATTGACTCGTTTAAAATAAGAGAAGGATATACATTAGCAATATATTCATTACAAATTACCAAAATAATACCAATAACAATTGTAATATTGATGGAAATTATAAGTGAAGTCATATAAAGAGGGGAGATACCTATAAAAATGACATCTGAAAATTTTATGCGTGTTACCTTCAGTTTTATATGCGTATCTGCTAGAAAAATATTTTTTAATACGGAAATTCTTAAAAATATAGATTTTATACACTAATTTTTGAAAATATAGACAAAATGTTAAATATATAGACTTTTATAGACTAGTTGTGAACCCTGTAAAAGTCAAGACTGAAAGTTTTTGAACATGGTCAGTGCCCAATAAACAAGATTAAAATATATGTGTAAAAAGGCATAAAATGACAAAATGTGGTAAGAAAGTCAAATTATTCAGAAGTTTGTATTTCCTGCTTAAAAATAAATAATTAATTAAATAAATAAATAAGCTTTTTTTTAAACATAGTTTTATCACTTCACTACTAATTCATAAAAAATTAGATTTTTCTCATAGTTAACTCATGAAATTTGCTTTAAAAAAAAATTAAGATCCTTCATAAACAACTAGTATATAACCCCGTCAAAAATGACAGGATGTGAAATCAGTTAAGGTAGTGAATCAACAAATGCTTTGCCAGCTTCGCTGGTTACTATATTTAAAGGGGACTAATGTGCAAGTTGCACCGAACAAACAAACTATTTCTTTTAACGAAAATACCTACTAACCCTGGACGACAGGTCTAATACAAAGTATCATATAATATATCGTAATATAACTCAGTACTTATTTCGCTTCCTTCTTCAACTCAGATTTTAATTAGTATTTTTTATATGCATGGGCGAATTTAATATTTTTTAATTTTTCACGTGAAAACTTAGGCGCTTTATTTTATATGAAAATATATATATATATATATATATATATATATAACAATAACTGGTAAATTTTTTTGGCAACAATCATAAATTTAAATGTCCAATTTTGAAATTATTTTCATATTTTAATTAATTCTAAAACATCTAATCAAAACTTCGTTACAAATAAGGTACCAAATGAAAGGTACCATATTTGTAACGAAGTAACTATAGATACCTTATTTGTAAGTTGTTAACCTTATTTATTTTAACTAATTTGATAAATATGACGTGACAATCAGCTGTTTGTTTATATCAGATAAAGTACATTATCATGATTGCAAGAAAATTATGTTAATAACTATTAGTTTTTATGATTGAATTTTATATTACGTTTTAATTTTATCCTCCATGGGTATTTTAGAATTGCAATGGTAGTTATAAACTTTCGTTGAAATCTTTTTACATTTTGAGATTAAGGGAAAAAGTGTAAGCACAAAAAATGTTCAGTTTTGAAAGATCTTTCTAATGATGTAATATTTATGCAAATTAAAAAATAAAAATAAAAATACATAGCACTTCTAAGGGAAAAAAAGGCTACCAAAAGTCTTTGTTTCGAAGCGGTTTAACCGGAATCGTTCCTGACAGAAGATGGTCATTATTATTATTAATATGCGTACTTTCGATGCAATTCAAGGAGGAAGAGATGTTGTAATGGTGTATACTGTTGTTGTATTAACCACATGCCATAAGAAGTTAAGAAAGATCGCTGTAAGGTTAACATAGTAAGTTGCAATAGAATAAATGTATGTTTCTATAAACATTATTAAACAGTGGTTTTAAAATATGTAGTCATACTAATTAATTTGTCATTTCAGAGCGATTAATCACTGGCATGCAGATAATATAAAAGTACCACAATATGGAAAGTATTGTTAAAAGAACTATATTTGATTCCTTGTCTGTCATAATACAACCAACCGTCTTTTTCATTTAAGACATTTTATTGAAGCTACAATTTCAAATATTTCAAGGTTTTTACCTGTTATTTTAATTATTGTAACATAAAACAGCAATTTTGTACTTTGATAGCTTCAAAGACTATATTGAATAAACAGCGTTTAATTTGCCAATAGGTAAGCATTAGTGTCCAGTGTTTCCCATAAACTGACGTACCAATGGCACCAACCAACTATGCAGAAATTTATGGGCCAAAGTTTTGCAACTTTTTTCTGAAATTTACAAACACAAAAAGTAACAAGCCTTATAAATAGGTTTATATGTTACCTTTCTGTGGTTTTGGAGCTGAAGTAGTTTTGGGTTTTTTCTTTTGAGAATCAGATGCATCTTTTTTCTTTGATTCAACTACAGGAGTAGATAATGCACGTCTTTTAAAAGCTTCTCTTTCTCTTAGTAGTGCCGGATCCATGCTGATCAACTAAAAAACTGAACTGTTAGAACTAATTAAATAGATATCATTTTTTAAAGTTCTTTTGAAAAGAAACAGTAGTTTTTCCGTTAGAAAATTATAATTTCCTATATAACGTTACCAATACACAACATGCGAGGCGATGTCAAGAACAAGAATGAAAACGTAAGTATAAATATGTAAATATTGCAGTCAGTGATGCCAGATGGTCCAAAATTATTTCCCGAAACAGGTCTTCAAATTTCCCTAAATCAGGGCGTTTTTTCGAAAAAATCCTCAACTTGATTTCTACTAAAAAGGGAAAATAACAAATTTTTCAAAAACAGATATCAAGCAGATGGATTTAAGCTCAGATTTTTCCCCAAATGAAGGCAATTTTTGAAAAAAATCCCCAAACAAAAAAGCAAAAAAGCTATTGAAAATCCCTGACTCTTATTAATACGTGGTCCCGAAGTTGGCAGCCCTGCTTTAAGCTCATTTCATTTCACTTACATGAAGAAAACATAGGGGAGGGTTAAAAAAATTTCAGAACAAGCAATCATTTATTTTTATGATTATGATTTATTTTTATGATAGAATTATAAAGAATATTGACTGAAAATTTGATCTAGAATCGTTGATTTCTATTTTAGCTATTTCTGGTATTTCATTGCAGTTAAGAAATTATCTTTTGACCTTGACCGTCCAGGGAAAAACAAACAAACATTGTGAAATATTACGTAGTAGAAAGTGGAAACAGTAAAGTGGATCTGGAGGGATGATGATGTTGAGAGAAAGGATGTGGAGGATGCGTTTGCCGGCTCTCTCTTCATCCCTGCATTGCAGATGTAGAAAATTTGTTATGGGAGGGTGAAAAAGAACTCACTTTCCCCCCTCCAGATTTAGATGTAGTGTAATAATACTAGTTCCATTATGCCACCTTATCCCAAAATTCCTTTAAACTATAGAAGTTAGTCCCCAAATTATCACTTAGAATTGTTTTAGCTTATGATTCTCGCACTTAACACAAGTAATACCTATCATTAACACACATAATTATAAAAATGGGCACAAGAGCGGCAGCTTGTGAGTAATATTTATATTGTATATTTTGAAAGAAAACTTTTGTGACAATCAAATGTTTGTTTTAAATTGAAATTTCTTTGTTATACAGGGATCTTCAATATTATTGTAATCGTCAGTTTGTTATTTTCGGTATTCATTTATTTTTAAATATTTTTTCATTCATGATTATTTTTCAGTTAAAAAATTATTTTTTTTTCTTTACATTTTAAGAAAATTTTTAATATTGTGGGTAAAAAAGTTGAAGATTCTTCATCTCCAAAGAATAGGTATTTCTTATAATTTGAAGTTGTTATATTATATAAGTTATAATAATAGATTATGATAAATTTGATTAATTACTACAAAATTTTATGTGAATGTATATTTTTTAATTATTAATATTTGTAAGCAGTGGCAGCTTGTGAGATTCCTTAGGCAGATCCGGATTTAAGTTAGATTGCATCCTAGGCCCATTTTGTTATGAAGTCCCCTTCCCTACACACATGCACACACACACTAGTGTGCACAGGGTACGAAAGTTAGGTGGGCACAGACAGTCTGATGGCCCTTATTTTTTTTGTGAGGAGGGGGTGAAAGGATAGGAGGGTTCATTGGATCTTCCCCTCTTAATGATAGGAGTTCAATTTTCTTTAATCTGAAAATATTGCTAAGATTTTTTTACTAAAATATTAAAATGATAATAAAATCCCGCATGATTTTTTTTCCAACTTTTTTCCGAAGTTCCCGAAACATGTTTTCTTCTTCTTCTTCTTCTCGTTATTTTATTTGTTTATTGAAATCTCCACAAGTACCCATTTCTCTAAAAAAGAACATCATTCTTGTAAAAACTTGCGTAAGTTCCACCCGTAAGTGACCACTAGAGTCCTGCATCATGTCAGATAACCATAGTTACCCCCTTTGTGAGTTGGGGGAGGGTTGGGTTGGATTAATTTTTTACCTATGAGTAAATTCGCATATTTACCTGAAAAAATTTTCTTAGGAGAATTTTTTATAAATATAATCTTTTGAATACAGATATTGAACGACGTTTTCTTCCTTAATAGGATTAAAACAGCATGACTCATAACATGAGTTTAATTCCTGTCACATTAATGCTTAACGTTTAAAGCTTTATATGCTAAAATAGTCTTCCAATGTATGTTTATATCTTTACTATTTTGTTATATATGTACAGTCGGTAACAAAAGTCTCCGAATACTAGTAAAAACTCCTATGTAAAAAAAATACACTTAATACAGTTTTGTTTAATAAATCCTTGTTGAATCCTGTTTTTAGACTGACTAAAAACAGGATTTGACAAGGATTTATTTAACAAAACTTTATTAAGTATACTTTTTTTTATATAGGAATTTTTGCTAGTGTTCGGAGACTTTTATTACCGACTGTATATTCAACTTTTATTTTACCTTTCTTTTAATTTCTGTAAATTTATTTTTTATTCCTGCTTAATTGGTTTCATTTTGTATCAGTGAATTGGGGAATGATATTTGTAAAATTTTTTGGCTATTTGCTTAGAGATACGCAGAAATACATCTATTGCTTGCATACATTATCCAACCATTAGCCCTGAAGAAGTATTGAGTAATCTATTGTTACAATGGATAGTCTTTTCCTCTGCATCAGTTATTCTGTTACAGTGAAAGTAGTTTTACAGGCAAAGGGAAAAAAAAAAAAGCGGCAGTTCATTCACTTTGAATGAGATTAGCCTTGGTGATTAATTTGGCAAAAAATAGTAGTTTGGGGTTCCTGAAGTTTTGAAGCTTTCCGACGCATAGCAGCCAAGATCTAGAACTTTCCATGAAATTCTCGATAGAATTACCACCATCGCGAAGAGGTATAAATAGGAGTGAGTTGACTTCTGGGAGAGTGTGAAGTCACAGCGATTCAGGGCTGTTCAGAGATCTGTTCTGAGTGACTACACTTTGGAGATTTTGCTTTAAGCGATGGACTTTGTTCTTGAGCTAGCAAAAATTTTTGCTCAAGAGTATTTAACGTTATTTGCTTTACTCCTGTGGAACAAACAATTGACTGTTTTTTTTTTAACTTTTTCGTATTTTTCATCCGTAGCCTCCTAAATTAGGTGCCTTCTGCGTGGCTCAGAAACTTGGGCAACAGTTCAAGCAGTAGACAGCACCACGTGGTACAGATTGCACGACTTTTTTATTCAACAGCCACCAAAAATTTTTAAAAGTGGGATTTGATTTGATATACTTAAAAGGTGAATAGACTCTAAGAAACTTCTATTATATATATATATCAGGCCTGACCAATCCAAAACTTTTGGCCATCCGCATTTGAAATCTATTTTACACAGCTAGGCTGGACTGCATTGTATAAATGCAATGAACAATATGCGTGTAGTAATTTTTTTTCCGGTGGGCTCGTGAGGATTTAAAACAGAAAGTATGTATATTAAATACATTTTTATTCATAAAATAAATTTAAACAGTTAAAAATACATGATTATATATTCATAAGTATAATAATAAGAATCAGTTATCGATCTGATAACATTTTATTAACATAAATGTGAACGATATTTGTTTCCGTAATACTTCGGTAATATTTGTTCGGTTTCCTTAATCAGTATTTTCATTAAAAAAGTCAGAAACAATTTATTAATTTTAGATGTTTTAGCCAAAGAGGTAAAATTAGAAAATTCCTGAGTTCTGTCGTGGGCCGGGGCCGCAGAATCTTATACGGCGGGCCACATGCGTGCTGCGGGTTGGCCAGCCCTGATATATATAACTTCTTAAAATTATTCATTGCAGTTGAATAAAAAAGTTGCGCAATTTGTACCAGGTGGCACTGTGTACCGCGTGAACTGTTGCCAAGTTTCTGAGCCACGCGGAAGGCATCTAATTTAGTTGGCAGCTATGAAAATGTACTACACCATTCTAGAAAGAATGGTCAAAATTTCTGTACGAGAAAAGAATAAACATTTATTAAAATTTCTGAATCTGTGAGGCCGTTTGTTGTAATATGCGATGTTTCTTCAGAGTGGTATAGCATATTGTACTTATTTGGCTGTCTTTATTTAAAATGAACAAAATTTATATTACAAAATTTAAAAACTTTCGGAAAAAAGAACAAGCAATAGAAGTTATGTAATTGTTATTTATTAATTTACAATTAACTTTTAAAATCAGTTGAATATGAATATCACACATTAAATCTTCAAACAAAAGGAAAAGTAACAAAAAAATATTCATTAAACTTATTTTTTAAATTATACTTTTAAGCTTTATAAAATGAAGGGAGATAAAAAGAAAAAGAATTAGAAAAAAAAAAAAAAAAAAGCTGAAATTTGGAAATTTTTTCTGCAAGCAGCATTTGTATATTTTTGTAATTGCTGCTTGTGGTTGAGGTTATGTAAAATTGTCTAAACTAACAATGTAATATTTCAAAAATCCACACAAAAAAAAAAAAAAAAAAACATTTTGTAAATTTTGAAGAAAAATGTGTTGTGACAAGATAATAATTGAGTGTAGCTTTTGTCATCACATTTAAATTGAACTAATGACACTAAGTTCAAACCTTGTTATACTATAAATAAATTTTGGTGCAAATTTGTTAAAATCTTTGCTATTTTATAAATTGACATACATTATATATATATATACATGAATATAATAAAATTTTATTAACTTCTCACAAATTCGTATTCGTAGCCTCTTTGTGAAATATATGTATACAGTCGAACATCATTAACGTGAATCTCAAGGGGGATAAAAAATTGTTCATGTTATCAGTAGTTCATGCTATCAGTAATTAATCTTCGTATAACTAAACTAATTTTCCTTTTGATAGGGATTGTGGTAATCGTTCAATGTTAAAAGTAATTCACATTAACAGTGTTCATGTTAAGGAGGTTCAACTGAAATTTTTTAATGATTTATAGATGAACTCAACGGTGCTGTTCAAATTCAGTTAGAACAAACCTTATTATTATTATTTGTTAATAAGGGGGTGTAATTTGTTAATAATAATATTATTTGTTAATAATTATATTTTTCTCTATATATTAAAAAAAAGTAACTGTCCCTGGCGTCAATTTTTTTTGTCTGCGACAGCATCTTCTCGCGGAGGGCAAAGTGCTTTGCATCATGACAGGTATCAGTGTATTCCGGCTGTTTCAAGGAAGGCATTTCAGCTGCTTAGAAATTTCTATCATTTTAATTACTGAAGTTATTAGCAAAAACGTAGGATTTATAAAGGTACTCTATTTGCCACCAGAGTGAAAAGTTTCTCTTATGGCGTTTTTTTCTGTGTTGCTGACGTCACTTTCCTCATGAAAATTAAAATGTGGTCAATGGTGTAAATAAGAAAAATTGAAAAATTGGCATCTTTGAGATGCTCGAGAGAAGAAAAAAATTATTTAGAATAGCAAAATATGAAAATAACCAATATTTAAAAAATTTAATAAAAATGAAATGAAAATTAGTTTATATTTTTATTTTATTTTACATTATTATTTTATATTATTAGCTAAGTTTGTATTATTAGTTTTTATTTTAACGTTAGGGGGTAAAAGATTTAGTAATGAATATAATGATTATGTTAAACAATGATTGGTATACGCAAGTGAAGTGATGACTTCACTGGCCGTTTGTGGATGCAAGAAAAATATTTCCTATGTTAAACGCCCATTGGATTTTTTGTAAAAAATTATTAAAAATTGAGGAAAATTATTTCCCGATTTTAATCCCCATATTTAGATATAGATATGTATTAGGTATCATGTGTATACGTTAGATTAAGTTGTTTTTGTCGTAAAATTGATAAAATTTGAATTTTAAATTTCAAAACTCTAGAAAAAAAAATGGCAAACTTCCATATTTGACTGAAAACATAAACATTTCATTTCAAAGTATGATATTTACACAATAAATATCCAACTAATATACTAATTAAAAGGAAAATGATGAATATTCTCTCATAATTGGAAGTCAAATTTGTTTTCAAATGTCTAAATAAAGTATTGAATATAAGATACAAATATATTGCAGTGGAATAGATTTGATATTGGTCATCCTTGGCAGAAAAAAAAATATCGCCAAATTATCTGGCGAACATAATTTAATTGCTTTCAAAAATCATTGTTATTTTAACAACTTATATTAAGAGAGTAATGAATAATATGAAACAATATTTCGTACAATACATATTACGAAAATATACATCTGGCATGTATATTTTCGTATTATGTTTTTGATCGCCAAAAACAAAAAACGGCAAGGACGACAGACTTTTGAAATTTAAAATAAAAATTTTGTCAATTTGACAGCAAAATAACTAAATCTAACGCATGCACATGATAACTAATACATATATACACCCAAATATGGGGATTAAAATCGGCAAATAATTTTCCTCGATTTTCAATAGTTTTTTACAAAAAAAAAACAATGGGTGATTAACATAGGAAATCATTTTCTTGCATCGACGGATGGTCAGTGACATCCCACTTCGCTTGCGTATAGAATTAGAGGTTAAGCCCAGAAATTTTGAAAATTAAATTTACGAGACGACAACATAGATTAGTTTATGTAAAAATTTAGCTTTTTTAACTCAAAACATATTTAAAATGATGGATGTTTACTATGACCAATTTAGCGATTTTTAAAATTTAGAAATGAAGAAGCTCGTAGGTTTTTTGCCAAGGAATTCATTTACGCAACCACAATAGCCATTTTAACTCTAGCCATGCCTTAAATATAGAGAAAAATTATAAAATAGTGTAATAATAATAATAATAATAAAATTGGCAACCTATTTTTGTTTTTTAAGCATTGATGTAAAACATTGCAGAAAACAGAATTTAATTTAATACAACAGGCCTTTTTTTTTTTTTCTTTTGTCTATTTTTCCATGCAATGGAATGAAGTAACTGCATTGCTAAAATATTTTAGTTACACCTAATACAGGACCTCACTGGAAGATTTTAAATTTTCCATTTATTTTGACGATGACTTAAATTATCTATCTCAGTTATGCATGTCAAGATTTTTGCGATAAAAGTCTAAGCTACTTCGGTGCGAAATTTAAAATTTCGCCAAGAGGTTAAACTGTACCATTGCTTTAGCACAATTTCTTTTTTTCAATTTTATTTTAAATATTTTTTAACTTAATTCAAGAGGGAAAAAAAAAAGAAGAACATTTTTTATTTGGTCTAAATGTACAAAATATCTCCAGGTAAAATTTTATCCGTATTATTAGAAAGAAAATAGCTAAAGTAGTTTTCACTGTATCATTGATGTCTCTATAAATTAAATTAAATTAAATTATCCAATATCATAATGTTTCATTCTCCACACGCATTTTTTATTTTCTAAATTCAATATTACATAATATATATGTAAAAAATCAAGGTGTAATCCATATATATCCAGAAGATGTAGCCAACAAATATTCAGAAGCCATCATTAACCTTTTACAGGCCGAATTTAGATCCAGGTATATTTTTCATTAGTTATTTGCATATTTTACTTTATAATACTTTAGTTAAGAGATGTTAATCATTTAAATGGAAAAAAATGCATACATAAATATTAAATGCCATTAATAATAATTATTAATATTCTTAAATTATTAAGATTAATATTATAGATTATTAATATAAACTGATTAATATTATCAAGTTTGATGTCCTTTTTGATAATAAGAGCTGTTTGAAATAAACCAACTGATATTCAGAGTCATCGGATACTTTCAAATTTTTATGCATTTTTATTATTTGTACTCTGTGGGAATAAATATGAAAATGATCATTTTGTGGATTTTTTGTACAGTTACCAACTAATGATAGGAATGTTGCTTCTATTTTAAAAAATCAAGTAATATTTTAAGTATGTCAGCTAATTTTTTCAAGTCAATATTAGTGCAATTTAATTTTTTAAATAAGTTTTAATTTGATGTTCCCAATTGGGAACATTGGCCTGTAAAAGGTTAACACAAGTTCAGGAGATAGCGGCAGCAACTATGATCAATATATACTAGTAGATTTCGTCAACAATAATAATTATTCAGAAGATGTCGCCAACAAGTGTTCTGGAGCCACCATGAATATTTATTCAGAAAATATTGTCAACAAATATTCAAAAGCCATCCAATTTATCAATGGTGAGGATCTATCTCGAATACTTCAAACCGGCAATTTGTTTTTACGATATAATCAAGAATGAATTTTTCACTTATCAGTAGGTTTTGAAAAATGTGATTTTTTTTCTCTTTTTTTTTTTCCCCCCCTGATTTAACTTAGTATTTAATATAGTTTAAGAAATGGTAAAATCAGATATTGACGGGCATCTTGGCAAGTTCATGGCAACAATGCAAAAACGCTATCTGAAGGAAATTGTCCTGTTGTACTACTACTAATGAAATGTTTAAAATAATTGCATTAATCACATAAGATATTTGTTTTCAATGGATCTGACTAAATCATATTCTTGAAAAAAAATGCACTTTAAAAAGTTGCATCTTAACTGTTGTAAGCATCATTTTAAACCTTGCTGCACACTGGAAATAAATGCAGAGTGTTACATATTGCCCTAAATTAACAAAAAATTCAATAGTAAAAAATATAGGCATTAGAAAAAATAAATTCATAATTTCTTTAATCAAGCAATAATACCCGAAAAATTCATCTTCAAATAGTGACAAAAATTTAACAAGCGGATCGTATACTAAAGCTGTAACGCTAAATCGTTTAGATGTTAAGAATTTCTCTCTGTTCTAAACAGTTAGTGCTATCGTTCTTTAGTTTGTGTGTCTAGCTTTCTACCATATGCTTTCTCTCAAAATAATGGCAAATTGTTATTAAATTGTCAAACGTTAAAACAGATTTTTCACATATTATAAACGATATAATATTAAATATTGTGTATTTCAATGTGATACCAAATATAGTGGATTTCTATAATATCATTCAACTTTTCTCTTGTGTTATGTATTATTAATATTCCAATTCAATGAAAGGCAAAGTTGTGAATAGTCGGGTAGAATCCAGCATGGTTTAATGAGCGAAGCAAGTTGGCGTGAGGGAAAGCCTTCCTCGGGGGTTGGTGAGCGGAGCGAGCAGGGGGCAGAGCCCCCTAGTTTAATAAATTATTTGTTATTACTTTGTTAATATTTGTTAATAATAATGTTTGTTCCAAACCTTATTATTATTTTACAAAAGCTTAAAACTTTTTTTCTTTCTTTCAGGTATGCATTTAAATATGAAAAAAAAAAAAAAAAAAAGTATTGTATAATCTACTATTTTATTATTATGCTAGCAATGGATGGAGGAGGGGGTGTGATCATAAATGTAAGGGGTTAAGAAACATAATCCTATTGAGTTGTTAATTGAAATTTATAATACGTTGTTTTAATATGTATTTTACATTGATGGAGATTTTATTTTATTTCAGTCACAGCAAAAATACACAACTTACAACACTACAATGCCAGAATCAAGCACAATTTAGTTCCTTTGCCTTCTGGTGATGATGTAGCAAATACTCTCAAATATTTCTCACAAACATTGCTAAGGTATGAACTTCTTTGGTGATTTTCATTGTAATTTTTATAATTGAAGCAGGAATGTTTGTAAAAGAATTTGGATGAGTGTTAATTTTTCTTTACATCTTAAAAAATTAAAAAAAGATTTCTGTTTTTGACAAACTTTAATTTAGTGTCAAAGGTCTATATTTATCAAAAACGTGAGAGAGGAAAAGAAAAAAAAAAGAATGTATGCTTAGGACTGCATGGCCAAAGAAGTGCTAATTTCTATATATAGTGATATATATATTGTGATTTAAACATTATTCTTATCAATTACATAAAATAGAAAGCAATGGATTCAACTTCTTTTGAGTAGTTTTGCACATTTTCCCTATGTTGTATATATATATATATATATGCTCCATACATATATATCAAAATTTAGTATAATAATAATAACTAGTATCGCCCAGTGGTCGAAACTCGACCATTTTTTTTTTTTTTTTTTGCAAAACGAGGCAAAGCAAAGTTATTGCCTTGTCCTAAACGGAATGCAATTGCAACACAGCTGCAGCAATTGTTTGTCGATATTCACTCTAACTGAATTAGCAGAGCTTTACTTAATATAACTATTTCTCTCTGTAGATGTTAGCCTTTTCTGAAATGAGAGAAAATCGCAACGTGAAAATGCCCCTTGTTGTGTGATACAGCCCAGAAACTAATAGGTACCATGTCAAACCAAAGCCATTTTTTAATATTTCTTTTCCACCTTTTATCGCAATTTTAATTTCATATTTATTTTAACTTGATAAAAAAATAAAAAATAAAAATAACTTCTTCAAGTGATTTATTTTGTCTGAAAGTCCTGTTGTCCTATAAAGGTATTTTTGTCAAACCTTTTTGGCCTATATGATAGTTTTTTTCTGCATCCCACATTAATTGTACCTTTCCAAACAATATTACTAAGCCTCTCTTATTAAAAAAAAATTAAAAATGTGCTACAAATTTCATGTTAGCACATTAATATAATAGATTATACAAAGTTATTTTAGATACTACTTTTATAGTATTACTTGTGATCATAATATAATTTATTTATTTTTTATTAGTGTTCTTAAGGATGTGCCAAGTATCTCTTTGGACATGCTCCGATCACCTGAGAAGGATGCAATTCGTACTTCTCTGTTTCCTTCCTTGGATTACAAGACCCTCCATAATGCCCTTGTTGAGCTAGTTGATGCTGTACCTCTGGTCCAACATGGGGCACATGGTAATTTTAGAGTTTTTTTTTCCCCTTTTCTATAATACTTTTTTCTTGTTATCTGTTTTATCTTTAAGACAGCTCTTTTTTAACCTTATAAACTAATCTTCTTTATTTCGTTTAAAAATAAATACCTTGACATTTCATTATTGTTCTTTGAAAAATTTTATTTATATTAAATTGTGGTCTTTTTAAAGTAAATTAAGATCGAGAATTTTTTAATTAAATATTTATCACAAATTTGCTCTTTTCTTTTCAAAATTCTGTAAAATTCTGTCTGAATAAACCTATTTTATTCTTAACTTCTTTTTTGTTAGCCCTTGGTTATACAATTCTTCATACCTTGGCCTGTTTGGTGCCATTCCTGGAGCATGAACTCATGGATACTTTACCATACTTAGTGGCGTCCACTATGACTTTATTTCCATGCTCTTTGCACAAAGACATCATTGATGTGCTTTGTAACCACTTACTTCCATTTACTTTTCGTAAGTATAGAATACTGAATTTTATCTTTTTTTTTTTTCCACTTCATTGTTTGATTTTTGTATTGATCATCCACCCAGTGGCAGAAACACTGCGACACGGCGACATAGTTGCAGACACAGAAAAACAGCTTGCGGACAGTTTTTGTATTGCCAGCAATTTTCGGACAGTCTTTGTCTGCAGTCATAAAAAAATTGTCTGCAATTTACAGATATTTTTCACTCGTGACAATGCACTACCGATGTATGATGTCTTAGACGCTCTCTGGTAGGAACTTTAGAGCCTCCCTTATAGGCACCTTGGTAGGAACACACAAAACAGTGCTTAACAATAGCAACGTAGGGAGCCTAGATCTCCCTTGATAGGCAGCGTTATGCGTGTATTCTTTTCTCCTGTCACCGAGATTCTATGAGAACATACGCATACCGGATCCTCCACGTTCATTCCTGTTTTCTTCAGATTCTAAGCATTCTTCAGGCATTATTTATTCTTCCCCTTTGTGTTCTGCACCTGCAAAGAACAACTGTTATTATATTGAAAACATGTGCTTTTTTAAAAATTGTTTATACTATATTGTTCTGTAGTTAAATTATGTATTCATGTATTGTTGCACGAGATCACCACTGTTGTTAAGCCCCCCCCCCCCTTCTCCAAGATTGACGCTATCAGCTTTCAGGCTTTTTGAGTGTAAGCCATTTTCACCCCTGATTACACAGAAAATTTGCAGACAGATTATGAAATTTTAAAAGCCTATCGCAGACAGCTACAAAACTTTCAGTCACTGGGATCATTCCTTCATCATTTTTATGTATTAATTACCTTCATTAAATAAAATCTAAATCTTTATGTTGTTAAAAAAAAGAAAGAAAAAAAGCTATTGTTAATTTTAGGAGCATGATAAAGATAAATTCCTAAAGCTCATTATTAGTAAAAAAAAAATTTTGACTAAGTCGAAAGAATTGATTTCTTTGTTCTTTTTAAATGGTCGGCACTTTGAAACAAAACGGCAGATCAAGCTGTTTAACCCCTTAACGTCCGCTGTCCTATTTATAAGACAGTTTTATTTTATGAAAGTCACACAGCAAAACCACATTTATCCAAAATTTCTACAAACGCTCAGAGTCTTATATCAGGAGTGATTGTGAATTCGTGAAAAAATACCTGAAATTATAATGAAAAAAGTTTTTGTATCAGTAGAGAATACATAATTTATTACAAGGAGATCCAATCCTTTCATTATGTATAATATATTAGTTTTAATTTAACTTAGCAGTCATATGAATATGATATTTTAGTCCTTTTTTTTTTATGAATTTAACAACCAGAAAAACTGGAATTCATATATAAAAAGTGAAAAAACACCTGAAATCAAGTAAATTACATGAACATAATCATTCTGCCTATATATAGGACATTAATTATCTCGAGCTGTAACGATGGGATTGGAATTATTTCTCTAGGTTAACATAATATTGATGTCTTAAACATAATTCAAAATAATTTTGCTTATTTTTATGTTTTCAATTAAGTTGGGTGTTAAAGGGTTAATAAACTGGTTAAAACTTTGATACCAGCAACAACAAACTATGGCAACACCTATTGAAATGAAGGAGGCCCAAAATCAAGGGGGAGCGAGAGAAAGGAAAAGAGTATAAGAGGTGATAATATTATTAGTAATGGTTGGCGTGCTAGTTAAAGGAAAAATGTGGTAATATATAACTCGATGTTTGACGACTTTTCACCATTTGCCAATTAAGAGGTTAAACAAGTCCTTCTGACTCAGTGAGAACTGTAGATTGATTTCTGTGTTCTTTTTGAATGTTTACCATTTTGAAAGAAGGTGGCTGTTCAAGTTGATTAATAAACTTGGCTGAGACCTTAAATTAATATGAGCTGTGTTTATACAAAGTTTCATGCAAATCAGTTAATAAACACATTTTTTATGTGGGTTTGAGAATTTTAAGTGATGATTGATCAAACTGATTAATAAATTTCATTGAGACCCTGATATGAGCTATGTACATGCTATGTTTCAAGCAAATTGGTTTATACATACATATATATATTTTTTTTAATCTGAGAAACCTTAAAGTTTTCAAATTGCTGCCATCTGAAAACAAGATGGCAGATTAAGTTTGCCAACAAATTGAACCAAGATATTTCTAAGCTGAGTCCATTATCTAATTTTGGTTCAAATTGATTCAGAAAAAGTTGTTGTGATGGCAAATTTTCCATTATAGATGAATATACTAAGTAATTGTAATAGGTTGATTTCAACCTAAAAAAAAAAAAAAAAAAAAACTTATACCAATGTTTGCTTCAGAAAGATTCACTGTTTTATTTTTATTTTGATTGAAAAGCTCTTCTTATTATGCAATAAAAAGGTAATATTAAATTATTTCTCGGAAAACAGACGCTGCATTATTTAACACATTGCATCAAGTCTTGCAACAATATCTGCATGAACATTATTAAGATTGGTCAATTTACTTTTGATTGAACCATACTTTCTCTTCATTTCTATTTTGATTTTAAAAATCTTCTCCAATAAAGTGAAGTGAGAGGTAATATCAATCTGGTGATAAACATGATAAAATATTTCCAAAAATAAAAAGATTGATAATTGTCTTAATCTCTTAACATTTTTTTTTTTTTAGTCATTTGAATTGATTCTATAAATAGATTTAAAAAAAAAAAAAAGTCATTAACAGGTGTAACAGTGTATATTTGTAAAGTCCTCCCCCTTTTCTCCCTTTTGTAAATCTATTTTAAAAAGCTACAACATTTTGTTTTAAGAAATAATAGGTTCATCAGATTTGAATTAATTAATGTTTAATTATTATTTTCAAATTCAGGATGTTAGTCCTAGTAAAAAATCGGAACCATTTTTAAGTTCACTTTCACGAAATTAAAAAATATGTTGATTTCAAATATTTTATTTTATATAAATTATCACTTTAGAAAATATTTTTTTATACCTGAATCTTTTTTTTTTGTAATATATCAAATTACTGAATATTGTACTTGTCTTGATAAAGCATTATTAGCTTGATATCAAATATATAAAAAAATATATATTGACTACTAAAATGGAAGAAGGTTTTTGACAATCTATGTTCAAAAAGGATTTTTTTTTTTTTTTTTCTTTTTGCAATATCTTTTTGCAAAACATGTTGCGATCAGACATCAAGAAAACTAAAAATGGCTTCAGAATATTTTCTATGTGTATGTAAAGCTATGTAATTTCTTGTAAAGCTTATTTTGTCTGGTTATTACATAAAAACAGCTAGACAGAATGAAAAAGAATTTGGAATTTATTTACATTTCAGACATCAAAGAAGCAAAATGTGCTTTCAGAATATAAAGTTTTTTTTTTTTTTTTTCCTGAGCTAAATTCCTCCTTTTTTGTAAAAAATGTAATGTGTAGTTGCAAATCTGTCATTTGTAATATTACAATTGTAAAGAAAGCTTACTTAGTGATTTCACATTATGAAATAATGATTTTGACCTTTGCTAACATGGAAAATTTTCATTCAATATTTTATACCAGTCAAAATTTATAATAGTCAAGGTTATAACTTTAAGAATTTAGAATATTAAAATGATTGATGATCTGCAAATTTGCCCCTTTTCCCATAAACATTCCAATCTATACTAATATTGTTGTCATACACACACAGGTGGGTCAAAATGGTCAAATCATATCCTGGACTTCTCGAAACATGTAAATCCATCAAAAACTGGAAGTCGAAACTTTTTACAAATTACGAATCTAATATTTTTTTTTTTTTATTGAATATAAAAGAAAATAATACCCTTCTTCAATGTGACATTACAAAGTTACAGCTAAAAGACATTTTCTTTTTTCAAGGAGAGGACTCAAATGAAAACAATGATAGTTATGCTAGCATGTCAACTGCAGCTGTTTTAATGATGATCTTTCAGTACACAGATTGTACGGGTATGTATTTTTATTTTACTTGTTATTTATTGTTACATAGTGATCTAGATTATTTATAATGATATTATTCCAGTGGCAGAAACACCGCAACACGGCAACATAGTCGCGGACACAGAAAAACGGGTTGCAGTCAGTTTTTGTCTGCACTAATAAAAAAATTAGTCTGCAACTTTCAGACACTCTTTATCTGTATTAATAAAAAAAATTGCCCGCAACTTTCAGACAGTCTCTGTCTTCAGTCATAAAAAATTGTCTGCAATTTACGGACATTTTCCGTCCGTGACAATGTGCTACCAGTGTATTATGTCTTAGACGCTCTCTGGTAGGAACTCTAGAGCCCCCTATAAGTGCCTTGGTAGGAACACACAAAACAATGCTTAACCACAGCGACCTAGGGAGCCTAGATCTCCCTTGATAGGCAGCGTTATGCGTGTATTCTTTTCTCCCATTACCTGTTACTGAGATTTTGCGGGAATGTAGAAAAGTGCTAATTTCATTTAAAACTGCTTCAAAACTTCTCCTCCACTTCAAAATTCACTTATAAAAACTTCTGTATCAAAACTAATACTTTTATTATTTATAATTATTTAGATTGTGTTGTGTCAAACATTGCTATAAAATATTTAATTGAATGAGTTCTACTTATTATTTTATAATTGTTTATACTACAGTCAACTCTCTTTAATCCGCAAAAGTTTTGTCCAGAGGTTGTGTGGATTATAGGAATTTGCAGATTAGAGGTCATTGTCTTTGTTTACATTTTCTTTTGCAGATACAAAGTCAGTTACTATTATTTCATAAATAGACATCAAAACGGAAAGACGATTTCTAATAAATTTTAGAATAAAATATTTTTTTCAATATTAATAAAACTAATCAATCATATGTGATGGTAAATAATTTAAGCATATTCAAATAATACGTACCAATGAAATGTAAACATTCATTTTGCTTAAAAAATACAAAAGAAAATATTTTTTTAAATACAAAAATAATATTCATAACTGATTATTTTTAATTTCGTTAAACATTAATTTAATAGTAGTTTGTTTTAAATTTTTATATACTTTACTGACATTCTTTGGCTTGACTTAGCGCTAGTCTGTATGAATTTCAGGATAATAAGTACAAGAATCTTACTGTTTTTTCCCTAATTGTGTTTGAAAACAAGGATTAAGCTAAAAATTTGATTTTTAAAAAAGTAAAAATGTGCGAAATGTTGTGAATTTTTTTTAAATATCAGCTGGAAATTTCTTTGTTTACATTAAAAATTCAATTGCGGATTAGAGGGATTTGCGGATTATAGGTCTGTGGATTAGAGGGAGTTGACTGTATATTGTTTTGTAGTAAAATTATATTTGTGTATTGTTGCACGAGATCACATTGTTAGGTCCACCCCATCCCCAAAGATTACCGCTATCACCTTTCAGGCTTTTTGAGTGTAAGCCATTTTCACCCCTGATTACACACAAATTTTGCAGACAGATTATGAAATTTTAAAAGCCTGTCACAGACAGCTACAAAACTTTCTGCCACTGGAGATATTATGTGACGATATATATGAACAGTTAATTCAGATTAAAAAAAAAAAAAGTTTTCTGTCCTCCCTTTATATATATAAATTGTTTTGAAATACTTGTTTTTACTTTCTTATTCCTCAGTTCAGGCTTTTAATTATATTAAATAAAAATTTAAAATATCTTAATATATAATAAATAACTAGACTTGACGCAGAACAGAAATATCAATATTTGCGCAACGTTGAAAACACCAATGTAAAAAATTAAGTGCAGACTGCAGTTTCTGTAGCATAAAAGCGTACTGTCATCAGTGCAGAATGACGAAGTGGATTATTGCTATATATATAAGCAATTGCTATATATATATGCTATATTGCTATATATATGAGCAATAATCAACTTCATCATTCTGCACTGATGAAGGTACGCTTTACGCTACCAAAATGCACTTAACAATTTTTTACATTTCGCATTTTTAATGTTGTGCAAATACTCATATTTATGTTAATATATTTTTATTTTAACTCTGCTTATTACTGTTATGTTAGCTGAATTAGCTGTATCATTAATTCAGTTAAAAATTTTATAGTTTTCTGCTCTCCCTTTTTATATAAATTGTTATAAAATACTCATTTTTAAAATAAGTAGATAAAACAAAGTATACTCATAACTTAAAGACATTAAATAAAAAACCTAACCTTACTTTGTGCATCGTTTTAGATCTTTCAAACCGGGTACCCAGTCCTCTTCAGAAACGGCAAACTTCTGTGTGAAAGACTTGAGACTGAGTGATCTTTAGTTGACTTTGCCAATAGGTGGCGCCATGCCACCTATTGGCAAAAATGATATAAAAACCGGAAAATATAATACAGCCCTATTCAAAACGTACAATAAACAAAACATTAAAATTGAATTTGATAAAACCACTAAAATAGCCAACTACGACGATTACAATTACGCGATGTTCAGAGAATCCATTGAAATTTCCACTAATCAGGATGTATTCAACGACAGCGGCGCAGGAGCCCCAGACAGTGCATGGCGCCACCTATTGGTAAAGTCAACTAAAGATCACTCAGTCTCAAGTCTTCCACACAGAAGTTTGCCGTTTCTGAAGAGGACCGGGTACCCTGTTTGAAAGATCTAAAACGACGCACGAAGTAATGTTAGGTTTTTTATTTAATGTCTTTAAGTTATTCATTTTTATTTTCTTATTCTTCAGTTTGTTCCTTCAATGATACTAAGAAGTTGAAACTTAAGACACGTTAATTAATTTTGATTTTAACTCTGCTTATTACTGCTATACTAGCTGAACTAGCTTCATAATAGTATTATAGTAAGATATTTTATTTTATATAAAAATTATTGCATTTTATAGAGATAGTTATGACAGAAAAAACTATTAATTTGTTTCACTTGTGCTCTAGTTTTTCCCAATTTTTCTGTAAAATCTGATTGTTTCTGCAAAAATTCACATGAAATATGAACATTCCCCATTTTAGATAGATATTTTCTTCCAAAGAGAGTAAAATAGATACTTTTTGTCACACTTTATTATTGCTGCCAATATTATTCATAAATTTTGATGAAGTAAAATCATAAAATATGTGATATTATCACAAAGATAAAAAGCTTGTTTAATTAAACTTACTTTAAGAGCTTTAAATTGTTACTGCTGAAACTAATTGCTATTGTTAGTGAGGCATTAAACATTGTTTTTTCTATTTTCCTGTCACTTAATACAGTAAAGCGTCGATAATCTGGGATTGGCAGGAAATAGACGTTTCCGAATTACTGATAGTTCTGGATTATAAATGTTCCGAAAATGTATCAAAATCATCGATTAGTCACAACATCCAAAGAAATATTTCTTAAAAAATAGTTTTAAAAAATTTACACTAGCATAATCCTAATGTTTGTTCCATCAAAAACACAAATAATAAAAACAACATTGGAAATAAGTTAGGTTTGTGATTGTAAGACAAAAAGTTCATTGTACTTTTTCGGAATTTTACTGGCGGAAATTCACATCAATTCGTAAATCAGTAAAATTAAATGAAAATCCATAAACTTTACTGACAATCCATAAAAGTTGGCAAGTATGCTGTTTCATGGTCATCTGCAAGAAATTCATTAAGTACTATGATTCAGAGAAATTTTATGGGGCAAAGAAAATTATAGGCAAAGAAAAAGAAAGGGAAGGAAAAACTAGTATGTTGTGGCCACCACAAGATTTTCTTCTATATTTTCCTATACAAATTCACTCAATAACAATATTTAAAAAAAAAAATCGAGAACTTTGTTTTAAATTATCACAGATTTATAGTTCAACCATTTGTTTTAAAGGTATAGACGAGACCTTTCGAAAGATACCCATCTTGAAAATTTTCTCCCCTCAAGGGGGGACTTCCCCCCAGGGGGGGGGGTGACTAGGCTCCTACACATACAAAGCTTTTTTCCCAGTTGACTATGTCTATTATAAATAATTCTTGTAAATTTCATAATGATTACTAGAAAATAATTCTCTTTATGCACATTTATACAAAATTTTGCCCTATATCACCATGTTAAAAATTTAGAAAAAGTGGGATGGCAACAAAACCTGTAAGACAATTTTTACCAAAAATTGGTAGGCACTAATTTATGTCAAGGTGCAACTACATACCAACTAGTATGAAATTCTGTGCAGTAGTTCCTGAGATACAGTTGCCACAAAATTTTGTTACACACACACAGACAGACAGACATTTTCTTAAAATGGTCAAATCGTGTTCTACAGCTCTCAAAACATGTAAATCCATCAAAAACCCGAGGTCAAAATTTTTTACAAATCCAATACTTTCTTCTATTGAATATAGAAGAAAGTAAAAAAGAAAGTGAAAGGTCATCAGTGCTGGATTACAAGTGCTGTGATATTATAGATTTCTGGATTATCAAAGCTTCACTGTATATTTTTTTTAGGTATTTTTATTTAAAATACATAATGTATTATTATTATTATTTTATATATTTATATATATATTTTTTTCAGCATATCATTGTCAAGTCCTAGAATGTTTAATGGCTTTGAAGAAGGACATAGTTAAAGTAAGATTTGTATAATCATCAGTGTTGTGTTTTTCCTTTTCTTTATAAATTATATCTCTTTTTAATTTGTTTTTCCTATTTTGTTATTTAAAAGTACTTAAAATAGTATTATGAAGAGATATAGCTTTAACAATTCAAAGAAGAAAAATGTAATGATTTTGAAAAAAAAAAAAAAAAAAAAAAAAATGCAGCTGAAATGTAACAATTGAATACAAATTCCAGAATCTAATAATTATATTTTAATTGTGTGTCAATTTAAAACATGTGATTGTGTGACTGCAGCTGTCGAGAAAAACCAACAAAGAGGCTTCAGAAGATTTCAGTTACTTAGCAATGAGACGATTACAATGCTTGTATAATCAACTTTATGTTTATAAAAGTTCCCCAAATCAAAAAAAAAAAAAAAAAAAAAAAAAAAATTATTTCAATAAAACTAAAATTTTTGATGGTAAAGAAATAAATTGTAGTTAAAATTTTGGATCTTATTTTTGGATAATTTTAAGATAATGAAATTATAATGTACATGTATCTATAATAAAACTGTCATGTTAAATTGTTATAAGAAAATAATGAGATAAATTTTGGTATTTCCTAATTACTGCCTACATATCAGTATAGGTTGCCCCCCCCCCCTTTCCCAGTAAAAATTCCCATGAAATTCCTATCTTTTTATTTTAAAATGAGAATAATAGAATTTATTATATTTAAACTTTGAATAATTAATATATTCATACATTGCAAATAATTTGTAGTTAATTGTGATTTTTTTTTTTTTTTTTTTTTTTTTTTTTTTAGAGGGGGAAAAAAATGTAAACTTAGTACATTACTTGCTGGTGTCTATTAAATTGATAAATATTCAAAATAATTCTGTTTTTCCATAATTTATAGTTACTGAATTTCTGAACTTCATATTACCAGCATAGCATTAAAAATATTAATAATACTAAAGCTGTTATATAAAAGCTTTTTCTGACAATACTAGCAACTTATTAAATTCTCTTCTCATGTGGTTTTAAGATTATTAAGTATATTAATGCTTTGTATATATATACATAAAAAAAATTACCTACATAATTTAATCTACTTGATTAATGAATGGGGATTATGTTTGTATAGTGAACTATGAATGTAGTCTAATTAAATCAGCCCCGTCAATGACCAAGAGGGTCTACTCTCGAAGTTGGTAGAAAAGAGGTATCTGGACAGAAACAGATCATGCTTCTCAGCCTAGCTGTTCAGAGTTTTGTATGTTTTCCCTCCTAAACTTCTGTTAATACAAGCTAAAATCTATTAGAAAGACAACCTCCCCCCTCTCCCCCCCCCCCCAAACACATACACAAATGTCTTTCCACCCAGGCCTAGAACCCTAGAAGAGTCAATTGGCCTTAACTCCAGCACCTCCACGTAATTAAGTTATTTTATATTTGTAAGTTTCTTATAGTAGGTAGTTTTTAATGAAAGTATAAAGGATTCTAATATTCAGTTTTTTTACTTTTTATTGTTACCTGAAACACTGATAAGAAAATGAAAAACAACTATTCAATTTGACATATGTATGTTTACCTGTTTCAAAATTCGATTTAGTGAGGAAAAAGTTTTTATCATATTTGTTGGAAAACAGATTTGAAAGTATGAAAAAAGAAAAAAAAAATAATAATAATTTTGTGTAGTATTTGCTTCAAAAATAGAAAAAAGTGCACCACATTAAATTTTCAAAATTTTTCTTTCTTTCTTTTTTTTTTTTTTTTTTTTTTTTAGTGTTACATCAATAGTTATGTATTATGCAAAACCATACCCTATTATTAACCGTACTTGTTTATTTCAATTAAAAATAAAAGCCAATCTATTGTTATTTGTTAGTTTAAAAATATCTTTTATTTAATAAATATTGTCGATAGAGAAGCTGTAATTTAATTGATAACTAGAAATTTATTTTATTATTATTTTATTTTTTTTATATTTCTTAATTTCTTGTTTTGAATTTGACTGCTAAAAAATAGATAAATTTGTTAGATTGTAATATTTGTAATCAACATTTTGATTTTTTTCTGCTAAGGGCTGTAATCAGATAAATCAATTAGATACATACACTGCTCAAAACAATTAAAAATTATTGTAAGTCTTATTTAAAAAAAAAAAAAAAAAAAAAAGGGTATAAGTGAAATCGTTTTTGCAGAAAAGGGAAGAAAGGTGTCTCAAATGCAAATTTTTCTCATTTTCAAACTTTGGAGTATGCAGATTTTGAGTTTGATATCAAAAAGGACCCTTTAGTGGTGGTGAGTGAAATTTGGCTTTCAACATAATGAAAGACAATGTGGTAAAGAATGATTAGCATTCAGTAAGTGCATTTTGTCGATGAGTAAGATGTCCCATCGAAAGCATTTAATCAATTCAGAAACTTAAAGAGTTGTTAGTCGGTTGGGTGGGGTGGGGGAGGGGAGCAAAAACATAAGCCAAAATAGCAGAAGGCACAGTAGTTCCACAAAGTATGAGTTCCAGGATCTGAAACCATTTTTTGGAGACTGAAAGTGTAGACCAAAGATGAGCAAGGTCAAAGACATGCAACAACGTCCAATGAAGATCGATATTTAACGCTAACTGCTCAGAGACATTGAAATATGAATGCCACTCTTCTTGAACAATACCTTCTCTCAATTTCTGGCACTACAGTTTCACTTCAAACTGTCCAAAACTAGCTCCTTGCTCTAGCAATAGGTCTGAACATCTCATCCCTATATCGGTGACTGGTCAGAGGTCTATTTCGAATAATGTTGAGATTGGTGCACCCATCAGTGGAGATGCCAGCATAGACCATCACATCCCACTGTCAAATTTGACACTTCTATGCATGAACGCAGAATTTTTTCTAATGTCATGTTTCCTCCAGATGAAAATAATCCTATTATGATGAACTGAAAAACAGGACTCATCAGGGAAAAGAATATTGCACCATTCATTTCTCCTTAAGTTCACATGCTCTCTTGCCCACTTTCTGCGGGCTCGGTGATACCTTGCTGTTAACCTAACATATGTTATTGGTCTGCAAGCATACAGACATACAGCATGGAGTTGGTTTCAGACAGTTTGAGTCAAAAATGTGGTGCCAGTAGCTACGCAAAGGTGTTGTTGAAGAAGAGTGGCATTCATTTTCTGGTGTCTTTGAACCATTAGCATTAAATATCGATCTTCATTGGGGGATGTTGCACGTCTACAACATTTTCCTGGTCTTCGGCCTACATGTCCAGTGTGCAAAAACTGATTCCAGATCCTGGAAATGACATTTTGTGAAAGTTCAGTGGCTTTTGCTACTTCGGCTTGTGTTTGGCCCCCTTCTAACCAACCAACAACCCTTCAAGCTTCTGAATCAGTTAAATGATTTCGTTTAGTTGGTGCATTCATCGAAACAATGCACTTATTGAATGTCACTCATTTTTTCTGCTTTGTCATACATTATATTGAAAGCCAAATTTCATTCGCTGTCACTAAAGCATCTTTTTTGACGTCAAACTCAAAATTTGCATAATCCAAAGTTTGAAAATGAGAAAAATTTGCAATTGTGACTCTCTTCTTCCATTTTCTGCAAAAACATTTCACTTATATTTTTTTATATACTTACAATATCCTTTGTTTTGAGCAGTGTAGATTAAGCATAGCTTAGATTAGACAGATAAATATAGAAGCATTATTTAATACATAAGTTAAAGATATTATTAGATAAATAGGTTATAGATAGATTATTATCCTCGTAGATAGGTTATTAGATAGCTGTTAGATTATTAGAAATTTAATATTAGATATTTTGATAGATTATTAGAAATGTAGATTAGAAGAAGAAAATTAGGTCTCTTTCTACATGCAGGTATGTAAATAGATAGAAAAATGCACAGTAATTTTATTTTGATCATGAAGATAGCTGCCTTATTATTTATTTTTATTAATCTCTCTCTCTTTTAAGGTATTTATTGAATTTGAAGAAGTTTTATTTCTGGTTACTTACAGATTTTTAAATTATAGCCATAGTATATATGCTTCTAAGTTTCACTATTTAAAGGAATATTTTCTTTCGAAATATATTGCAAACATACTATTTACTCCATACTAAAATGTATAAGTTTTTTGTATATTTCAAATGAAATTAACCAAATGGCCATTGTTGTAATATGATGTAATTTTTCTGCTTACATTTTTTATCATTTTTGTTTTATATTTTACTCCTTGTATTTATTTACTTTTCATTTGTTACAAATGTTTAATATCTAGTAAAAATGGTGAAAAATTGATTAATTATAAATGCCACCTTTTTAAAACAACAATTAGTAGCTAATATTTTATATGTATGTATATTATAGGTCATTACTGATAGAGATCCAGTTATTTTATAGTTGTATGTCTAGTTCTGTTATTTTCTCAGGGTGATGGTTGATTTATATCTTTATGTATTTAAAAATTTAGTAATAAATATATTTCTTTGTCTGTTGGGACAAAAAAAAAAAAAAAAAAAAAAAAAAAGGTTGTTTTCTTTGCATTTTTAAATTATTTTATTGTGTTATTTAAATAAATAACCAAAAATAATTTTTCTAAGCAAATTGTATGATTGATTTTTATTATTTTGTACTCTGAATTATTATGATTCATACATGTAATTTTTCATTTATAACTATTTGACTTGTATTTTGATTTTAGTTATGCAGGTTAATCATGTTCCACATAAAAAATATATAGTGTATTTTTACGTGTCACAGGCTTATATTGATTATTATAATCCTAGATAAGATTAATATGTTATATGTTGAGTAGGTTTACATATTAAATAAACAAATAAAATAATAATGTAAGATCTCTATCTAATGTCTCTATCTAATGTCTCTATCAATTAAAAAAAGAGTGAGAGAATTAGTTTCGACAGCATGTGTATTTACTGCAAAAACCATTATGGTAAATGGGTCAGTAAAGAAGAATTGAAGGGAATAAAATCAGGAACAAAATTTTTTATTGGTTCCGTTATGTTGATGATATTTTTGCAATAATTGATGAAAAAGTCGATCCTAATGAGATTTTGAATACCTTAAATAGCATTGACCATAATATTAAATTCTTCAAAGATGAAAATAATAACCAATTAAATTTTTTGGATGTTTCAATCAATCGTCATAAAAACAAAGTTACAACCAAAGTTTATAGAAAACCTAACAGTAGTAACAAAATAATCAATAAAAATAGTAAAACCCCATTTAAATACAAAATTAATGCAGTTCAGACATATGTTAATAGAGCTATTAAAGTTTGTAAAGATCCCAAAGACCTCATTAAAGAATTAGCAATTATTAAAAAGTTTACTAAAAAGGCAGGTTATTCAAGTAAATTAATAGATAAACCGTATAAAAAACTTTTAAAGAGTTTAAATTTGATTAACAGTTTTCAGAAACCGTCACTTAAATTTACAACATCAATTTATTATGATTGAGTAGCCTCAAATAAAATTAAAAAAGAAGCAGCAAAACATAACATAAATATTCCAATTAAACCGAATCCTAACATTTTATAATAAATAAGAAGTGATAAAGACCCCATCCATCCATTAGAAACTGCTGGCATCTATAAAGTCCCTTATACTGACAGTCATGGTAATGAAATGTGTTATATCGGTAAAATAAAAATAAAAACACTTATTAAAGAACATAGTCATGATATTGCAACTGGTAAAATAACTACTAGCTTTAACCGAAGTAAATAAAAGTGAAAATATAAATATTAAGTTTGACGATGTGAGAAAAATAGCAAATTATCAAAATTATAAGTATGCCACATTCAGCGAATCTATCGAAATTTTTTCTTTTTCTAATTCCTGTAATGGCAACAATGGGGCAGCGCTAAACCGACAGTGGCACCAAATGCTTAAGAGTAGGGGTGGCCGGAGGAAACATCAGTATCGTGAAACTTCAAACACTGAATCTGCTGGTGAAAAAGCTGGGACGACCCAGTGAAATTTGTTCAGCAGTTAAAGACATGAAGTTAATAAAAGATTGTATATTTTAAATATGTTTATATATATATATAAACTCACAATATTCACTTGTTTATTATCTCCAAAATCCTGTATAATAAATAAGAAACTGATATAAAAAATAGAGTAATAAATCTCATATTGACTACAAATAAACGTGTCAATCCATATCAGACTTTAACAAAAAGTAACAATAATGGACGGACTTATTAAAGAATAGAGTAATATATCACAAATTGACAAGAAATAAGGGTGTCTATTCATATTAGACTTTAACAAAAAAAAAAAAAAAAGAAAGAAAGAAAGAAAGAAAAAAGAACAATAATAAACTTATTAAAAATTTGAAACAATTGAAAATCACTCAAAAGCTGAAGAGCTTAATCATCAGGGTCGCCCAACTCTTCACTGAGCACAAAAATGCAAGATTTCATGCTAATAGATAGATTAATAACATCTGTTTAGTAAAAAGGAAGTGTCTATTCATGTCTATTTACTATGCAGAGTAAAATGAATGCAGAGTAAAAAAAAAAAAAAAAAATTGCTCAATAACACTTTTTAAGACACTGTACCAGTCTTAGTACCAGTTTTAATTGGTAAATAAATAAATTGCAAATTGCAACCAGTAATCTGGTTTTAAATATGAACACTTATTTGCTCAATTTTTGATACTTTATTTATTGTGTAGTATATTTCCAAATGTTCCAGTCTATAAGGAAATTATACATAAGGCTTCACAAAGCTGTGAATCTTATATAATATGTATATATATAATATTTTATTTTATTTTATTTATTTTTTCTGTGATTCAGCCTGCATGTTCTTTAGAGGGAGCAAACTGTATCTTGAAAATTAAAAGGGCTTTAGAGGTAAATATTTGTTAAACGGTAACTGCAAAGAATAATTGAGGAGTATTAAGAATTTTCTTTTCCCTACTTAAATGCAAAGAATTGAGGAAATGTTTCTTTGAAAGTATCAGAAATAATTCTGCAAAAATTAAGCTTGTGGCTGTAACCATAGAGAGAAATTTTTAAAAATTTGGATTGGAGCCTTCTAAGAGACACCTCAATTTGCTTCAGAGATTAAAGACACACACACAAAAAAAAAAAAAAATCTATAAAATGTTAAAATTGTGCATAAAATTTAAAAGAAGAAATAGAAAAAAATTCAATCATTTTTTAACTTCAAAATTTTCCCCAGACAATGCTAATGGTTTGCAAATTGACTCTTAATAGACATCTCACAACAGACCTGGGGAAAAAAAAAAAAAAAAAAAAACAGCTGTTACTCTCCACGTATTGACTAAATAAAAAGAACAGGATGATTTAAAAAACTTGTACAACTTACAATTTTTTTTACCCTCTTGTGATTTCCATAAATGTCTAATTTATTAATCGACTACGTGAAAATTGCGTATTTCAATAATTAAACATAATTACATCAAACTGCAGAGTAATGATTACAAATCTTGGTAATTAATCACAAAACTGTGGCACACTCCAATGATTAACACACATAAAAAACAGGAGTTTTGTAAATTTGCATTGAAATAATAATGTATTTAGCTTCAATTAAACATAATTTATTTTAAATCAGTGGTGAAATAATTCTAATTCAGAAATAGTTCAGAAATTTGGCAGTTGGCCAAAAAAAATATTTTTTATTTGTCAAATAACCACAAAAAAAAAAAAAAAAAAAAAAAAAAAAAAAAAACTTCATTAATTTACTAAAGAAAAATGACATTTTCATGGTTTTAAAAAGGAAAAATTCAGATTCAAAAATGGACCCTTCATAAAAAGCAGTGAATTTAATATGGTCCTTTCACAAAAATCTGATGATTAAAAATAATCTCTATCAAAATTTTGATGAGAATTTTTTTTTTCTTTATAACAACCAAAATTATTATTAAAAAAAAAAAAAAAAAAAAAAGGCGAGTAAGCTAAAAGAATCTTCCAGCCACTGATGAGAATTTAAAATTTTAGTTTTCAGGTCTATTTCATGGCTTAGAAACTGATATTTTGCAATCTTCTCCTGAAGGTTTTAAGTATTTTTCATCCTACCATCTGCTCTTACTTTCTTAGCTATTCTTATTCCTATAGTAAATACTTTTGCTGCTTTTCTTACTCTTTTCTGTTCTGCACCGAAGATGGGATTCATTTTTTTTAAACACCAAAATGGGTATTTTTTTAAATGTTTATTGTAAGTAAGTTATATTTGTTTTTACGCATTATAGTAAAAAGACATTTTGTATTTATCTTAAGAAGCACTACCAATGTTGTTTTGCTGTGTTTTCAATTTAATTATTTATATGCTTTTTTCAAATGTTTAAATCCATGAAAATGCTATATCGTTGAAGGACCTACTCTGTGTGATTGCTCATGGGACAGCTAATGCTCGTTGGCATGCAGCTGAACTGTTGTTTCAGTATCTCCCATCCTTGAATCCAGCTCTCTTGGATAGAAAAGGAATTGGTAATAAACCTAATGGTGTGTTTTTTTGGGTTTATGCATACTTGTGTCCTGGTCTGTGTTTGTCGTGAACGTGTCGTTCGTTGCCTTCCATTTAACTTGAAGTTTTGTGAAAGTATTGTGAAATTAAAATTATTTTTGTTTAAATTTTATTCCTTTTCCTATTAATGCATTAATCCTTCATTTCTAGTGAATATATTTCTTTGAATGACTGAGCTAATGCTCTCAATATGCTTACATGTAGCATAGTATTCTATTTGAACACACTGGTGTTTTGACTATCTGACTTTAGAAAAAATTAAAACATGTTTTGGTTTTAGAAAATATAATTAAGTTGAATAATCTAAGTAAAAGTAAATTTTCATTAAAGTTATAAAGTATTTTATTTACATATTCAGAAATAGATACAAAGCGTAGCTGCAAAAGTATTAATTATTTTTTATATATATTTTTTTTCATTAACTTATTATTTTAGGTACCACTACTGATTTATCTTTAGATTTATCAGGATTTATTTTCATGAGTTAAATGTATCTATAATTATCATTTCCAGTTTCATAGATCATAAAAATTATTGAAATCTATGTAACATTTTCATCTTATTTTATTATTGTTGTTACCGTAATTTCGGGGAGATAAGCTGCAACTTATACGACTTTAAAAGTTTAATTTTGGCACATGCGGCATGTCTGTTTTTTTTTCTTAAGCAGTGCTTGAAAAACTGTCCATTAAAAATTCACTTCAGACAATTTATTTCTGAACGCAATGTCAGCACAGACTGCTTGTAAAAATTAAAATAATAAAAGCTCCGTGGAACTCTAGCTATAGAAGACTATGATGTACGCACGCCGTGTAGCTCAAAACTGTACCAATCCTGTGCGTGCACGCACAGATCTAGTTGGTTATAAAAATTAAAAATCTGGAAAGATCTTGTGTCGCATGAACAAAATCATTTCATATCATAAACACTTGTTGAAATCCCTTCTGAACATATTAAAATGAAGAATAATGCTAATGAGAACAATTCTTAATTCCCACAGCTTGATTAGGGCTATGTGAATGAGAAACACTGTGATAACTATCAATCTAAAGATGATTTTGTTCGAAAATCACGGAAAGTTATGTCAAACTGTTCTGAAAATTTAAAAAAGTACATTATCAGTTCCACATATTAACCTCCCTCTTTCACCCCCCCCCCCCCAAAAAAAAAAAAAAAAAAACTTGCAAGGAAAAAAGCAAGTGAGAAGAAAAAATAATTGTCCTTTTTTTTTGAAAAATAAAAGAAAGAAGACTGGAAATTGGAAGAAATGTTTAGCTCTTTAAATCCTCTTTTGCTGCGTACAATTTATTCTAATGAAGAACAAAATTATCTATCTATGGATGTGTTTCTCAAGGTCAAAGGGAAACAACCTGCTGTATGAAATAATTAAGTTTGTTTCATATTAAAATGTGTTTTTATTTTGTTCTTGTGGATAAATGATCAGCATATATTTTTAAAAATTTTAAGTGCAAAAGAATTGTGGGAAAACTAATTCAAAGCAGAATAAAAAGAAAATGTCTATTGGTCAGAAATAGAAAATATTAAACGCTATTGAATTCTTAAATCTTGAGGTTTTCACTAGATAATTACCCCCACTCCCTGCTTTTGCCGATGCTGGTCATCTCAGAAATTCTTATAATGTTTTGAGCAGTGGCAGATTTAGGGGGGGGGGGGGGGGGGGGCTAGGGGGCTGAAGCCCCCCCCCCCCCCCCAAAACACCGACATTCACAATTGAATATTGCAATTGTAAATTTTTTATTGATCTAGAATAACACTTTGAAAAATCTTAGCCCCCCCCCCCAAAAGTCAAGTTCTGGATCCGCGACTGGTTTTGAGTACATTTTGACGAAAGTGGAAATGAAAGAATGAAAGATGAATTTTTAAATCTGTTTAATTCAGGTAGTGACAATTATGACTTTGATGGATTTGTTTAAATTTTGAAAAAAAAAAAAAAAAATGGATGATACTGAATAATATTCTTCAACAATAAAAAGGTATTATTTTAAAATTTTATGAAGAGGACTGCGGAAGTTTGCGATTGCGATTTTAAAGTAAGATCATTTTTGTATTATCTTTATTTAATAACTTAAACAATTATTTACTTAATAATTATTTTTTATTTTATTACTTTTTTATCATTACATTTATTACATTTTATCATTTAATATTTGCATGCTTAAAATTATTTCAATTTAAAATGATGAGAAGCATTACATTGGGAAACATTGTAGTAAAAAATTATGTGGCGTATCTGATGTTGCGACGTATCCGATTTTTTTAAAAAATCAACTTTTGCCAATGTGGCGTTTATGCAGGGGTGGTTTATCTCCCCAAAATTACGGTAATTTAATTGTTTAATTAGTTTTAAAAAGATTATAAAATAGATATATATAAACATAAATTATAAAAAAATATATTAAACTTAATATTATGTTATATACACTGATGTAAAATTCACACATAGTTGTTCAATCCACTCAAAATGTAAGTGTTTACATATTAAAGTTCCGAAATTTTCCATTATGTAAGTCTTCAATAACATTCTTTTCTTACAATGCTATTCACAAAGTTAAAGATGAATTACTCTATTATAGTATTACTGTGATCATCTAAGTCTTTGTTTTCTTTAAAGGTTTTTATTATTATATCAGCCCATTTTTCTTTATTTTGTCGATTTTAGTTATATAATATTTATATTTTAAAATATCATTAAATACCTGCAATAGAATATTTTAATTTTAAAAAAGTGTAGCATTAATAACTATTAATTATATAATTATAAATCTCTCTCTCTTTTTTCTTCTATACTGGCTTAGATAAAGTTAAAAAAAAAATTTTTTTTGAAATATACTATTAGAAATCAGTTTGAATACACATTCTTTAAAGGGACAAAAAATAAAATACAAAAGATAAATAAAATAAACTTGATTTCTGTAAGTTATATTACTATGAGTTGAATCAAATATAATAATCAATGCTTGGATTTTACTTATGTGTCTTTTAAAAAATTTAAATTCAATATGAAGGATTAATGCTTTTGTTCATTTTTAAGACAAAGGATTAAGTATGCATTTCATAAGCAAAAGGTTTTAATTAAATGTACTAAATATTCATATATAACTGATAGGATTTTTGAAAATTGCTTTAATAATTAGAAAGCTGTTTTTAGTAAAGCTCATATATAGAAGCATACATATCTATAGAAAGGCTTATAAGTAGAAAGCTTTAAAGCTTTAAATTAAATAAATATTCATAAATCAAGATTTTTTTATTTTCACCCCAAACAATTTTTCTAATCTTCAAAATAAAACAACTTTTCATATTTAAATATGTTAGAAATTTCACATTTTTAGAATGTCTTAGTTAAAAATTCTTTTTTTTTATTTAAAATTTTTTTGCAGTTTAAACTTTAATTCAGTACTTTTTTTTTTTTTCTATATGTTGTATACATGTTTTTAATACATAAGATAAAAATACATCGGTTGACTTGTTTTAGCTGTAATTAACTGCTTGTCTAGTTATTCAGGGTTAACTCAACTTTCAGCAAATTGTCAAAAGCAATTATAAGTTGACTTGTGATTCATGACAGACTCCATCGGGTTCATGGGCAGAACTTTTTTTATTTATTCTGAATAAGCTCGCAATGGGTTTTGCAACTATGTTGGTTATCTTTATGGATTTTGTTATGAGAGTACATGAGCTTTATGCTAATGTGCCTTTTAAGTCAGTGTTCATGTACCTATCTACCTGCATGTGAGGCTACTGGCATCAAGATAAGATACACAGCTGAGTGTCTGGAGCAGAAAAAGTAGCTCCTTACCTCTGATATAATACATTTTGAAAACAATAATTGAAACGAAACCATAAATTATGATCAACAGGGTTCCCACGGGCCTTGAAAGTCCTTAAGAAGTACTTGAATTTAATTTTCTTTTTCAAGGGCCCTTGAAAGTACTTGAATTTTGTGTAAAGTCCTTGAAAATCCTTGAATTTTCTGCTCTAGCAAATGCTCGACCAAGGCTAAACTATCTCCATCTACACACGCACATGCCATTGTCTAATATAATGCATTTTGTCATAAATTTCTCATTTCATTATCTTGCTTTTACATATAGTTTCAACTTATTTGTCTTTTTTGCCAATCTCATACCTGTTAGGTAGACTAGTCATTAATATTGAGCAGAAAGTGACCAGACCAGAACTCATACCTAAGAACTTTAGAATAATCATAATTATCCCAATTCCAAATACTAAACTAATCATTTTTTGACTTTTGTAAAAGTTAATTCAGGTCAATCCATCAAAAAGTTATTGTAAAAACAGGCAAAGTTATTATTCTAATTGTAAAAAAAATAATACTAATAAAAGTGTTCTGCGATTTACTAAAGTTTTGTTTATATGCCTAGCATTCTGTGATTTCCCCCATAGTCCTTGAAAAATTTCAAATGGGCCTTAAAAAGTGCTTGAAAAGTCCTTGAATTTTTTTCCTAACAGTGGGAACCCTGATCAAGTAAAACCTGACTGAAAAGAAAAAAATTATGGAAGAGCAAAGCATCCTTGCTTAGCAGCAATATAATGAAGTAACAAGATGATTAGAAAACTCATGTACTAAATTAAAAAATTGTATCAAAGATGTCAATTTGCCAGCTTTAAAGAGGGAAGTGGAATAGTAAATAATAATAAATGATAATTTTTGCATAAAAACTGAAAAATAAAGGGCTAGTTTAGTTAAGGAGTTAACTTGTCAAAAATTTTTACTACAAAATTCAGATCCAACTACCATAAAAAAAAACAGTTCAAGCATACCCTCAATCTTTAAGGAAAATTAGAATATATTGGGGAAGGGGATGTATAAACAGAAAAAATTGGCAAAAAAATAGAAATTAACATATTTTCCTGCTAAAATTAAGGACTATACAAATCAAAATTCCTCTTGCAAATTCTTCCTTTATTTTCTTTTCTTTTGTGTGTGTGTGTATTGTGATCTAATTAAAAAAAAAAAAAAAAAGTGAAATTTCTAATTTATTTATATTTAGTTAATGATTTAAAAAAAAAAAAAAAAAACACTTTTCAAAAAAAAGTCCTGTATTGTATTGTATTTTTTTTTAATGCATTTTTGATAAATTTTTTCTTAAAAAAAAAAAAAAATATATATATATATATATATTATTTTGTTTTTATTAATATTAACTGTTTTGTTTATTTATTATTTTTTTTTTAATTTAAGGCTTGTAAATTAAATTATTGTAAAAATTTTACATATATGTATATTTTTTCTCTAAAATATTTTTCATATAAAAATAATAGGAAAAAAAAAAAAAAATCATAGCATTTTATGTAAATTGATGAAAAGCTTTTAAAAATCGTTTTACATTTTTGGTGTTTAAGCTTATTAGAGTAGAATTTTGAAAAAAAAAAAAAAAAGTATATTTTGAATAATTTTACTATTATATTTTTTTTAATTCAAGTAGTTTTTTTTTAGAATATTTGTAAAAGTTTTCAAAGTAGTTTTTTGTTTTTAGAGGTTAATGACCTGCAGTACTATTATTATTTTTTTTATTATTGTTACAATTTTTGACTTCTGTAGCCTAAGATAGACTTTTGGGCAGCATCAGATGCATACTCAATGCTTATATATTTGCTAGATTAATAAAAAGCAATTATGCTCCTGTAATTGAATGGTGCTAATTATTTTTGCTATTTTGTCTTGCCTTTCCCTCAATTGCAGTTGTAGAGATTTATAGTATTGTGAAGTGGTCAGTGTTTTTTGCATCATTTTGTGACGTGATTGTATATTATGCACTCTTTTTTATTTTTGTCCTCTTTTTTAACTAATAAAATAATAAATATTTTTACATCCATATATATAAGGTTCAGCAAACTTCAGTACCTACATGATCATATTGATAGTAAGAATATGTGTATGTTTTTGGAATTTTCTTTATAGAATCCTTAATTTTGAATTTTGAATTTTTTTTTTTTTTTTTTTCTTTTTAGTGTCATTTAAATCATACAATTTATTATATTTTTGTTCAAGGTTATAATATTCTTTCCTCTTTGTATGTTTCATCTAAAAAAATATTCTTTAGATACATTCTTATTTTCTACAATATTCTATCTACAATATTTTCAAGACACGGATACACTGTATTGTTTTTCAAAAATATTTTTCTGGTACAATACTTTAAATTTTACTTATTACCAATCTTTATTTAAATATCAAGCCTTATGTCCATCAGTTATTTTTCATTCTTATCAGTCATATGAAAAGCATGCAGTTTTATAAATGCAAATATCTTTCTTCATCTAACCGTTTGGAAGAAGACATACTACTTATGGTAAATTTTTACTTTCTCATTGAATAATGGTGGGAATTTGTAAATGATTTTCTCTTTAGAATTGTCTTCTCTTCAAATTAAGTTAGAAGTGTGTGTTAATTGTTTAAGTAATTTAACTAAGAACATTCTTTCAATTGACATTAAAAAGTTTTTAAAAAAGGATTATAGTTTATATTTATTAATACCTTATTAAAATCCTTACTAGTTCCGAGCTTTTAATATATTTCGGCCTCCAGTCGGGGCCATCATCAGAAAACTCGGTAATGACTTGAAATGTTAAAGCTGGGCGGTTTGTTTATTTCTTGACTCTTCTTCATCGCTTTCTTCACTTCGCTTGTTTTGGTTGTATAGCTGTTGCCATTCAGGTGGTATAATGCTGTGTTCAATGTCATTAACGGTGTTGTTAGATGTTAGTATTTCGAGAGCGAGATGTTAGTATTTCGAGAAAAATTAAAGACCGTATTTCTGAACATCTAACCGATTTAAAATATAATAAACAATCTACAGCCTTTTCAAGAATTAACAATACCAACCCAATTAACATTAACTCAATTAACTATCAAAAAATAGCCCCATATAATTCTCATTATTATGCCCTCAAAAGAGAGGCTCTCGAAATACTAACATCTAACAACGCCGTTAATGACATTGAACACAGCATTATACCACCTGAATGGCAACAGCTATACAACCAAAACAAGCGAAGTGAAGAAAGCGATGAAGAAGAGTCAAGAAATAAACAAACCGCCCAGCTTTAACATTTCAAGTCATTACCGAGTTTTCTGATGATGGCCCCGACTGGAGGCCGAAATACATTAAAAGCTCGGAACTATTAAGGATTTTAATAAGGTATTAATTAATAAATATAAATTCTTGCAATTGTTTCTTATAGGAAGTATTCTAATGTAGGTTTTATTTTAGAGGAATATTGATGTCTTAACTACTTTGTATAACATGAAACTGTACAGAATAATAAAACTGTTTTGTGATTAGATAACACCTTCCAATTTTAAAAGTGATTGGAAATTTGAAAATTGATTACTTAAACTGAAATATATATATATATATATATATATATATATATATATATATATACAGTCAGTATCGGTTAATATGGTCAATCCTTTAATCCAAGAAGATGTGACAATATAAGTGGGTTGAACATATATGGAGAACAAAATAGAATATTTCAGAATGGTTAAGACATTTTTAAAATTTAAACTGCTTATTATTCCTATATTTATTTTTATTTATAAACATTAAAAAGTTTCAGATGTTCTTATACAGAAACTACAAAATTGAATACTGTTTTCCTTTTTTAAAAATAAAAACAGATGATTTTTAGAAAATCCTTTCAAATTTGCAATTTTGGAATTTCAAGATCCAACACCTTGAGGAATTCGTTATGGATGTTAATCACATAGCATAACATGTAATACACTTATTTAATAAATAAATAAATAAAACTATTTGATTCCAAAAAGAACTTTAATCCTTATATCTGCTGATTTCAAGTTTTTATGTTTAAAAATGAGTTTGTGAATGTATTTGAAAAAGTTTTCCTTTTATGCTGGAAAAAAATATTTTGTAAAGCATTAACGTAATTATTTATGCCTCTCAGAAAGTAGAGCTCATTGAAAAGAAAAAAAAAAAAATAATAATTATTGAAAAAGATAGCAATATGAAAGAAACTACATTTCATATGCAAGATTGTCTTTTTCGTATAATGGGCTCTTCCCAGTGTCGTCTGCTAAATCACGTGATGTAGAAATAACAAAGAATCAAATTCACTTAAATATTGTTCTTGAGAACAAAAGTATTAATTTAATATAAAATAAAATAAAGTAATGCTATGCATTTGTAAACAGTAGAATAATTGTATTTGTAAGTTTAATAATTTTTTAAAAAACACTTTATATCAGCACTTTAATAATTTTTTTAAAAACACTTTATATATTATAAGAATCAACAAGAAACTAAAAAATCGACCATTGTTAAGCATTGTTGGAAGAATAACCATAATTTCAACTTTATTCAGCTAAAATAATCTGTCAGCCTAAATACTTACATGAATTTGATTTTCTAGAAGCTTTCCATATCTAAAAAAACCATATAAATATCATTAATTGTGATTTTGCTGTACCCCCTCCCTCAGGTTTTTGGAAAAATTACATAAAATCCACATATTCTTAATTTTTACATAGCTTTCTACATCCTATTCTAATTCCTATTGGCTTACAGCTCCAGTTTTGTAAATTCCTATTGGTTGCTATTCTGACTCTATAATCTGCTTCCCTACCTATATATATGAGCAATAATCCACTTCGTCATTCTGCACTGATGACGGTACGCTTTACGCTACCAAAATTGCAATCTGCACTTAACATTTTTTACATTGGCATCTTTAACGTTGTGTAGATATTGATATTTTTGCTCTGCGTCAAGTCTAGTTATTTATTTATACTTTATATGTTTGTTTAATTTCACATGTAAGGATTGATTTTTGTGTCTTGTAGTGTAACTGTTACATTAACTAATCTAGTAATAAATAACCATAGACTAATAATCATTATGCATCTATTTAAATAACTTGTTCTTGTGGAATGTTTATGGATTATAACTTGAAATTAATTAAAAATGCTTTCAGTTAAATTTAATGGTGTAAAGATGTTACAACAAGTTAATTAACTTAGCTACTGGCTGAAATGACTTTACACTCTAAGATGTTGCACTGTTAATGATTTAAGTATCAAAAGTCAAAGTACTTAACATGTTCTTCATCAACATTAAAAACAAATATAAACTAAATGATGATTGTAAATATATACAGCAAAAAAAAAAAAAAAAAATGTAGAATAATGCTATAAAATGGAATAAAAAATGATGATGGATAAAAAATAACACAGATTAAATCGGATTAATCAAAAATAAGAATAGAAAATGTATTATTTCAGTAATCGCTATAGGTAAATATAGAAGATTTCGTCTGCTCTTGGCTTAAAACAACTATATCAGGTGACCTCTGATGTCAGGCGGGAAGAACTCATCAATTATTAACACAGTTTTTTAAGTCTAACGCTTTTTGAATGTTTGTCTGCTGCTTTGGAATTTGTAAAAAGTGACTCGAATCTTTTATAGCTATCTAATGATGTTACTGATTTCTCTTCACATTCAATGTTATCCTTATTGTTGCTTTCTTTAGCATTCAAATTTAACAGTTTGATACAATATCTGATATAGAGGCTTCACTGTTAGTGATAATATCTTCATCAATCTTTTCATACAGATTTTTCTTTGGTATTACATAACTGTGATGTCTTCTGTCTGGCTCTGGGTAATTGTGCTAGAAGAAGATTTTCATCAGAGTTTTTCAATAATTCTTCTGCTTCTAGAAAACTGTAAAATTAAGTGTGTCGGAAACAATTTTTAATAATTTTTTGCGATACCATATTCTAACTGTAGTCAAAATAAAATATTGCATTTGACATAGATATTCGAAACTTTTTTTTTTTTTATTCAGTAGCATTGATAATATTTTTTAGAAGAAACTTTTAATGATTAACTTTAAAGTTCTGAACTTTAAAGCTTGATCTAAAGGCTATAATACACGCATGCTGTTTGGAGGCAGGGAAACAATTCCAATTGATTTTAAGCTGTCAACTGTGCAATCAAAGCCTGACTAAGGCAGGGGCATACGGGGCAGTTGGCCCGGGCCCCCACATCAGAGGGCGCCCTTAAATCTATTATATACTATTTATTATAGCTATTTTAGGTTCTGGTCAATTTTCTTGTTATATATCTATAATGAGGTGAAAAATTTAAATATCTCCATAAAGTTCAGTTCTTCATTACTGAAGTAGTGAAGCAGAGGGGGGTCCCCAAAGAAATTTTTGCCCAAGTAGTAAAGCAAAGGAGGGCCCCAAAGAAGTTTTTCCCCGGGCCCTAATTAGGCTAAGTCTGGCCCTGTGTGCAATGTGCATTATAGTTGTCTGCAATAATTGCAATTTTTCTGTTTTGATTTTTTTTTTTTTTTTAAATTCTTTTGTCTAATTCTTATATCCTTTTCATCTGCAGTCATCCACACACTCAAATTAGTATCATACGAAAAAGATAAACTTTTGCAATTTTTTTACACCAAAGCTTAAATCCTTCAATGACTAAAGACATCAATTTTTCATATTCCAGCTATATTTGCAACTAACAGCCTGGTTAAACTGCTTTTCACTTTTTTTTCTCTTATACATTTTTCACAAGGCCTTAGCCAGAAAAACTTTTGGACGGGGTTCAAACTTTCGAGAATGTACTGTAACATGCAGCACTAAATTTTTCTGTTCTTTAAAACTACAGTTGTCAAAATCATCAGCTTCTCCACGTCCACACAGTCTTTTAAAAGTTACATTATGTCTTAAATTAAATCACTGTAGCTAGCCATTTTGTTGCAATTTCATTTGATCCACGAAGTTCATTAGCAATTTTCAAAGGCCTTTTCCATTTAAATATTTCACCATGTTGTATACTTTATCCATGATAGAAAAGCCTTTTCTACATTCTAATAAACTGAGAAGTGCTGATGTTTTCTTTCTTGATCAATGATTTGGACACTTGAGGAGCAAGGTTTGACTGCTAAATTCAATCATTTCTTATTTTCTACAAATAATAATTTTTTTTTTTTTCCTTTTAAAACCCATACAAAAGAAATAATAATAATAATAAGATCTTTTGATCAAATACTTTACAAATGATAAACAAGGTTTTCCTGTATTCCCTATTTCTGTATGTAATCATATTTCTTTTCCAAAAACATTCTGTAAAAAGATTTCTCTTTTAAATTTGGACCCATTTGATGGAAGTATGGTTACCAGGGCCAGATTATGGCACGGGCACACGGAGCACTAGCCCAGGGCCTACAAATTTAGGGGGCATCATTTCCAAAAATTGAAAAGTAATAGTACAAATTTCTTCATTATATATGTATTAAAAACAAAAATTGATTACATTTTTCTTTCTATATTTTATTAGAGAGCTTAAACAATTATAAAATTTTGTGACTAATTTCCTACACATTGGCTGATTAATGTGCTACATTTTTTCATTTGTCTTGAACATAAAACTAATAATTTTGTTATAGGTTGCTAAAAAAAAAAAAAAAAAAAAAAATGAGGAAATAGATTGTATAATTGAAGGAAAAAATTAAAAAACGCACTATTTTTATTTATTTATTTTTGATTTTGAGAATGGGACCATTTGGTGAGCTCTTTAGAGCAGGGTATGGGGGCCTCCGAATAGCATCAGTGCCCCGGGTCTTCAAAAAGCATAGTCGGGCCCTGTGGTTAACCCTCTGGTTCTCAGTTGCCATGCGTTGGGTTAGAGTCCCCATGCCAATCTTATTAGCCTTAAAGTCCAAAAATGACTGTAAAATGACAAAACCTCAAACTAAATCTCACATAAATTTGGAGAGAACAATCATTTTGAGCAAAGCAGAAATTTCACCTTGAACAAATCCTGTAAAAATTGCAACAGTGAATAAACAGATAGGGTATGGCATTCTTTAGTAAGATAACCCTCACCCTCCTCCAGTGGTTGACATGAATAATCACTACCTAAGGCTTCAAAGAAAGTAATTTTGAATTTCATTGTTCATTCTAACAGTTTAAAAGGATTAATCCATTGTTTGGAAGTACAGCATATATTACAATAGCTTTGTCAGTCTCAAAAAGTAAAATTGTAACTAACTGTGTGATTTGAATATGGAACAAAAGGTTTTTAAAATGACCATATAACCAACAATGAGGAAAAGAAAATTATTATGTATGCATTATGTTTTAACACATTATCCCTACAAAGTACAAAGTTAACAGGATTTTAAAAGCTTGACCATATAAGTGGAGTAACCTAATAAACAGATGACCATATAACTGGTACTAACTGTATACAATATACTGACATAATCATAATTCAGTTTTTTAAGTGTTTAGATAAGTTTTATTAACAGTTAACACTAGGAAAAAGGAGTCAACATTGGAGAATAAGTAGTAAAACTATCGAATTTAAGCAATCATTTGCGTATTTGAATTGGATTAAATTCTGTTGACTCTTCTCTATTTAATATTTCTATCTAAATTGATATTGGTTTATGGGATATTCAAATTCTTTGTCCTCACAAGATCATAATATAACATTAGTTACATGGTAAGAAATAGCAGGTCTGATTTGTGAAAAATTCAAAACATTATTAATTGGTCTTTTTCCATAACACTTCCATCTAAGGCTAATAGGGGTATAAATAGTATTATTAAGGTCCTTTTAAAAATAAGCAGAAAAGTCACATTTTTAACTGAATCCCAAGTAGTAAAATCTAAAGTGACACCACTCAGCTTTCTGAACATTCAGTATTTAACAGCTGTTTAAATAAAGTAAAATAAGAGAAGTTGTTAAAAAAAAAATCTGGTGTGAAACAACCACATGACTTTCATTACCCACTATTACACGTATTATATGCACTTTTTGGAGATAATGTGATCAGAAGACATAGAATTGATCTTATGAAATAGGCAACTAAAAATTTTCCATAAGAAAAGTTATTAAACGCGTAAAGACATATAAAATAGAGTTTACATAGTGAGTTAATAATTTAAAAAAAAAAAAAAAGAGTTTTTTTTTTTTTTTTTTTGAAACATCAATTTCCGAGATCTAAAACTGATCTATCTGATCAGGGTGACCATTAATTTTCCTGTGATAACCACATAAAGCATGAGAAAGGAAGTCTGTTTGTGTGATTGTCTGTCTCGCGATAGTGGCCGAAAGAATCATGCTATTGGCTTATAATTTGGTACACTTGTTCATGAGCACGGAATCAGCTGTATAGTTTTGGGTGTGTATTCAATTTGTAGTTCATGTACAGAATTTGAATGTTCCGCTATAGCGGCCACAAAAATTCTCCGATTGACTTGTAAATTGGCATACATGTTGAGGCGAGGCTCCATATAGAAATAGCTGTATGATGTTTTGTGTCTATATTGTTTATGGATTGTGTACAGGGATACACCAAAGTTTTTCTTATCATAATGGCCTATGGGATGAATTTCGTTTAAACACATTTTAACATTGTTACTCTGCATTCAACAAAATGAAACTAGCGTACATTACTGAGACGTAAACTTATGTTTTTTGTAGAAAATATGTGTGCTTGGGCTTTATAAATAATGTACAGGACCTCACAAAAGTGTTCCAACAATGTCATATAATCATACAAATTATGTCAAATTTTGAACAGTTATTCGTGAAAAATATAGAATAACGTGAATAGTTTTTACTGGTACATACAGTGTTTATGGTTCGTTTACAAAGACACACAAAGGAATTTTGTGACATTGCCTTTGGGACTAATTTTTATTTGAACACATTTTAATGCATTTATGCTGCATTCAACATAATGAAATTAACATGCATTATAAAAATGCTTAAAAGCATGTTTTCTCTTTTAAAAAACGTGCATATAGATTAAATAATTTATTTGCAGGACCACACAAAGGAATTCTGATGACATTCTGTAATCATCCAAATAAAGTTAAATTAGGTTGAAATATTAATAAGTAGTAACTAATTATTTGTATTCTTTTTATTGGTGTATATAATAATTATGACTTATTTTCAGGGACACACAAAAGAATTTCGTACTATTACAGTCTATAGACGGTATTTCTTAAAAGTGTATTTTAAGATGGTTATACCCCATTAAATATAATGAAATGTTATTAGAATGTTTAAAAGCATGTTTTTCTGTGGAAAATCATGGGCATAGAATTGGTAATTAGTTTACAGTGTTACACAAAATAATTCTGAATTGTTGCGAATTCCTTTTGCATGAAATTTGGTTCAAGTATTTATGAGTTACAAGGAATTAATACAAGGCTATCAGATATTAGGTATATATACAGATAGATATAGGAAGAGAGATACAGTGGGGGGAGGGGGATGTGCCCCCCTTAGAAATTTATCTGTTTATGTAGTGAGTCAATCAAGTCAATATATCTATTATATAACAAGGAATAAATAAAAATGTTCTGTTGAATAATGTGTGATGCAAATAGGACGATGAGACTCTGGATCTGCAGATCCACTAGTTTAAGGTTTTATCGTCAAGGAAATCATCATCAGATATAGCCATTGGCAGATGATTTGAACCAAGTTATGTTGACATATCTGATTTTCTGAAGAAAACTGCATGCTTTTCAGTTTTGACTCTGTGTTTGTTCAGACTTTTGTCATTTCAGATCTTAGCTTTCTTATTTCTATCCGTCTGTTTGTTCACCATCTTAATAAATTTTTACCAACAATTCTTATGAAATAATACTTACAAGCACTCCAAGACTAAATACAAATATTTTACAAAAAAATCCTGTTTTTATACATACAACATAATTTTATATCATAGAGATTTGATATGAATAATATCTCTGATACAAAATTTGTAGGCACAATATGCATTTAATATTAATATTTTTTATTAAATTGTATTTTATTGTTTACTTTTCTAAAAATATTTTTTTACATCTTATAATTAGTGATTTTATGTGTCTATATATGTTTTATATTGTGTATTATGTCAAATTGTCAGTGTTTATTTTATTTATTATTTGCTCACAATCAGTAAATTTTTTATAATCTATGCGTTATTACAATATGTATTTCAGTGGTATGATAACTAACATACGATAATAATGCAGTTACGCTGATCTTAAAAACTTGTGAAACGTAATCCTTATATTATTTTAAAAAGATTTTTGCTAATTTTATTATTATCTTTCTAAAAATAAATTTTTGATTCCCCCCCCCCCCCCTCCAAAAAGAAAAGAAAAAAGAAACACATAGTTTATTTTGTACTTTCATAACTGCTCTTAATTTTTTTTTTTAATTTTTTCTGTCAGCTTTCTTTTGAGAGCGAGTTTTGAAGTTGTTTTCTCTTCTGATTTTTGGGTCAGAATTCGACATTTTTCTACTTTCTTTGCTCATCTATGGATGATTTTTTGAAATTTTGGGATTATTTTGGACAATTTGGATCTTTTTAATTTTTTTTTCTGTTGAAAATTTTAGTCTTTCTTTATATATCAAAGAAAAATGTTCTTATTAAATTATATATTATTCTGGATTCATCCAAAGATTTTATATGTTCTCATGATTTTTTATAGCATTGTTTTATCAAATGCAATAACAATTATTTTATGTTTTATACTCATTTTAAACCATTGGGGGTCACCATAATGTAAATAAAATTTATTTAGCTGTTCGTTATAATGTCATTAACTATAAACTACAGAAGTCTGCCATCACATTTTATTTTGATATGTTGTTATACTAAAAGAATGTGATTTATTATAAGCTGTGGTGAATATTCTTTTTTGGGCAGATTTCGGCATAAAACTGTGTGATCCCTGTATAAAGCATTCTACAAAATCTGTAATATAACAAATTATTGATATGTTTTATTCTTTTGCAAATTGATTTTGAATATTCCTTTCAAATTTATATATCAGGAGTAAAAAAAAATGCATATAAATTTCAGTTGGTGATCCCTAAAAACATGCTGAATCAGTAATAATCCCCTGAGTTGCTGCACATGAATTTTAACTTTTCATCTGTTTTTAATAAATATATTCTAGTAAAACTGGGCAAGGATTAACTGGTGAGACATAACTTTTACTTTCCTATTTTTTATTAATGTATTTATTGAAATATCTTATTAAAATCACATATTAAGAACTAATATAAAATAACCAATATAAATCAGCCAAAGCTGTTTATTTATTAAAAAAATTTTAATGTTGCATGATTTTTTTTTTTTTTTTTTTTTTTAACTCTTTTGACAAATACACATATCATTCAAGGTGATGAATTTATTTTCAAGTATAAATGATTTTCTTTAATAGTATACTATTATATAAAAACACTGGGTTTATTATTATTAAAAAAAAAAAAAAAAAAAAAAAAAAAATGTACACCTCAGGGGATTAAGAACCACTTCTTAGGAGCTGAAGCTTGTTGAATCTGTACTAACTTGAGGCATTGTCTCTGAAGTGTTTTTGTTATCTCCTTTTTTCATGCCTTCATGTTGCCCTTGGTAGGGTGGCTTCTAGACTCTCTGTGCACCCTCACCTGTCTTGTTCTCTTTCCTACTTTTTCTCCATCTTCTGTATCACCTTCCCTTCTGCCTCAAGGATCAGGCCATACTGGTAAGGATTCTTCTCTCTCTCTCTCTCTCTCTTCTCCTCTCTTTCTCTTTCTTTCTCTTTCCACCTCTTCTTCTCTTTCTTTCTGGCTTTCTGTTACTTCATTGCTTGCCTGCTTGCACTTACCTTCATTCACACTTAAGAAAAATTGTTCGGTATTTTATTACGATTATATTTTACATTACACTTAATTGCAACCACAGTATGCTCTCTTTGCTTATTATACCACTCATTTGTTACAGAAAATATGAAATCAGAGCAAATTTCTTAAAAAATATGTTTATTAAAAATTTATAAAATTATCTAAGTATTTCACAATTTTTCATTTTTTATTATTTTTCTTAGCTGAAATTAGTTTTTACTTTCAAAACAATTGAAATTGTCAGTCGTATAAAGTCAATGTTATATATATATATATATATATATATATATATATTTTGCAGAAATAGGTTAATTAATATAACTAGGAATGTAATCAAATAATTTATTTTCTTGGTTAGAATTTCAAATTATTTCTTATTATCTTAAGTTTTACAGCTTTTAAAATGATTGAACCTCATTTGAAAGTCACTTAAATATAAAGGAGTCTATTTGCTATTCGTTACAACATTTGCTCAGAATTTTTTTTATTAGTATCAATAGAATAGCAACAGCTTTTAAATTAAATTCAATTAGAAAATCATTGATTTCACTTGCCAAGTTTGATTTTTATCAGATAATTTCAATTGTATAATTCAGATTAATAAAAATTTGTAATAAACTATAACAAGCTGTAAAATTTTAGTCTGATTGGAAGAGGAATACATTAGTTTATCTTGTGTAGTGAAAAAGATTGCAATCTGTGTGCAAAAATTATGCCCGATTTCATAGATGGTTTCATTCATTATGTAATTAATTATATTCCATGGATTAACATTGAAAAGATTCCTGAGAGACTAAATATTGGTAATTTTATTGTTTGTCATCATTTAAAGAACTTGAATACAGTCAAAAACTCAATTTATCTGCAATCCTACTAGACATACTTTTGTTGGCTTTTGCCATAAGTTTTCTCCATTCTTTGCCACACAGCCTTTGCCATAACTTCTGTTTTTTTTTTTTTCTGTTATGCCAAACCCATCTTTCGTCTCTGATTATGGCTTAATTTAATATATATATATATATATTTGATTGACAAGGAGAGAAACAGAATTGATTTTCTTTTGTTCTATCAAGACATGTGAAACACATATATCAAGTTTCTAAGTGTATATATGTTCTTTAAATGGTGAAACACAATAGAATCATCAGTATTTAATCTCTAAGTAGTTATTTCAGTGGTAATTCATGTATTATAATGACCTAAATCATGGATAAAGTTATGAAATCGGCTAGGCATTTTTGCAGTTGCCTAATACTAGCCTCTGATTTTGAGGTGTTGGGTGTGAATTTAAATTGTAGTTTAATATTCATAACATGTCCCTCATACAGTGTGGTGGTTAGCATCCTCCTACAGGGTAGGGCCCAGATTTAAATCGTTGGCAAGACATGGATTTGTAATCTCTGTTTTGCGATTGCCCATTGGGTGCTCCTTTACAAATGGCCATCAATTCATTGATCTCCCAACTAATGCTTAGTTGCAAATGTCACACCATTGGAAAAATATATGTGACGTATTCTTTTTACTCAGTGTCACATAATAGCTATAATGAAGAGAGGCTTTCACTCAGTAATGAGTCAAGGATTAGAGACAGTCGTTTATTGGCCCATCTTGAGCATCTTACAGGTTAAGAAAAAAATATATATATTCATAATATTAAGGTGTCCTTTGCTAGTTTAAGACTATTTTGTTATTGATAAGAGATGATGTTTAAAATTTCTTTATCACTGCTTGATTATCTGTATCATATTAGTATATAAAACAGGTTTCCCCATAGCCTGGCTTTGTTCCAAGGACTTTTCTACCACTATTTTCTAAAGATAAATTTCTTCTTAAATGTGCAGTGTAAATTTATGAAGTGTTTATTATCAGATAATAGTAGTGGAAGAGTCCTTAGAAAGAGGCGAGGTTGTGGTAACCCTGTAAAAGAACTTCATATATGCATATCCATGTTACATATGTATATCATTGTTAGTCAATATAGACTAGCTTAGATGAAATTAGGCCTTACTGTCTTACTGAGCCTGGCCAATGCTCGGCCAAACAAATTCCTTTTCTAAATGCTGAAAATATGTAGTAAACAACATGAAAATGAATTTACTTTTAATCTTCTTTACCAATAATAGATGGTAGCACTATAAAAATCAGTATATACTTTTCGATTACAGTAAATCATTAAAAATTCTAATTTTCAGTGAAGTAGTTTTGATTTTTTTCAGTCAAAGCTTGTATAAAAATCCACACAGCACTTTTCTGGCGCATTTAAATAAGGCTGTCTGTGTAGCTAGAGAAATTTTCTTCGCTGGGGTTATAAACTAAAAAATGAGAGAATATTTTTCAGAGTTAGAGATAATTTTACCAGTTGACTCTTTTATCTTTACTGGAGCATTTCCTCCCCTTTTTTCATAGTAGAAATTTTTGCTAGTTCTAAATTGTGTATCTTTCTATAGAGTTTTTTTTTTTTTTTTTTTTCTGTATATTTTATTTATATTTTTCTTATTTGTAAATTTAATACTAATTTTATTTTTAATATTTAGCTATTTTGAACTTAACTCAAAGGGATCTGAGCATTTCTTTTTTTCCCCTCTTATCTTTAATTTATTTTTTGCATTTTGGAAAAAGGGGGTGATAGAGCAGAATCCCCCCCTCTCTCGTGGTACACCCTGGGTAATGCTAAATCTACTACAGAGATCAGATTCTAGTGTTTTTTAACTATGCACATAAGCTTTTATGCTATTATGTGCTTTACAGCAATGCTCAAATTGCACATGCTTTTCAAAGCTCACCTAACACAGTGATGCTCTTCCTTTGGGTGTAGCCACAAAATTTAAATGGTTAATGTAATCTTTACGAAATAATACATGTGAACTGCTCTAGCTTGATTAGACTGTCTACAAGTTTTTTGTCAAAATTACAATTTAAAGGTTAGAAAGTTAGAAAATGTTAAGGAAAAAAAAAAAAAAAAAAACAATATATATATATATATATATATATATATATATGAGACAACAGCATCTACCATCAGTTAAAAAAAGAAAATTCAAAATTTATATTTAGTATAATCTTAGATATAAATAAATATTTTGCAGAAATTTCTGACATCAATTTTGGTATAAATGATATACATGCTTACTTTGTTGGTGGCTATATTAAAGTTGAGTGTTTTTTACTGTTTTTTTTTTTTTTTTTTTTTTTAATCATTGAATAATATTCTTGAGTATATTTTATCTAAATAAATTTTTGGTTCTGTTAGAGATTATCACATGGAATATTTAAAAAATTCTGGAAATATATGTTATTCCGTAGTTTAAACAAAGTCTAGTTAGTGCAAATTTAATATTTACATTAGTCACTAGTTAGTGCAAATTTAAAGTTTAATAATTTTTTCTTGATATGAATGTGACTTATCAAATGAGGTTTGACTATGGATAATATATTGATTTTAAATAATAATAATTTAATTTAAAATATCCAATTAATATAACATTAAAGGTTTTTATTTATTTATTTACTTTTTAGTAATCATAAAGTAACTGAATCAGAGTTATTTAAAAACAAGCTACAGGTTTCAATATATCAAGGGACTTAAATATACTGAAGTTATTATAGCACTAAATTTTATCTTGTGATGTCGTCATGATCTGCAATCAAAACAAAATTGTTCAGCTTCAGTTGTTAAATTAATCTTATTTATTCTTATATCTTACTATATCATGTTAAAATGTAATGCAAATGCTTATTAAGGAACATGTGTATATGTAAATTATTACATTCACAATAATTAACATGTTAACTATTCTTTTCCTCAACAACATTAAATTATTTTTTTACACCCGTGGTAGTTACACACACACATTTATATATATGTATTAAACTTTTGATTTTACCAAAATAATTAAAATTTTGCGTTTTTATCAAGTACAATACCTCAAAATAATAATAATAATAAGATAACAATGAATAAGAATAATGAATAAATAAAATAAGTAAATCTGAGGATAAGATTTGTGAAATGCTTGTATTTTTTAAATGTTGCAAAATTACATAACAGTTACACTGGATAAATATAAGTTTTTCTACAAATTTTGTTTTTTCACACTTTTCTTATTTTCATACTGGAGAGCCAAAATTTCATGATCACATACTCAATGCATTTTGTATCTTAATGTGAATTGTAGGTTTTGAGGGAATCGTTTGAATCCTTGGTAATTATATTTGATTTTGTATTTCTGAATTGATTCAAGGTAAAGAACACATTTTATTTGAATTGTAAAATATTTATCTGTTAATTTTTTCAATCTAATATCTAATTATAAATGGTTGTGCATTACATGGATAACTTTGACTATAAATTTGCTTTAACTGTTCAATGCAGATGTGAAATCGGGATAGTTATACATACTTTTTAGGTAATTTATTGTACTCTGCTATAAATCTTTTAAAATCTAATGTGTTTAAAAAACAGATTTTCATTTTTCATTTTTTATTATTTTTTTCGTTTTTCCTCTTTACTTAAAGCTTACCTTAATTAAAGGTCACACTATTTTCTACTCACATTTGTTAGTCTCATTACTGTTGTTATCCATCCTATTATTTATCAAAGTTCAAAGTATTCATGAAAACAAATTTTCTTTTATTATCACTATTTTTTTAAAATTATTATTTAAGTTCTCTTTTGATATTACGTAATCATTCTTTTTTTCTGTCTCTCTCAAAATCTGTGATTTTCAAAAATTACCTTGTCCAGATTATTGTCCTTAGTTTGGATTTTTTAATAAATGGTTATACTTATGTGTATACTACAGTCTCAGGAATGAAAGTTTTTAAGGGCTGCCCTTAAGAACTCTCTATATATCATTTATTATAGGTTATAAATACATGTTTCTAAAAATATCCATATGATACATCAAAGTCTCACCTCTTCATTCATTCCACATACAAGAAGCAGATTTCATGGTTTTTGCATGTTGGGTAGTTTTACCCCTGTAGTCTTTAAAAAGTATTGCCTTAATGACTGAAATAAAATAAAATTTTACATTATTTTGATAGAGTTTAAGAAAGTTAAGCATGGAGCTTATTTCATTAATTAGCATCGTAATTTTAAAATAGAAAATTAAAATTGCTTTATCATGTTTGAATAGTCGTTACAATTTCATTATAAATTAAAAAGTTTTCATTTTTAAGAAAATTTACTTTCTATGAACATGCTTTGGTTGAATACAAAATACAAATTTGGTAATTATAAAAGATAGTCAATGTCAGTTATCATTTTCTTATTCAGGGTAAACCAGGTGTATTAGTACCTACTTTCTTTGATCACAGGTGCTTCAAAATTGTACTTTTTGATTTAAATACCTTTTCAACATAATGATTTTTTTTTTAAGAACAAGAATTTCAGCTTTTGTACCTTGAAAAGACTTTTTGAAGGCATTTTTATTGGGAAATAGCTAACAGGTCAAAATATTGAACTTTTATCTTACAATTATCTGAAAAAAAACAATTATCTTATTCTCTAATTTCTTTGTCTTATTTAGTTTTTTTTATATAAGGGCTATTTTTTTCTTGTTTTACAACGAATATGTGATCATGATGATTTGGCACTTCAATATGCGTTTGTATAACACAGTTTATTTAATTTGCTTTTACTGAAATTTAACATGTGGGGGGAAAACTACATAAATTTAAAGTATTTTCTTTCCTGAGTGTAAACATTTATGTCATAATATCTTTGTTATTAATAATAAAGAATCTTTTAACTTCTATTAAAAAAAAAAAAAATCCTATAAAATAATTGAAGTCAAATGAAATATTTTAGGCTTATACAATTTTTTAAAATCACACAATCAACTGATTGGTAAGAAAATCATATTTAAAGAAATTTTTTATTTTTCCGACTGAGTGAAAATAATGCTTGGACCATGAGTCGAACCCCGGATCTTTGACTTACAAGGTCAAGGCTCTACCAATTGAGCTATCCAGGCCGACAACCGGTCAGCATTATTCACTCAGACAACCTTTAAGAAGAAACATTCTGGTCTGTCATGTAGATAGCTCGACAGAAATAAGCCGCAGGTAATGGAAAACACCATTAAACAATGGGAGAAGAAAATACATTTTTTAAAATCATACAATCGACTGATTGGTAAGAAAATCAAATTATTTTCACTCAGTCGGAAAAATAAAAAATTTCTTTAAGTATGATTTTCTTGCCAATCAGTTGATTGTGTGATTTTAAAAAATTGTATTTCGTTCTCCCATTGTTTAATGGTGTTTTCCATTACCTGCGGCTTATTTCTGTCGAGCTATCTACATGATAGACCAGAATGTTTCTGCTTAAAGGTTGTCTGAGTGAGTAATGCTGACCGGTTGTCGGCCTGGATAGCTCAATTGGTAGAGCCTTGACCTTGTAAGTCAAAGATCCGGGGTTCGACTCCTGGTCCAGGCATTATTTTCACTCAGTCAGAAAAATAAAAAATTTAAATATTTTAGGCTTGCCTCAAAAAGTGACAAAATATTATACAGTAATGAATATGTCATCTTACACATTACTCTTTCTGCTTGATGTTTGCTTTAATGTGCTTTTGTCTCAGCTGCATGTTATCTGTGTAGTGAATGACAATAGTTTTGTAATTCTTGATTGAAGCATGTTTGTTGTAGATTAGGATTGCATTCTGCATTGCAAAGAGCTTGTCTTTTTTTTTTTTTTTTTTTTTTTTTTTTTGGCTTCTTTATTACCAATTTAATATATTTAACATTTGTAGATACTTTTCACTGCAAACAGGATTAAATTTTTGCCTTAAAACTATATTTAGAGCTTGAAAATTATTTGTGCATATTTTCTACGACTGAAAATATGCATATATGAATTTAAAAAAAAAAAAAAGTTAGAAGAAAGGAATTTTTTTAATTAGGTTATGTGCCGTATTATTGTATATTTTGTAACTCATGGTAAAGTTTTAAAACAATAAAAGTTCATTTTATATACACAAGTTTGTGACTAAGATGAAAAATAATAAATATTTCAATCATGCAATATTGAAATACTTAAATAAAACATCTGTTGATTTTACTTCAAGAATTGTGATAAGTGTTTTTGTTTCTGGAAGTTATGTTTCAATTGTTATTCAAGACTTCATTAATTTTAGTTTTATATTGCAGATTTTTATTTATTTATTTATTTAATTAATTTTTTTAAGATGCTTAATATAAATAAAATAAATAATAATTAAACAGAAATGTAAAGTTTAAATGAATATTTATTTTGTATATTTAAGGGTTCTAAAAACTAAAAGCATATTTCCTCTATTATTATTTTTAATATAATAAATAAATTTTTTATTCAAAATTTTGAGCATATAAAAGGATTAACTTTTAAACAATATTTTATAAAATTATCATTAAAAATTTTCAAAAATTCAGCCATTATGTTTTGCTTTCTGAAGACTCTTCAGAAAAAAAAAAAAAAAAAAAAGATGAATATGATTTCATAAAAACTAATGCATCAGTTTCATTGGAATTTTGCACACTTCTTCAAATTAGAATTGATTAATGTTTGAACAAAGGATTTTTTTTATTACAGCTCATTTTACAAGGCTGTACATGGGTAAACTATACCAAAAAATTGTACTGTTTTTGCATACAACTCTGCCAAAATTTAAATTTCATTAAAATAAAAAAAAATAAAAAAAAAACTTCGTTCAAGCACTAGTTAATCCTAATTTGAATAAGTATGTAAAATCTAAATAAGACTGATGCATTAGTTTTTGAGAAATTGTGACCACTACTTTTCTAAAAGGTGTCCAAAAACCAGGACCTACTGGCTAAATTTTTCAAATTTTTTAATGCAGATTTTATAAAATATTGTTTAAATGTTGCTCTTTTACATGCTGAAAATTTTGAATAAAACATTTTATTTATTACATTCAAAAAAAAAAAAAAAAAAAAAAAAAAAGGAGAGAGAGAGAGAGAAATATTTTTTTAAACCTTCCAAACCCAAGCAATTCCTTAAAGGGACATTTATAGTGAATTTACTTAAATGACACCTTAGTTTAACACTTTTACCATGATGGACGAATTATCTTGTCGTCCAAGATTATTCGCTGTGCCTTAGAAACAAGGTGTAACACGTCCTCTATACAATGTTTATTAAAATGATTTCTGTGTGTGCATTGACTTGTTTACTAAATGAACTTCTTTTAATTAATTATTTATTATGTTAATTAAATAACTTATTTACTAAGATGAACGTGCGTCATTGCTATGATGAATGTGTTAAGCTTTAATAGTTATTTCAAAAAGTTATTTTTATGTTATTTAAATAAAAAGTTATCAGTTGAGAAAACACAGGAAAAAACACACACATATATGTATATATATATATACATATAAATATTATTTAATTTTCACTCTGTGTTTTCTCTCTGATTATAATTTTATTATTATTGTATAAGTTATGCAGATAGTTTTGGGCACTTTTTGAGGAATTTTATTTTAAATATTTATTCACTATATGAACTATTTTTAATATTAATTAAAGTACTTTGAAGAAAATATTGCATTGCAGTAGAACCTTGATAGAGCAATAATTATGGGAACGAATAAGTTTTAGAGAATACATTGTTATATTGAAGGTCAATATTTCAGTTTAGAAAACTTAAATTATTCCTGATTTCATATATTTATGACACAGCAAAATAGACAAAAAAGATAGAACTGTTATTGTCAATATATATATGTAAGTAAAATAAAACGGTGCTGTAAAATTCACATACCTAAACTCATATTTTGAAAGAAAGCCATTACTTTTGTTTGATTATTAATTTTCTTTATTGTTAAATCAACTAACAAAGTATGCATAGAGTCTGAAGCACAAAAATGATCAATCATTTTTAGATAAGACTTTCAAAAAAAAAAAAAAAAAAAAAAGTTGCATTTTTATAGATTGATGTGCTTTAAGGGGCTGTGAATAAAGAAAGCGATGAACTTGTATCTTCATAATCCTCTTCATCATCAGCTCTCCTTTTCATCTATGATTTCAGACAAAATGTAATTTTTACTAACAACTGTGGAAACCATAATTTCACATCTGCTGTTGAATCATGCTTTTACAATTTTAGCTCTTTCTTCAAGTTGAGCCTAAAACTTTTCAAGATTCTTACCATACTGTTTCATCATATGAAACATCATTCTTTTCAATGTTGTCATTTTGATTACCATCCTCAATAGCTTTCTCATCATTAATAAAAAAATTTCCTCTTTTATTCAACTATTTCTAATTATTTTTTCTATAACTTCCCACCAACTTCCAGCAATATTATCACAAACTCCTTTGACATTTACAATTTTAAAAGGATCTTGTAAATGTCAAGTAATAAAAAATAAATAATTGTGTTTCAATTGGAGATCAAATATAGGGATTTCTGCGATATTGTTCTGCTGCTATCCTGTGTTATGCATTCTTAACACCATTCAGTGAGGGGCAAAGCCTCCTATTCTGATTAGTCAGGACAGAGCCCTCTAGTACATTATAAAAATATAAAATACTTACAAATAAAAAAAAAATTACTGTAGGAATTTTTATTGTTACAGTTTAATTAATAAGATTTAATTTATTTACATCATAAAAATTTGAAAAAATAATTTATTAAAATTAATAATTAAAGTTAGTATAGTTAAAATTAAATAAACTCCTACATCACAGAGAGGAAGTTAATGTACCAAAACATCCAGGTTTAAAATCTAATGATGTAAGATTGTCATAACCAAATTTAAATCATCATAGATTTTTTTTTTTCAAAAGTATTTAAGATATTTAGTTTGGTGTAATAGATTCATGTTGATTTCTGAACATAGGTATCTCATTGATCATTAACAATACTGTATAGTAGCACCAATTATTGTTTGATGCATGCCAAAATCGAATAAATATCATGTTTTTATTGTGTAATCCTCCTAAATAGCATATTTCATAGGATTTTTACTTTATTTTTTTTATGTAGCATAATAATACTGTAACTTACTTTTAAGAATACTGCCTTTAAACAGTTATATATCATTTTTTATAACACATCAAAATGTACTTCTGTAATATAATTGAAAATATTTTGTGTTCTATAAACAAAGGAGGAATATTACACATGACGATTTCATTAAAAAAAAAAAAAAAAAAAAACATGTTATAGGGAATCTCAATGATATATTTTAGTGTTATAATTTCAGACCACTTTTCAACTTTATTAAAAATTTATAAAAGAAAAAGAAAAAATTGAATTATTTGCTACATCAAACATTTTTTAGTTGATTTTTTAAGACTAAAATATGTTAATAATATTTGTTTAGAAAAGTACTCCAATTTTCAAGCTCTGAATTTTCTGTGTACAGTTTCACACGTATAGCATGCTTATTTCTTACACGGTTATTTTATTTTCTGCTTTTCATTTCCAAAACTTATTACACTGAAAAAACACAAATTTAAGTTTCCAGCACATAATTCTCTGTTTTTAAGTTTATAAAATAAGATTGATGTTCATCACGTAAGTATTGCCATTAATACAAAATTATTGCATGTTTATTATTCTAAAATGATAATTATGCTGTGAACTCTCATTAAGATGGACAGTTGAGGGCCAATGATTTTCATGCATATTAATATAAAAGTAACAAGTCATAAAGTACTGTAAAATATATATTAGGCATATAGTAATATGAATGTTTTCCAAATCTATTTATGTAAAATCTGTTATGATTCCTAGAATAGATACAAATTGATGACCCAGAGTTCAGAGTTGTTAGTCTCTCAGGGTCTCCCATTAATACTGCTATCACCATAGTGATAAGTGAAAAAGGTGAAACAATTTATTATACACCCTTTTGTATTAAAAATCTTTAATTAAAAATTTATTTTAAATTGCCTTTTTCCAAGGAAAATGAGCTTTGAATTAAAAAATTGTCTATCTTAATAAAAGATCTATACATATAAAGCAATGTCTATAGCAGAGGTAGTCAACATTTTTATACCTGTCGCCCTTTTTTTGCATGTCTATTAGTAGTAAAATTTTCTAACCACTCACTGAATCCGTAATAATCTATTTTAAAAAAACTTTTGAAACTCAAATTCTTAATGTATCATATTACATAAATCTTTTCGAAGTTAGAATAAAATTTAATTTGGAAAAAAAAAAAAAAAAAAAGTAACTTTTTTGTTTATTAACCAAAAAAATTGATGAAATTTGAAATGCAAGTTGGTCTTGTGGGGTACAGGCTGTATATTATATTTTTGTGTTTGTGAGAGGAAAAAAAAAATTGAAAACTACAATTTTTAATCCTACTTCAAAAACATGTGACTTAATGTGAAGCAGATTTTTTTTTTCTCCTAACGGTTTCCATACAATCTTCTGCTGTTGCCACCTAAAATTCATACTTTAGTTAATTTTAAAAAATCTAATTGTCCAATCGATAAGCATCCATTGGATTCACAAAAATTTTCCCTTTCATTTGGTACCTTATTAGTAATGATACAGCTGATAGTTCTAATTTTTCTAATTTATTTTCCTCATTTTAAATAAATGTACTCTTTTTTTTTTTTTAATTCTGTCGGGAGGGGGGGGGGAAATTTCAACAATTAAATTATGTTGAGATTCACAAACATACCGTAGTGAATGACAGTAAGTACATAAGAATTTGGGGAAAATAGTGATTTATAAAGTGAGGAAGTAACTTTGCTTTATAAAATTTATTAAAGAGAGTTATAGCAAGTTGTAGAATCTTATAATAATAGAGCATTTTTCTATTCAAATATTCTTAAAAAGTAAGTAATAAAAAAAATTAATTGATTAATTGTTGCCACTCAATGTTATACAAATGTGGCCAAATCCTGTGTCACATACAATAGAGCTTAATAGATATATAGATTTTTTTGTTTGCCCCTGATAGGATAGTAGCCTGGAAACACTTGTATGTAGTATTGTCATCGACTATGAAGTCGTGTGCAAAATTTCAGGATAATCGAACGAACAGAAGTGGTCGAAAATTGAATTCCAAGATTCCGTTACATACATTAATAGTTACATCATATCAAGTTAATAAAAGCATGTTAAAAATAACATAATGAAGGAATGAGAAATAAATAATTTAGAATTAAACAAAAACCATTTTTTAAAAATCTCCCTTGATTGAGCTCGAACGTTAGACCTTTAGGTTCGTAGCCCGGAGCTTTACCTCACAGCCACAGCGTTCACGTAGGGAAATTCTTTTTTCACAATATAGATTTTTTGTTTGTTCCCAGAGCGGTTACAAACATACATACAGGTGAAGCAAAAAAAAGCGTGTTAAAAAGTGCTTCAGTATTGGACAAAACCTCTGCCGCTGACCTGGAACACCAGTTGGTGGGAGGTAGGGACCGAGTTAACTAACTCTGGTCTATATGCATATGCAATTCCTATATATATATTCTTTTTTTTTTAAATATAATAATAAAGAGAAATTGGTCATAATTAGGGCCATTTTTAATGAGAATTCACTGTAATAAATTTTTGTGTGATTTATGTATGATGTTTATATTATAAATGTCAATCATATTTAAATATTACAATCTTAAATTAAATAATTATCTTAAAAAAGTAAGAAAAATGCTTTAAAATATAATGCTAAAATTATTTAAATTGATATAGTTTCTTTTCATATTATTTTATTTACTTTTTTTTAAATGAATTTTTTAAATAAAATTTGGAGTTGCTAAAAAATGTGAATTAATGCTAATTATACTCTTTTAATATGTACATAATATTAATATGTGTATTAACTGTATTTCTGTTATTGAATTATACATTGTGCAGTTTATTTTGCTTTAATGTAATGGATTTTATCTTAATTTGTTGTTAATTTTATACATGTATAGATATATTTATTTTTGAATAAATTTTACCAATAATATTTTCAAATGTTTTGTAAGGGTGGAAAGCACAACTTTGTCAGAGAGAGAACTGTAGTAACATGACTGGAAATGAGGCTGTTAAGGTAATTCTTTTTTCTTTACATAACAATTTGTCATTTTAAAATTGAACTTATGTAATTGTAAAATATATTTTGAGATTTTATGTATGAAGATGTCTTTTGCTCATGATGTTTTGGATAAGGTTATTTTAAGTACTTCGGAAAAAATGTTAGTGACAATTAAATTGAAGAATCTGCAATGATTTTAAATTGAAGTGTTTGTGAATCTGGCTATATATAAATGTATATTTTATGTAAAACAGATAGATCCAAAGCCACACAATTCAACAAGGGTACTGTGAAGATCTGAAAGGAATATCAAATCCTAGTTTTCAAATTATCATTTAAAAAACAATAATAAATAAGAGTAGATTATTATTATTATTTATTATTATTCGACAAACATTCCTTTCCTTTTGTTTTTAAAAAGTAAAAATGTTTTGAATTACAGATTTTCAGCCAGTGCTTTGTAAACAATTAAAAGTAGAAAATTTTAAAAGTCCATCTGACCTTTTACAAAAAAATTTTAATATTGTAATAAACATTAAGAAATATAGATGTTTGTCTCTATTACTGATAAAACTGAATAAAAATTAGTTTGTTACTGTTATGGTATGTATAATAGATGTCATATTTTGTTTCTGCTATTAATTTGTTTATACTGTTTAAGGATACAATGTCTAATTTCTTTTTTATTGTTTCTTGTAACAGATGTGTTTCGATCATTCAGTGGCTATTGTATCTGGAGAGCATCCCCCTCCTCTTTATATGTGTGAGGCCTGTGCAGAGGAAGTAGAAAAAGAGCATGGTTCAGCCAATCTGGTGGATGTTTTGTTGCCAATGAAAGAAATCTCTGTAAAATGTGAAGATCCAGTGAGTAATAATGAATATTTTATTTTTATAATATCTAGACTATTAATAAATTTTCTATTATATTTTAGATGACTCATTACAAACACTCTTAACTATTACAATGGGGAGAAAAATAGTATGTAGAAGCCATCACAATACTTTTTTTCTATATTTTCCTATACAAATTCTCCCAGTGCAACTTATTTATTCAAATTTTTAGTTATCAAAATTATTTTCCATTCTTTTCATTTTTCATCCATCAAAATTATTTTCCATTTTTTTAAACCTTTCTAAATATAATGGAAGTTTAATAAATTTATTACTCTGTTTTGTAACACCTTTTTATTACTTTTACAAATAATATTTAGCTAAACTTAAAATTTATAACACCAATTCTTTTTTTCAAATTGTTAAAATTATAAAGTTCATTTTTATAATTTTACGGAAACTGAAATTAAATCTACAGCACACTCTCGAAAATCCACACAACTTAGAATGAAGAATTCTGCAGATTTCTGAATTTGGTAGATTTTAGGATAATTTATTTACACCTCATCTGAGTAGCAAATCATTATTATTATTTTTTTTTATGGTATTATTATTAAAATCACACAATCAACTATGGAAGAAAATCATATTTATTGAAATTTTTTTTTCCCGACTGAGTGAAAATAATGCCTGGACCGGGAGCAGGTCCAGGCAACCTTTTCTGCCTAAAGGTTGTCTGAGTGAGTAATGCTGACTGGTTGTCGGCCTGGATAGCTCAATTGGTAGAGCCTTGACCTTGTAAGTCAAAGTTCTGGGGTTCGACTCCCGGTCCAGGCATTATTTTCACTCAGTCGGAAAAAATAAAATTTCAATAAATAAATCATTATTAATAAATTTGTATGCTATAAATATAATGCTGAAAAAAGTGTATCGAATAAAAGTATAAATATTTAATTAAAAATTTTAATTTAAAGAATTTTTACATATATTATTGCAGTTGCAAATTATCTAAATTTTTGAAGAGCCTCATCAATAGTAGAATAAGATTATTCATTTTATGTTTTGATATTTTTCTTGTAACCTGCAAAAAATTTAGCAATTCTTGGTTGGTCGAATAAAATTTCTGCAAGGAGAAAGTTTAAATATTTATCTTTATGTGAGAAAATTCTTCTTAAAGGTTAAGTCTTTTTCCTTCTTCTAATTTGATTTCTGATTTATTTTTTTAATGATTCCATAATTCCACTTATTATTTCCGCCTCTGTAATAAGCTGAGCCATTGGTGATTCATCAACACATGTGACATAATCAGTAATTGGTTTATCTTGGAAACCAATTGCTGAATTTCTGCAATCCACTAATCAATAAATTAATTGCAACAATATTAGTTTATATTGTAAATGATACCCAGATTTAGGAGAATTTCGAATTTTAGAATTGCAGATTTTTGAGAGTTGACCTGTATAACAAGCTAATAAATATTTTGAAAATTCTTTTTATTTCACATTTAAAATATTGCAAAAGTGATCCCCATCTCCCCTGATTAAACTCCCCTTCGACTTTTCACGTGAGTTTCATTTGTTCTAAAAATATTGAATAAATGGCCCCTTATACTCAGCGGAAGACTCTATCCAAATAGGAGGTAGATTTTTACATTATTTATTTCTTTTTTAAAATTCGCTTTTATAAATAAGAACATTAGTTTGTTTTATAATAAATTGGATACTGTGATTATTTGAAAATAGAAAAAGTAAGCTTCCTAAAATAGCAACAAATGTTTTAAAACAATTTTATTGAGAGTGGGGAAAAAAAGGTTTACTGAATTTTTTCAGTTAGATAAACGTCAGTTAACCAAAGGTTAACTGCATTTATTTTTTATCAGTGCAACTTTATAGTGTAGCCATGTTTCCTAAAACTAGCAGTGAGGGCAAGTTCAAAAAGTTTGAGGGGTGCCAAATTGACAAATAGGTTGAAATTTGGAAAACATCTAGTAATTCGGTTCTCTGTTAACTCTTATTTTCCCTGAATCAGATGACAGTCACCCCTATTATAACACTAGACTCGTTGAGTCAGCATTTATGCAGAGGTTTCCATGTTTTTATGAAATGTGGTCAAAGAATAGTTGAAAAATATATGTCAGTTTCTATATTTTTATTGATTTTTATTGTTTGTTCACCCCCTTTCAAAATATTTCCTGATTTTCCTTGAAAATTGAAGGGGTGCTAAAATGGTATTTTATAGTATTTGTTTTTTGCTATGAAGATTAAAATATAAATGCAATTTAATGAAATAAGTAAACAAAAAATTATGATGTTTACAGATACAGTATGGTACCGTTTATCCGGAATTATATTTTCAAACAACTGACTTCCAATGCATTTAAAATAATAATAATAATAATAAAGGGTTTAACATTGTAATCTGAAACCAGTAAAAGAAATATTCAATAAATAATAATTCATTTAATTTTGTAATATTTATTAAAAAGTAGTATTTATATATTTGGCAAGGGGTATAAGTTAAAGGTCATAATGTACAATGTAAACTGAAAAGATAGCTTTTAGTTTTGAAAAATGTCAAGAGATGGCACCACTATGCAATATCATAAAGGTGACAATTTTATTTATCTGGAAAGGGTTGGGTGAAATGGGGATAATTGGTCCTGTTCTGAATTTATTTATTGGGGGGAGGGAGGTGATATTAAAATCATATAACCATTAAAAAATTATGAATATTTTGCACTTTCTTCATGGACACAAAAAAAAAAGGAATTTTCATAAGAAATAAAAAGAAAAGCCTGTAAAATCAGGTTATAATTTTTTAATCTTTAGTAATATTCAATGTTTTAAAATCGTTGGCTAATCATATTTAAAAACACTTAGATTTGGGCAGATTTTGATTTTTATGGAAAACTATGTTTCAAGGATTTTTTTTTTTTTTTTTTTTTTTTTTTTTTTTCATGTTTTAAATTTTGTTTAATAATTTATCTTGATTAAAAATTATTTTAATACTTTTATTTAAGAAAAAAAAAGGTTAATTAAGCATTTAAATTTGATTAATTGATAAAAAATAATTATTTTATATGAGAACCATATGTAATAATTCTGATTAATGAAGCTTGCTTTGATGAGCAACCAGTTATCTGGAAAAACCAGTTATCCAGAATAGTCTTGTAAAAACCATTCCGGATAATTGGTTCTCTACAGTATATTCTGTAATTGTGGTTATGCATAAAACTTGAAATTTAGGCAAAATTGTATTTCTCTTTTTATCAGATAAGTACAATTTATCTTAAAATAATTGTACATTATTATTATTATATGTTGTATTTTTAAGAATATATTTTTATTATCTATTCGTCTCTCACTTAATATGTGGGAAATGATAAAAGCAATCGTATATACTTAAGTAGATGAAGAACTACTGTATGAACTTTTATAGAAATGCAATGAAGCCAGTTAATGAAATATCATGGAAATTATATGTCAACACCAACATTCATCATGAATTATTTAAAGGAATGCATCACAGCATGTTACAGTCAGCCAATCCCCATGTTAATCTGTGGGAAAATAATCTCAAATAATCCCCATTATCATTTGTTACATAATTCATATTTTTACCTACATTTATATATATATATATATATATAATAAAGATGATCTATTAAGCATAGTAGAAGCCAAGCAACAGATACAAGATCACTGAAACACCAATGACCAATAAGATTTTTAAAAAAATATATATATATATATAATCTGTGTTGTCTGTTAGAAAAGAAATAATTCTTAATAAAAAATGGATGTATAGAATATTGGGGTTTTAAATTTTGGATTGTAAATAACAAAATTGACCGAAAATCTTATTTAGTGGAAGCACGTTCCATAGTGTCGCTGCTCATGAATAAATCTAAAATAAACAAATAGCTCAATATAATTAATTAATGCCTAAATAAAATCAGAAAAAACTTTAACTTACCCCATTTAGATGAAACAATGATGAAATATAAAATCTTATTAATCCAAAATAATGCACACAACTTTATTCAACTTATGACACATAATTATTATGAAATAACTTTTTATTTTTACTAGGATATTTCATATTTAATAGAGTGCCGGCACTTACAGTAATAGATTAATTAATCAAGATTTTTATCTAAACATGAAAGGAACATCATTACTCATAATGGAGTACTTATATCATAAAATTGTTCTCAATTAATGTCCACAGAGATATTAATAAAAATAGTTTGATGTAAAATTACAGAAATTTTTCTTTTCCTTTTTGCATACTGAACATTTTGCACTGTCAGTTTGTGTCAAGTCACTATCTAGAGCAAAATTAATTTGATTGATAAATACCTATTGGAGGCTTGTTTCCTTGGACTGATAAAATATAGAAATCACTGTACTTCCATTGAAACGGACTTGATATTAATACGATGTCAAGATGTATCATTGACGTACCTATTTGCTAGTATAGCCTTTTGTCATTTCTAAGGCTTAAGATTCAAACCTTTCGGTATGACACAAATTGCAGGTAGTAATCCAAGTGGTCAAGATCGTTTTAAATGTATTAGGAAAATCATAGTAGCTGGTTCAAATCAAAACTCCTTAGTCTACTCAGAATGGAATCTCGGTGTACAAAAAACTAGAGCTGAAAGTCGAACTTCAAAAAGTATTTTGTTTACAGTGTAAGTATGAGAAATTAACTTTCCTCCCTTAGCAGTATTCATCAACATTGTAAAATGCAGAAAAGCACTTCCATAAATTATATTCAATAGAAAAGAACGTTTAGCTTAATTTTGGGTAGCCCTGTAAATTGTCTATAAACTATACAGACACCACATAGTGTACTTAAATATAATCTTATGTTGAACACACAGCATAACATGAAATGCACTTCCATCAGTTTCTCTATATAATATCACTACATTCAAATTCTTTGGGCAGCCCTGTAAACGAATGGTGAATGATTTTCATGAATGGTGAATTGCCACACAAAACATGCTTTTATGGCTATAAAGAATATACACTCTTTCCATTTTGTTTAACTCAGCTTATAGATGTTATGCTGAACTTACCAAAAATTCCGCGCATAGACATAATGCATTTGAATTCTCCTGGATGGCCCTGTACACGAACCATTTGCTTGATCTGTGCGAAAAGCTTAGTGTAGCATCACTATATGATACATATTTAGAATACCAAGTTTAGACTTCCTGCTAATATTTGTTCTTGAGATATGCTGATAAGACACATACACAGACAGACACACAGACCATCTGCTAAAAACATGTTTTTTGAATTCAGGGCACCTCAAAACGTGTAAATATAACAAAAACTCAATTTTTAAAATTTGACCCAAGAACAATACTTTCTCTACAATTTACATGGGTAAGAGAAAGTAAAAAATTTATTAGAGTTAAGAAAAGCTTTAAAGTGAATCATTAATTGCCATTAGCTTTAAATTGATATCTAAGTCTGAACTGAAGAATATCCAGAGGTTAATTTCCTTCATTTGTACATCATAAGAAGTTGCAAATAATGTTTATAATGGAATATTATTTTTAAATCTTGGATCTTTTTCTAATCTTTGCATTATAATGTTCTGTGCTGGATAAGTTAAAATACGCAATATTTAAGTTTTATATCTTTTGTGTGGAAAGATTTTCATTAGAGGGAAAATATTTCTATGTGTAATGAAATTAGTTAAGTAGGTGTTTTATTTTACACTTTAGGATTGTAAAGGTGGAGATAAATCAGCCGTTGCAACTTGTTTTTCTATGGAATGTGCTAAACGTAATGGACACCGTCCTATTCGTTATTGTGCTGAATGTGTAGTTAATTATCATAATGAGACTAGAGGAGAAAATCATATGCTACATACAACTATACCATCTCCCTGGAGCATGGACCCAGAAACCCAATCTTACATGGTGCAAGCTGTCATAAGGTTTGTTTTTCTTTCTTGTTGATTTAAAATTGACTTATTTAATTATATGGCTATCTATCATAGGCTACTACTTTATGTATTAAACTACATTTCTTGTTTACATCTTCAAATTTCTTGATCGTGATATCTGAAGAAGCTCGTTAAAAATTAAATTACCGATTTTCTGTAGGAATTATTTTTTAAACCAAAATAAATAAAGTGGGGCATTCCTATTTTCAAGGATTTAACCTTGTTACTGTCTTGAAAAAGGCACATTGTAATCTGTTTTTATTTTATCGCTTTCACAGTGTACTAAAACAATAGGTATTACACTTTGAAATTAACAATGTAATTTTGAATTTAAAGAAAAACTTTATAATTATTAAGTATAACCTTTTATAGATTAAAATAATAATAATAATAAAAGTTTAAATATCCATGATTATGCAATTTTGAAATAAATGCATACTATGGAAAGAAACAACTGTTGATTGAACAGATATATTCAACAACCGTGATCAAAAAGTTAAACTTAATTCTCTGTTGTTTCCATTGGGGAAAAAAGTAAAAAATAAAAAGCTAAATAGATTATGTTTGCAGATGCAGTTACTTAATATTATTCAAACAAAAACCATCCACATGTAGAATTATATTTAAATTCTTTGACTATAATTTTTAAAAATCATATGTAAATAAAAGTTCTTATCTTTTGTTGGGAAGGACTATTCTGCATTTCAAATACATAATCAAATCCTTAATTATCTGATTGTATGTTTTGTAAAACTTACTTAATAAAAAAAAAAAAAAAAGAGAGTATAGCGTAGTCCCAACTGAATTTATTTTTATATTTCCCTACCCACCAAATCTAAATTCAGCACCTCTATCTCAGTAACTGGCATTGTTAACTAGGCTAAGTATTTTATACAGTCTCTAAACTCACTATGAACATCATTTTCTAGTCTCTCTATAGTGAGCGCCCCCATAAACTGTAGCTTATGTTTGCTCCTGTGAGTGTTCAGAATAAAGAGAGTGCACTGTCTATACCATACTTATAGATTTGACATAGTTAAGTATAAAGTTACACTATAATAAAAAGCACTAAATCTGTTATGTAATTTTAACATTTTAATATTGTTTCCCCAACAAAATGAATTTTTCTTGCTATTTATTATTAGATCTTTTCTATTTACACTCTTTTAAGTTTATATTTCGAAATGATTTGTTATATGAATGCTTTGCGATTTTTAAATACTCTTGTGAAACTTTAAATTTATGAAGTAAAAATTCCCATCAGGAATAAAAATTGTTGCTGTCATAATATATGTTACGGCTTTTTATAAGTTATTCTATTAATTTGGTATATTTTATTCCTAAACAAATAATGTAGTAGTTGTATTTCATGCACTTGATAAACTGTTTTAACGTTTTTAGAAATTATATTCATTAATTCATCAGCCACGAAAATTCATTTTATAAAGATTGGAGTGTAAGGTTGATTTTTATACCAACTATGGGAAAAATGCCAAAACCAGGAATCGAACCTGAGCTCTCCGCTTAACATGTGGGTACTATGCCACTAAGCTACTGTGGCTGATAACCAGCTTGGCATTTCTCACATAATATCCATTGACAAGGTCACTATGTCTGCAAATGCAAATATAACTGGTGAGAATATTAATCGTGGCACAACTCCAATAGACCATGAAATTTCTATTTAGAAATTCTAGTTATTAATTCATCAACCATGAAAATTTATTTTAGAAAGATTGGAGTGGTAAGGATGATTTTTATATCAACTGTGTGAAAAATGCTAGAGCAGGGAATCGAACCTGGGCTCTCTGCTTAACGTGCGGATGCTCTGCCACTGCACTAACTTGGTTGATAACCAGTCTAATATAGTGTCTTCTGAAAATAGATATTTTTTTAGTGCACATGTCTTAAATTTTATAAAAATTGAGTCCTGATTTTTTTTTTTTTTTTTTTTTTCTTTTTTTGAAAGCCACTATTACCCCTGAAAGATTTTTTACCAAATGAAATTGTTTTAAAAATTAATGTATTTGTATCAAATATCAAAGTTATATTTGTATGTTGATGTGTATTATATCATTTAATTTAAATACTTAATGTTGGAAGGAAAAAGTTGCTATAACTAAACTACAAGTTACTTCCAAAAAAAAAAAAAAAAAAATAATAATAATAATAATAATATTCTTAATTTTATTTTCAAATACGAGTTCATTTATAATTCATATAAGTTGAAACTGTAATTAATTTGCATAAATATTTTAAAATTTACTTCTGGAGCTGAATCACTATCAATTTTGAACATTCATTAATTAAATGTAAAACACAAAATTAGATTATCTAATACGCAATATATTATTCTATTATTAGATAAAAACAGTAAATTTAACCAGAAAATCAAAGAAAGTGTAATCAGTTATAAAGTAAGGCAAATAATTTGTAATTAACTAAAATATTAATCAATATTATTCATAATTGTTTGTAGAAATATGGTGATGAAATACATACCACTTTAAAATTTAAATGTCTAATGTGTCATAAAATATAGCTGTTGAAGTTGACTATGAATTTCATTTATCAAAAAATTTATATTTAATTTATATATTTTAATTTATAGTACATAATTGTTTTTGAAACAATTTTAAGCATTTATTGCAGTAGAACTTGGATAATTCGAAGTTGAAGGGACTAGAGAAAAATTCGAAATATCCAAAAATTCGAATGATATATACTGTTTTGTCAAAAAGATACATTAAAAAATTAAAACTCTACGATCAAAGATTTAACGCATAAATTTTATACGTAATAATACTGCTATATCCCCTATCCCCCAATTATATCAATATTTTTTATGAGCTTAATTATTCAACACTTTTTAAAAAATAGTCAGATATTTTTGATTGCTTCTTTAAGTGATATCTTTGTGTCATAGCATATGACTTCAACCTATCAATTGATACAAAAATAAAATCTTCTACATTAGACATGACTTTCAATTAAAAAAAAAAAATTCAAAGTTCATGTATATGGACCATATCTTCCGATGCACTAGGTACGGGTTTCTCTTGTATTTCCCTATCCCTCTTTCGAAAAACTGTTAAATAAAATAATGCACTTTAACTAAGAAAAATATCTCGGGAACAAATTTTGCTGTAATATTTTAAAGGTAATCGTATGAAAAATTCGAATTATCCAAAACAGAATTCGAATTATCCATGATTTTTTAACATTATTTTAATACAAAATTCAAGGGACCGGGTAAAACATTCGAATTATCCAGAATTTCGAATTAACAAGTTCGAATTATTCAAGTTTCACTGTATTAATAAGCATTTTTAATATGATACTACATCATCCTTTTTTTTTTCTAATTATAAATATCAGTTTACTTCGTGAGGCTGAACCTCAAAATGAAAGACACGTACAAGAAACATTAAATGGACAAGATGACAGAGAAGATAGTCGAGAAATGAATGTAGTTGAAGAAAGACAACTTCTTAGTAGATATGGAATTTGGCTGCTTGTTGGGCTGTGTGCCCCAAATGAAAATACTCCTGATGTGAGTAATACTTCTGTTGAGAAATTTATACATTTAAAATGTATAAATTGTTTTCATAATTATACATTGATTTCGGATAAAATTACAAAACATTTAAAAAAAATTTATGCTTTTAAATACAGTACACTCTCAAAAATCCACACAGCTTAAAACTAAGTGTTTTGCGGATTTCTGAATTTTGCTGATTTTAGAGTAATTTCTTTTATTTACATCTTAGAACATCATTTGAGTAGCAAATCTTTAAGAAACAATTTATATGTTATACATACAATGATGAAGTAAAGTGCGCCTAATAAAAGTACAAAATATTTCATGAAATTTTAGTTTAAAGAACAAATTTTATACATCATATTATATTTGCAAATTATCTAGATTTTTGAAAAGTCTGTTTAATAACAGTTTAAGTAAGAATATTCATACATATTTATTTTCCTGTAACCACACCTACAAAAAAGTCAGCAATTCTTGGTCAATCACATAAGTTTGTGCTATAAGAAAGTTTGAATGTTTATCTTCGTGAGAGAAAAATCTTTGATGAAAATTGTCTTTCTCCTTCTTCCTCTAAATTAATATGATTTATTTTTTGATAGTTATATATAATTACACTTATCATTTCCTCCTCTGTAACATGCTGAGTTATTGGTGATTCACCAGCATAAGTTAATAATTGATTTATCTCCTAATACAGCTGAATTTTTGCAATCCACTAATGAACAAATCAGTTGTGACAATGTTTGTTTACATTGCAAATGATATGCAGATTTTTGAGAGTTGACTGTATATAGATTGTTTTTATAATTATGTATTACTTTCCGATAAAGTATGAAACATTTTAAAAAGCTACAATTTTATCACCAGGTGTGCAGAATATGTTCAAATGCCCAAATGAGGTTCAAAGAAAATTTTGTCTGATTGGAGAAATTTTTAATATTTTCTTTAGGAGAAAATAAAAATGTTAATCTAAAGAACAATCAGGTGAAAAAACAAACCTTGTAATGCTTATAATGTAAACTAACAGCTGTTTTTATTTTATGCTGTTTACTTATTCTCTTAAACACTTATTATATAGAATAAATGGCTTTATTTAACAAAATAAATTCTTGCATCATTGCATGAAATTTAGAATGTATTTGGAAGAAATTTCAGTGTTCTCAATTTATTCTGCACCCCTGTGTATCACAATAATAAATAAATAAGTATAACATTTTAAAAAGTTCAAAATATTGTCTCTTTTAAATTAAAGCATCTGAAAACATTAAAAAAGTAAAGATTAAAAAAAAAAAAAAAAAAAATCTGGTTTTTAAAACATATGTTTTTTGTATTTTTTCAGAGAATTTAAAAGGCAGTGTTTCTAAACAAAAGTCTTGCAGTTTTCTATGAAATTATTTTGTTCAGTTACTATAGTGAAGCATCCATAATCCAGAATTCTATAATCCGGCAGCACCCATAAACTGGCACAAATGACTTTTTCTGTGTTAAAATTGAAAATTTTAACACTTTTGAAATTTATTATTTTTTATCAAATCCTCCGGAAAATATTTTCGTTACTTTCATTTTATTTATTTTCTCCATTTAAAATTTTTAAAATTCGCAATTTTCAATAAATAGAAGAATTTAAGAATCTACAGTGAAGCGTTTTGTTACAAACAAAACGATCGATGTTTTTGGATTGTAAACAAACGCCTTAACCAATAAGAAAATTCAATTTTATTCATTTTTCAAATCATTTCAAAATCTTTTTAGATCGTCTGCAAATAATTTAAAACTAATTTTAATAATTTTCCTAACGTTCATCTTTCATTAATTAAAATCAGTGACGTCACTTCCATTTACGATTTTCAAATTCTCCTTCTAGAACAGTCTATGCAGTCCGCAGCGAATATATCGCTACGCCGATTCAAAGAGTGGCGTCCCTCTAGGAAAATGTGTTTTTTTTTTTAATATTTATATTTAATCCATAAAATAGCCCGATTATTAATTTATTTTATTTCAGCTATTTGTTTTCTTCATGGGGTAAGTTATCTTTTAAATGTACTTCATTTTTTTCTATTAAATTTTATTTTGTTTTAATTCAATTTTAAAGTTTCGGTAATTTCAAAGAGTTTAATGAGCCGTGGCACTTTATTAGCAATGTACCCACTATAATACTCTTTTCCGGCCATTTACTAACGTAGTTAATTATTATTATTATTATTATTAACGATCAAATTTATTTATATACTTTATTTATTTTACTTATTCAAAATTCAAAAAACCAAACCCCAATTTTTCTTTCATATAACATTTATGGTGCCGTCAAAAACAAACAAACTTTATTTAGGTTGAAAACCTGGGGTTATGTGCTCATTAATTTCTTTTTTCAAAATTAATTAATTTTAACGATCGCGATAAAAAAAAAAAAAAAAAAATCGCGAATATTTTATTTATGTTTTTATTAAAACGTATGCATGCTATTTCTATTATTGAATAATCCAGATATACTCATTGTTTATTTTATTTATTTGTGTTCTTATTTTGATTTTATATTGGCAAATTTCGATTTTTAGTATTCCAAAGAATTTAAATAAAAGGAATGCACAAATTAGATGCTTTCAAAAAAAAAAAAAAAAAAAAAAATTGGCTCAAATTTAGAGCTATAAATATTTAATAAAGAAATAAACAATCGAAATTTGCTACTGGTACATGCATTTATTTAAACATATTTGGATTGTGCTTCGGCTTTCAAAAAATTTTGATGTTGTATTTAAGGTTTTGGTTTAATGGAGATTTGTCTAACAAACAAAGAATAATTTTAATTTTCCTACTATACTACAATTATTTATTTATATCTTTTTTATTTATGACATACTTTATTTGTACAGATCGCAAATGAATGACTTTTTAAATCAATGTCATTTTAAAATTAAGAGATCTCCTTCAAACAAAAAATGTAATGTATTTGTTTTTTAAGAAAAGGGATATTTAAATGAAACCAAAAAATTTGATTTAAATAAAAAAGATAAAGGGATCATTTCAGTTATTTTATTGTTTATGACATGCCTTAATTTCAAAAGTGCAGAATATTACTTAAGAAATTTTTTAATACAAGTTCAAAGGTGATAGATTGTTTTGGGTAAAACTGTTTAGATTTAATATTGAGGCGGTAGACTTTTCTGCAATGATGGTAGTCGAAGCTTGTGGCCACAGCAAAGATTTTGCCCTGGATGCGAAAACTTTACCTTTAGCCCCAGTTGACTCAGATCATTTTACTCAGAATAAATCAAAAAAAAAAAAAAAAAAAAGCATACATACCTTTTCATATGTTTTCTCAGACATGATATTTTTACAGGAAATATTGGTAGGCAATTAATATAAAACATCATTATTCAATTGAAAAAAAAAAAATATATATGAAATGTTATATAAAACTGTGCACAGTAAAAGTATTTTCTAATAAATTATTGATGATAGAACATTGCATTAGCAGTTAATTAAAATGTCCACGTGGTTGTAAACCGATTTGGCAACCCTTACTGGCTTTTGCGCGCATGCATGCTCTATATTCAAAATTTTATATATGAAAAAATATTTATGAAATCATTTATAGTATATGCAGAGACCAATATAAGCTGAGCCTAATTTCAGTGTCTTCAGCAGTCTCATGGTGCATTGCTTATATTTATGTGGAATAAAATATTTCCATTTTCTTCAATTTAAAATAAAATCTAAAAAGAATGATGACATAAGAAATCATATGATTGTAGCATAATTGCCTGTTTTCCTGCCAACAAATTTCAATTAGTATAAAATTCACTCTAAAATGTTCATTTATTGATTTATTATCCACTTTTCATCCCTGTTACAATTCAAGCCATCATAGGCAAAATTTAAAGTTCACTCATGGCTAAAGCTTCTCAGCAAAAAAAAAAAAAAAGAAAAAAAATTTTTTTTTTCCTTTTCAACAATCATTGAAACTGCTGCAATAAGTGAATATGTAAATAACAAAATTTACTTACCTTAAAATTCAGTGTTGGTACATGTGGATGGTAGGCTGGGTTATAGGCCGCCTAGTTCTGTCAATAGTATCTGTCAGGCTGGTCCGAGATATTCCACTTTTGCATTGACACTGTAAATCTTGAATCTTTGCAGATCTTCAAATTTATGCAATATTTGTTAACCTAAATAACACAATTTACTTACCTGTTAAAAAAAAAAAAAAAAAAAAAAAAAAAAAAAAAAAACATGCACCTTTTTCAAATTTTTGAAGTTTATTTATGAAAAGATGAAAAATGATAAATCAATTGCACCTGCCTGCTTTAGATCTTTTGTGGTTGTGCAGGGGTGTGTATGCAAAAATAACAAATTAGATTCACAAAAAGTTTATTTTACCAATTCCTTTTGCATGTGACATATTTTAAAAAATGTAGGTGATTTTCTCGAGTATGCATGGGGACCTATTATAGCCAAGCCTCCTTGAGTGTCTATGGGCTGTCTTCCATACTCACATTATTTTACACTGATTTTATATAAAAATGTCACAGCTCTAAATCCTGTCAATTGTAGATATTGCAACTCACTCATGGTAAAGACGGTTATTTTGTGGGGATCACTAGCAGCTTTTAATGGGAATATATTTACCCGCTGTCATCTGCAACTTAACTCGTGTTGGAACTGCTTCATGGTAGTTGCCTTAGGATATCTTTAATTGAGCCCAATAATTTTTTTTTACCTTTAATTATTTGTTGGAAGGTGCATAAATTTAACTTTAGAGATCCTGTTAAAAAACATAATTGCTGAGATGTTTTGGTATTCATAAAATAATATAGTAAAAAAAAAAAATAATAAAAATAAATCTCTTTCAAATACGTCAAATGAGCAAATCTCCATTGTACTATTTTGTGTGTTTTAAAAGGTAGCATGCATATGAAATTTTTTTTTTAACTTACCCTCATTCATTTATGTGCTTAGTGTTGTTTATGTCTATATATATATATAATCAGGTTTTATAGTAGCTATTGTGTTTTTATATTTTATGTTAAGGTGCCCATCCAATTTCCCGTAGCCAAATTCTTTTTTTTTTTGCTCTTTTTTTTTGTTGTTGTTGTTACCGGGAGGAATGTTAAAATTGAAAATTTTAACACTTTTGAAATTTATTATTTTTTATCAAATCCTCCGGAAAATATTTTCGTTACTTTCATTTTATTTATTTTCTCCATTAGCGAATATATCGCTACGCCAATTCAAAGAGTGGCGTCCCTCTAGGAAAATGTGTTTTTTTTAAATATTTATATTTAATCCATAAAATAGCCCAATATAAAATATTCCTTTCGCAAAATTAAATTTATTTATTCCCGTTTTATTATTTTTTATTCAGCAGACGATCCAGATAAAATAAGTTATTTTCGAACTATTTACCGCGCGCATCAATCTAAATTGTGCATGGTCTCGTGGTCGCGGGAAATTGAAAGAGTGTCCTCTCTCTCTTGGATGTAATCTGCCAGCGGAGTAACGCGTCCTTTTCGCCGGTCCACGGCATCTATCCGATGTCGCGGACAGGCTTATTTTAAAACTACTTCAAATGATATTCTATGTGTAAATGTTTAAAATCTCATGAAATAAACACCTGATGATATCTCCCTGGAATGCGAATTCGTGAAGGATGCTATTAGTAGCCGATATATTTTCACAACTCAACAGTGTTACTGGCCCGCTACTAGGCCTATATCGAGGCTTGATAAAGATGATCAGATACTGGCCTTTCCCAAGATATGAAATCATCAGTGAAGTGTTTCATTTCGTGGTTAATAATATAATTTCGAATGTGCATATAATGGCTCACTACGATTCCTTAGTAGTCAACTGTGATTTTCTCTACAGTGGCGTACGTCAAGATCATCGCATTAATTTACTCAACGAATGTGAACCCGCACTTCCACGCCGTGATCCTGTGATCCATACGGTGATGAATTTTTAATGCGAAATGAATTACTACAAGAAATCTGCATAGAATTTTATGAATTCTGAAACATGCTGATACAATAAATAAATAAAATGCGCACGAATTATGGTGATATTCACAACGAAAGGAACGGTTAACATCATTTGACAAACTAAAAGATCGATAACGTAATATGAGTGTAATATATGAAAAATATGATTTCAAAAATTGATGTCACCGGATCGAATGCATACCTTCTAAGATAACAAAAACATGTTGAGAGGCTGTTTTCCTCTAAGTCTTATATTCTGATTGTGTGTAGAATGAGTGCCAGCACAAGAAGTATTTTATATAAAAAGGGCTTACAATAAATAAAAATTTGTGTTCAAGGAAAGAATCAGTGTTTTTATTGTTTTATAATGTGCACATTTGGATTATTAATTTATTTTATTTCAGCTATTTGTTTTCTTCATGGGGTAAGTTATCTTTTAAATGTACTTCATTTTTTTCTATTAAATTTTATTTTGTTTTAATTCAATTTTAAAGTTTCGGATTTTCAAAGAGTTTAATGAGCCGCGGCACTTTATTAGCAATGTACCCACTATAATACTCTTTTCCGGCCATTTACTAACGTAGTTAATTATTATTATTATTATTAACGATCAATTTATTTATATGCTTTATTTTTTTTATCTATTCAAAAATTCTAAAAATCAATACTTAGTTTTTTCTCACATAACATTCTGTTTTTTTTTTTTTTTTTTTTTTTTTTTTTTGTTAACACTACTCATCTTTTTTTTTTTTCTTTAACCTCTGCTCGTAAATTATAGTAGTACTCAAATTGTTATTTGCAGCATGCTTGCCAACTTTTATGGATCGTTAGTAAAGTTTACAGATTTTTATTTAATTTTATTGATTTACGAACTAGTGTGAATTTTTTACAGATTAATCAGGACAAGGGCGTATCCAGAAAAAAATTTCGGAGGGGGCCCAACTTTCATTAAGATGTTGGTCGTGCACCCGCACATGTGCACACCAAGAGTGTGTGCGCTAAAGTTTCCCCCCCCCCCCCCAATCACTTTAACTTTAAGAAAAATATAAGTTGTTACCTTAAGCTTCTTATCAAGGCATAGTAAAATGGTTATGCGCTATAAATAAAATCAGTTACAACGCCGCATGTCGGTAAACAATAGAATTAATGTTCCTAAAATCGGAAATGGCAAGAAAAGATTTAATGATAATAATAATTCTAAAAAGTGCCTTGGGCCTAAAACTGATGGAACTAGTCCTTTAAAATGCTTAAGTCTCTGCTAGAGAGTTCTTTAATCCGTGATGTTGTAAACCACTGACAAACGGAGAAAATCACCAAAAACTGGACTCACGGTAATCCAGTTAATAAGGAGTCAAGCTCGTAATTGAAGGATTGAGTGATCGATACTAGAGCCATCCAAATACTGTCATGTAGATTAATGGTATCAGTTGCACGTAAAATCCGTTGTGTCCTCCATGGTTTGTAAATGTAATAGCTCGTGTATACTGAAATTGGGGAAACATCTTCTCCGTGGAGGTTTTAAATTGTGATGGTACGATTCCGGATTACCCTAGAAATGAATTCTAGACCGTTGCTATGCTGTCTGTCTAGCTTTAGTACAATGTTAAGTCCATTCAAATTTAACATACCAGAAACTGGCTGACATCGTAATTCAGTGGTACGACGTAAGATTTATGTGCCATGCACAACCATGTTTCAAATACTTTTCGTTTTTTTAGATATATCTCAGCTGTGTTAAAAAGAAGCTATATCTTTCCCATAAAAAGGGAAATCTAGTGCGGCTACGCTATCTGCTGTGCGACATACCCAAAAATCTAATCAAAAAATTTATATCTAAGTTTCCAAAAAATAGTCTTATGGTGTTCAATGCATCTAAAAACATGTAAATACATTGAAAACTGGGAATCTAAAAGTTTCCGATTGCAATACTTTTTTCTCTTGTTTTGTGTGTAGAAGAAAATAATATATATGGTTTTCTAATTAGATAATATTGCTTGCTTTAGGTCATATTATTGGAAATATGAGAACCTGTGTGCTAGCGTCCACTAAACCTAGACATATTATATGTCTATGTTTAGCGAACACATTAAGGTCTTCTTATATGGTTTACCGTTTATCGTGTCTTCTACAGACCCTGGGGCCATGGTTATACGCATTGTAGTAGCTGAAAATGTTCTGGCATGGCGTACATATCGAGCTATCTAGCGTTTCTATATGTACCCAGGGTGTGTATCAACCCGGTGTCTCATGTGACACAGCGTATCTTCAACTGTGGCTGCACGTCATTATTGGTTATCGTTTGGAAAGTGAACAGTGAAGCGATGGCCCATCATCGTGTTCTACATCAGACTCATATATGTCTGCTTTGTGACGATCGTAACAAAGATGTTTACATAACGTGTTGGTTTTTTAAGGCCTGTCAGGGCAGTATATAGCACGGCCACTTATTCTACTTGCATCGCAGCTCACACCCACTTTTGTTTTACGACTGTCTTAGATCTTAGATGTTTGTCGAACGCAGGGAGCCTTAGCTCAAACATTATGTATATATATATATATATATATATATATATATATACGTTTTCCCTTTCACTTGACCTAGGGTGCGAGCTGTGGTTTATACCAATGTAGGTACAATACCTTACTTCTTCTTTCGAACGCAGAGAGCTACAATTACTTTTCTGACTTTTTGTTGACCAATAATTGTTGTATTGCTTGGGGCTGTACAATCTCATGCGATTGATTTTTCTCCCTGAGAGATTCGTTGTGGTAATCCTTCTGATTCCTTATGCGAACGTTATTTAGTTATAAGTGCATGGCGATGGATGACGGTAGTGGTGTGATAGTTTGAACGATGCTGATGACGCATGGCAACAGATGGTGGCTTTTTCCGCAAGTGGGTTTAACACTTCGGTTTCCTTTTGGAAAACAAGGAAAATTGATACCGAATTTCTTTGACAGAACCTGTGGACCGCATGTACCCACTAGAGTCTGATCCAGTCAAAGCTCAGTCTGGTTTGGGAATCTGGACATTCGTCTGAAATTCTGCCTCTCTACAAATATGAATACTGAATGTTGTACTTTATGATGTGATTACTGGCATTTTTGCTTTCAGTAGGATTAGATAGTATTATCTTTCATCACATGTCTTTGTGTAAAGTAGACTTTATATTGGCTGTTTTATGTTAGAAAGGAAGGTATACTACGTGCATAACTAACGAAACCAGATGTTCCATATGCAACTATGATCTTTGTTAATCACAAATCTTTTGTCTCACAAGGAATTAAAACGCTATTTTTGGCAAGAGAAGTGTTTAAAAGAAAGGGGACACATTACAGTGTTTCAACAATAAGTACCATAAAGTTCTCTTTTTAGTGTTTATTACTAATATGCATTTCGGTAATTTAGACTTCACAAGACAGAAAATTGCTGAAGGGTTATATAAATAAGGTTTCACAAGTAAACAAATTAAGAAGAAAAAGATATTGTGGAGAAAAAATTCATATTTTACATTTTTTTTTTCTGGTCAGTAGAACAAGAAAAAGTTATCTCAGAAAATTTCGGGGGGGGGGGCTCGAGCCCCCAGAGCCCCCCCTCTGGATACGTCCCTGAATCAGGATAATGGCAAAAATTCCGAAAAAGAACAACGAAATTTTCGTCTTGCAGTGGCAAATTTAAAAGGTTTTAAAACCCAAATAAACTACTACGTCAGAAGCGCCAAAAGAAAAATATTTGCGATGCATCGCAAATATTTTTCTTTTGGCATTTCTGACATAGTAGTTTATTCGGGTTTTAATATTCCAACGTCAAGTCTCCGATTATTATTAAATTTAAAAGGTGTTAATAAAAGAGATCGCTACTATTCCTGATATCGAAAGTCAAAATAAACATGACCACCTGGTCAACTGTTTTTAGAAGGACTTGAAAATATGATTTTATCAGCGATAACTAATGGCCATGCATATGTTAATCAGTCAACTGAAAACGAAAAAAGAATGAAACAAATGAAATTGACTGACATATTTAATAGAATGTAGCATTGTCAAATTCCTGATCTTACTTGTTGTTACACCAGTTTTAATAATTTTTTTTTTTTTTTTTTTTTTACAAAAATAAACCATCTTATTACTGTTTTAGAATATTGTTATTTAAAAAATTTTAATTTATTTCAAACATTATTTTAATTATTTTCGTTTTTGATGAGGGTTTGCATACATTTTTTAAAACTAATTAAAAAATATTTCTTAAGATGCTGTGACTGATATGATTTCGATATACATTTTCGGAACACCTATAATCCAGAAAAATCCACAATCCGGCAAAGTCTATTTCCCACCAATACTGGATTATTAATGCTTCTCTATATACTAAAAATTGTATAGAAATTTAAATTCAGAATTAAAAAAATAACTATATAAGCATATATTCTTATATTTATAATCGAATATTAAAAAGGTTAATCATTCTGTAAAATTTATTTAACGGCCCTCTTCACTTACCGTTGCCGGAAGCCCGAGCCAATGTTCTTCTATGGGAAAATTTTCTTTACAAATAACTTATTTGCTAATGCATATTTTTAAATTCTTTTTTCACATTCAGAAAATTCCCAACTGGTTAACTGACGGACCTTTTTTAAAAATGTATTTTTTTTAATTTTTACTATTTTATTTTGAAATTGCAAAATGAAAAAATTTCGCATATTGAAAATTCGTATTTTGCAACTTCAAAATAAAATGTAAAAAATTAAAAAAATAATTTTTGAAAAAAGGTCCGTCAATTTAACAGCTGGGAATTTTCAGAATGTGAAAACAGAATTTAAATATATGGTTTAGTTAATAAGTTATTCGTAAAGAAAATTTTTCCATAGAATAACATTAGCTTCGGGTTCCGGAGGCGGTGAGTGAAGAAGTCCCTTAAAGTAATCATTGCTAAAGAATTCAATAGAAAAACATGAAATTTATCTGTGCTATAAGTTTTAATGTACAATAAAAGAATATATTCTAAGAATGCACCTCTGTATTGTACAATAATTTTTAACTTTTTTTTTTTTTTTTTTGTATGTGTGTGTGTGTCTGTGTGACTAAAATAATTTTAAATCTCATTGCTGAAGTCTTTATTTATCATTACTAGTATTAAAAAGAATGTTTAGAACTCATTTTATATTTCTGTTATCTCCAAAAATCATTAAAAAAAAATTCTGTATTTTATATGATCTGCCTCCTCAACTTAAAAAAAATAGTAAAAGCATGCTAATTTCTAAAATGTATGTATTTTCAGGAAGCTTTAGGTCAATTATTGAGTATGTTATTCCAGTGGTTTGTTTATACTGCATGTTTACCTGATGGTAAGGGACCATTTAAAAACTATTTACAATACAATTTATGATAGGTTTCCGTTATTTAAAAAAAACTGTAACTGTCTTTTTTTTTTTTTTTTTTAATTAGATAAAGCTGGAAATGCTCTTGAGAAATTGAAAAAAGAGGTAATTTTTATTTTGTTTTTTGCCTGCTTATTTGATATTTCTTTTAATTGCATTATGTAAAATTTTATTTCATTTCAAATCAATTATTATTTGAGAACTTAATGTTCTTATATTTAGCACTCAATTTTCATTTATATTTGTTTTGCGCCCAGCTAGAAAATATTTTTGAATCAATTTGTAATATATATAAACTCGCAGCTAATGTCTAACAACCTTAGTCCAATGTGCAGTGAAAATATATTTAAGTAATGATGTTTAAACTAGACGGTGCTTTGTAGAAATCTCTCTCTCTCTCTCTCTTTTTTTTTAATAATAATAAGGTAAAACACATGTGGAATCATAAATTACGGTAAAAAACTTTTTCATACTTGTAAATAAAAAAAAAAAATATTAACATGTAATCTTAAAAGTTTTAAAAATTAGATATTAAGATACAAAGTTTTTCGTTGTTAATAAAATAGCATCATCAGGTGTAATTGCACATATACAAACAGTTAATACATATGCTGCACTCTTTTCACAGTTGGACTTATATTACAATTTCAGGAAAGAGATCCAACAGTCTACATGCAAATGAAACCTAGAAAGTTTACAAATGAAGAATCTTGCTGCACCAGAGATTCCATATATTCTTTTGGTGCTGCAAGATTCTTCATTTGTGAACTTCCTTTATTTCATTTGAATGTGACTGTAGGTTCTCTTCACTGAAATAACTCAAACCATGACAAGAACAAATTGGTAGTTTTAAAAACTGGTTTTTGCTGTATTTTCCTAACAAATAGTATGTAAAGTATTGTAATTATGAAAAAATTCCACCATCAGATTTTGATGTATCTATTCATTTTAAGGTCACCAAATTTATTTCTACAATGATATGCATATGTTTGTATGTGCGTACGTATGTATTTATGTGTGTGACAATGTAATGATAGTGTCTAAGGAACACAAAGAAAATTTTTTTATAATTATGCCTATGAATTCAAATTATTTGAAGTGTGCTAGCATTTTATCACCACATTTTATTAAGATAAAATTGGGTAGACATGTTATAGATTATTGTCATAAGAGCTAAATTTTTATAAGTGTAGGACTTGGTTTTTTATTTTTTATTTTTTTTTTTTTTTTGCAGAGATACAAAATGGAATTATTATACACTGCAGCCTTTTGACTCAAATTAATTAAAGTTTGTTTTAATAATGTTTAATTGTAAAAAAAAAAAAAAAAAAAAAACTGATAAGTGTTATATGGTAGGAAATGATGTGTGTATTATTTATAGCTCTTTTACGGGGAAGTATGAAATAATTTACACATATCATGTCCTATTGGAGTTTATTAATTATATGAAGTTTACTATATTATTTTAAAAGAGACTAAAATTTATATAATTTTACATGGATGCACAGTAGAATTTGGATAAAACTGTCTTTTTGTACAAATATTCAAACTTTCGGAGAAATATTCAAAAGCCTATTATTATTATTATTATTATTATTATTATTTTTTTTTTTTTATGAATTATTCAATGATTGAAATTTACTTAAATATCTGATAATTGCTAAATGTCCATAAAGTAAAATGGAGCCACTCCATATTATATATATATATATGTATAATAATATATATAATAATGATGATCTATTAAGCATAGTAGAAGCCAAGCAACAGATACAAGATCACTGAAACACCAATGACCAATATGATTAAAAATTTCTTTATGTAGGAGAAGTTCAGAAAAATGAAAAAAAATGTTCATCAGGGGATGAAATACACATATTTAAAGAAATCAGATTTATTAATTAACAACCTGCAAAATAAACAAATCAATAAACTAACACAACAAATCTTAACTTAAAAACATAAACTATATCAAATTTTATGAAAAAAGAATTTAAAAAACTTAAGGAAGGAAGGAAGGAGGCAGGTGGTAAGACTTGTGATTTGCCTGTGGGGTTAAACTAGTTTCACACCGGCAACACTCCCCCAGCCTGCCAAGACCAGAATAGGAGTCATATGGATTTAAAAAAGCAAAATTTCAAAGCAGATGAATAATAGTGAAACTACGAAGCAACAATGAAATGTATTGATTATTACAATGTGTTTATTAAAGTATGATTAGAATTTTAAGAATAGTTGACAAATAAAAAAAAAAGAAACTGAAATTTTAATGGAAAAAGAAAGTTTGCATAGTGATGCAAAGTAAATACAACAAGCCTTCTGCTTTTTTTTTTTTTTCACAATCCCACCCAACCATCCAGCCTTACAACACTACCCCACCTCCGTATATGTATATATATATAATATATATATATATAATTATGTAATAATGATGATCTATAAAGCATAGTAGAAGCCAAGCAACAGATACAAGATCACTGAAACACCAATGACCAATAAGATTAAAATTTTTTTTTGTAGGAGATGTTCAGAAAAATGAAAAAAAAATTCATCAGGGGGTGAAATACACATTTAAAAAAAACAGATTTATTAATTAACAGCCTGCAAAACATCTGAATCAATAAACTAACACAACAAATCTTAACTTAAAAACATAAACTAAATCAAAATTTATTTATGTTAAATTAATTTAAGAAACTTAAGAAAGGAAGGAAGGAGGCAGGTGGCAAGACTTGTGACTTACCTGTGGGGTTAAACTAGTTTCACACACCGGCACCATTCCCCGGACAGAATAGGAGTCATATGGATTTAAAAAGACAAAATTTCAAAGCAGATGAATAATAATGAAACTACAAAGCAACAATGAAATTTATTGATTGATTACAATGTTTTTAATAATATGATTAGAATTTTAAGAATAGTTGACATCTCAAATAAGAAGAAACTGAAATTTTAATAGAAAAAGAAAGTTTGCATAGTAATACAAAGTAAATGCAACAAGCCTTCTACTTTTTTTTTTTTTTTTTTTTTTTTTTTTCACAATCCCACCCAATCAACCAGCCTTACACCACCCCACCTCCATTTTTTTTTTTTTTTTTAATTTGCCTTTCTAAGGCTTAAGATAGTTAACATTATTTATCTTTCAAAATATTTTTCTTTCTTTTTTCTTAAATATAAAATATATAGAGAGAGAGATAGATAGATTTTAAAATATAACTAAAGTGTGTTAAATTTTAAAAATACTGTTTCTTTTTATAATTGTTTAGTATATCCAGGAATGGCTTTTAGATGTTAAAAAGAAAAAGTTTGATGTTTATGTGTCTTGTTTATTACCACATCCTGTAGATTATGCAAAAATTGGAGGACATTGGTAAGTTATTTGTCATTTTTCTCAGTTCATTGTAAATGTTATGTGCATATTCTTTTTGAATTTAGATGGAATTATTAACCTTTATCTGTTTAGTATGAAATATTTTTTTGGATAACTGAATAGGTGAAAGCATTTCAATTTTAAATAAAAGAATAAACCATTTTTGTTTTTCACTTTTCAGTCATTCAAAAGAATACCAATTTTAATCAGAAAATTCACTGCTCAGTGTTAGATAATTGATATTTAAAATACAGTCCCATGTTTACACTATCATAGTTAACAAATACTGATTTTCGGTTAGAATAAAAGTTTTTTTTTTTTCTTCTAGCCTTAATATAATATTGCTTAATACTTTTTTATTAAAAATTAAATCTTAGAGAAATTTAACTATTGATTGATTACTAATTTTTTGGCCCTATGGAGTTAATTTAAACATCTGTCAACATAAGTTTTTGATTTTTTTTTTTTTTGTCTGACATTATTTGTATGAATGTGGGATGCCTATAATACAAATTAAAATCTGTAAATCCCAAATTTTAATTAAACCACATTGAAAGCATTACTTTAGAATTATTTTGTTAATCTCATAGCAAAATAATGAAATGGCTAAGCATCAAAACAGATTTCTTAACACATTGAGTGCCACGTCAGTCATCGGTGGCTGACAATGGAATTTCCGTTTAGGCCGCATCAACCACTGGTGGCTTACAGTATATGTGATGTAAATACATCACCTCTCCTTTAAATCTAACTGCAGAGACAACCAATGAATTGATCCCGAATGGTGAAAAGCAGAACAGCAGATTCTCCCTCTAACAAGTGCCGTGGAAAGCAAACTTTACAGGGTGTGTTGAGCCAAGAATGAATGCCTACAAGTGGATGTTTGCAAAACGAAGTATTTTGGAGTTAGATTTAAAGGAGAGGTGATGTATTTACATCACAGTATAAAATATGATATAAAACTAAAAAATTTACATTGTTTTAAGTAATTACCGAAAATTTATTAAAAATTTACTTAAGTGTTTATTACAGGATTATATCATTAAGGCATTTTAATGGATTTTATTGAAACACGGTAAACATAAAAACACATTGCCATACCGCAATACCATCACTTCTAAGCAGCATGCGTGGCTTTATGGAAATCTCCTTAAGAATTCGTGTGGCGCTCAACGTGTTAATAAATCAAATGTTTCCCTCCCCTCTTCTTTTTACTTTCAGAACACATACTGTGTAAGGAAAGTATTGTAACCATGAAAATAATCTGATTATGAGATTTTTGATGAATCTGTATGTTTTGAAGTACATTGGTGTATACGTGTGAAAGAACACAATAGCATCTAATTGCTTTTATTCATTTGAGTTTAAAATTGGTAGGTATGTTATAGGTCACCATTGCACAACTTGTAAAAATTTTCCAGAAAATGTAGAATTTTTCTCTTACAGGGATACAAAGCAGAATTCTTTATCATTGTGGCCTATGGACTCAAATAAGTATGCTAACAGCTAAACTATACATTCAATTAAGAAGAAATTGTATAGGCATGTTATTGTTGGAATAATGATACAGAATTTCGTGAGTGTAGGATTTACAGATTTTTTACAAGGGTACAAAATAAAATTCTTTCACATTTCAGTATATAGACAGACTAATTATTTGAAGTGCATTTTAGTAATTTTCAACTGTTTATACAAAAATAAATAAATAATAATAATAAAAAAAAAAAAAGCTGTTACATTGAAGATATGATCATTATGGGGGAAATGATGTCTTTATTACTTAAAATTCTTTTACTTTACAGGGAAAATGAAGGAATGTACACATATCCCTTCTTATTAGAGCCAGTTATCTGAAATCTGTTAAATGATTTAAAAGAGACTGAAATTGATGTATGTTTTAGAGTTTTGATACTTAATGATCATTACAGAAAATTCTAAGCTTACCATTTACATTCTTTATCTCGGATACACAAAAAATTTTTGTTAGTTTACAGTCCATTGTAATCATATTATCTTGGGACAAAATATTCAACCTTATTAGGCTTTTCACTTAATTATTCACGGATTCAAATTGAATGTTTGGAAAGTCAAGTGAAATCACTTCAATTTTTTTATAGTTACAACCTTTCCAAATAAATTAGCAAATTTAGATGGTGCCACTTTTTTTATCTATTTATATCATTTTTTGTATGTATGTTGTTATATGTACTTTTCAACTAGTTCTTGTGCTTTATTTATTTATATAAGTTCAAATGCAAATATACCTTTTAAAATATTTTAGGGAATCTTGGCCATGCTATCCCGTTCAAATCAGGGAAGGTTTTAAGCGTCTATTATGCCTGATACCTTATGATATAATCACAGAAGACGTAAGTATAATTTCTAAAGTTTTGATTATGCTGCATATTATTACTTTTTTAATTTGACTGAACATTGTAGAATAAAATTTTTAATTCCATTAAAATTTGTAGCATTTTATAAATGAATTTTTTTACAATACTGTTTGTATTTATTGGAGAATCATAAAAAAAATTTAAATTATGCAATGTTTTTTGATTTTTTCCCATGTCATTGTACTTACTTCATTTAAAATCCTTTTTGCAATTGGAAGTATGTCTTTTTGACGAACAGTTGCAAAAATAAAGGATAGGTTTATAACAGTTTTCATCCAGTATATATATATTACTATAAAATGTAATATTTAAAATTTCTTTCTGAATTGCTGTTATAAATACATTTATGGTGTTTGTTATTTTAATAGTTTGTGATAAATATAATTAAAATTATTTCGTTCCCATATTGTTTCTTCTATCATTTACAAGATTCAAATAGTAGACTCATTTTTCATAAATAAATCCTGTAATATAACTATGTATAATAGAGCTCAAAAAATGATTCATTTAAAAGAAAGATAAGAGAGGAAAATACACCACTATATTATTTGTAATAATATCAATTTTTAGGTATGGGAATACATTATGCCTTTTTGGATGGATTCTTTGAGACATGAAGCAATTGAAGCGGAGTTTCCAGAATTAAAGCTTTTATTAAGGTAACTTTTAGAGTTTTAATTATTTTGTCATTCAAATTTTCATACATACAATTTTGTAGTAATAATAATTATAAGTTAGTATGATTATTATTCATACAGTTATTCTTGTATGGCTCTGCCTTTTTGGCATTTTGAAAGCTTTTTAGCAATAATTTTTTTTATCTGAGAATATTTTAATTTACCAAAGCAAATTGTTCAGTTCAGCATCATTTCTGAGTGGAAAAGAGGTCCCTAGTAATTTTCTCTAAAGTTTCTGGCAGAAAATACTAGTTTTAACTTTTAATTTTAACTTAAATTATTACTTCATTTTGCCATTTGAAATTAAAATTTCATTAAAAAGTCATTGAATTTAAATTACACATTATATTATAATAAAATAAATAAATAATAAATATTCAAGATACTGGAACAGTAAAATCAAAGTATTATGGAATAAGAATTTTCACACATTCCTTTTTGAAAAATAATTAAATATTTATAGTGAAACCTATATAAGAGAACCACCCCCTGTGTCATAGAAAATTGACCCTTTTGAGAAGTGGCCTTTCAGTAGAGCTTCAAAGAAAAATCTTTGTTCAGGCAACAAATTCTATAAATCAAATGGTTTTAATAATTAAAAATTTCATTATTTGTCTGTATAGTTTAGCTTTCTAATAATCATTAATATTAGTTTATTTGCATTTTGAAAGATTTTTAGCAATTTTTTTTTTTTTTTTTTTTTTTTTTTTAAATCTGAGAATATTTTAATTTACCAGAGCAAATTGTTCAGTTTAGCATCATTTCTGAGTAGAAAAGAGGTCCCTAGTAATTTTCTCTAAAGTTTCTGGCAGAAAATACTAGTTTTAACTTTTAATTTTAACTTAAATTATTACTTCTATTTGCCATTTGAAGTTAAAATTTCATTAAAAAGTCATTGAATTTAAATTTAATGCCTAAATAATAGTATGGCACAAAATTTCCTTTTCCAAACTTTAACACCATCTTCAATTATGCACATTCAGATATAAGTAGTCTTATCACTTACTTTTTTTCTCTATATGAAGATTAACTGCAGTTATATGGTGGACAGTGATCAATTCACACCAAGCAAAAACTAGTATATTGTGGCCAGCACATGACTTTCTTCTATATTTTCGTATACAAATTTACTCAATACAAGTAATTTATTAAAATTATCTTCCATGATGAAGGGAGAAGGTTTTTCTTTCTATATAAACACAACACCAAATACCTAAAGAAAGTCAATTTTACTTTCGATGTGACATCTTAAAAAAAAAATAATAATAATAATAATAATAATGAAAAAAATTGATAACTTTATTTTACATTATCACAGATCGATTGTTCAACCATTAATTTTAAAGGTATTGACAAGCTCTTTTGAAAGATACTCATAATTGAAATTTGCCCCCTTGGGGGTGGAGGGAGAAGCAACAGGGTATATATATATATATTTTTTTTTTCAGTTGAATGTCACTATTAAAAATAATTCTTTTTAATTTTATAATGATTCTTAAAAAAAATTATTCCATTTATGCACACTTATACAGAAGTTGCCCTATACCACCATGTTAGAAATTTAGAAAAAAACAAGATGACAACAGTACCTGTTGGGCAATTTTCACCAAAATTTGATGGCCACTAATTTATGCAACTATATATTAATTTGTATGAAATTTCATGCAGTAATTCCTGAGATACAGTTGCCACAAAATTTGTTACACACAGGCATTTTCTAAAAATGGTCAAATCGGGTTCTAGACCTCAAAACGTAGTATAAATCCATTAAGGTTAAAAAATTTTACAAAACCAATACTTTCTTCTATAGAATATAACAGAAAGTAAAAAATATCTGCTCACAAAAAGTAAAAAAAAGGCTGCTTTGAAAGTGAAAAATCTATCAAGAATCAATCAAGAAATGAAAAAGTCTGCTCTGAAAAAATATTTATATCTGAAAGTAAAAAATATCTGCTCTGCAAAATGTGACTCCATGAGAAGTACACAATTGTACTGGAGCCATTAATGGAGATAAATTAATATTAAGTCCTCTAGAAAAAACTTGGGGCTGGAGAACATCTGTCCCTAAAAGTAGGTGACCCTTCAATAACAGCAGACATTTTGAGAGGTTTCACCATATATAATTTAGTTCCAAAATTTTGTTTATGTAGTTATATTTTTGTATATATTATCAAAGTTTTTATATATTTACTATTTATCTCTAGTATTTAAACATTTTTCATATTTTTATAACACAATGAAATATATGTTGAAAAGAGGTTTTCCATGTAACAACCAGTCAATCAATTTCACAAAAATTCTCAGTAAAAGTTATTGTTTTTATTTAGAAAATTAAAATGAATGTGAGGAAACTTTTTCTACTAGCTCTTGAATAGAGATTTATCTTTAAAATATTTAATAAAGATGGCTAGAGGCTGCATTTAATCCAATACAAAAGATGTTAAAAATAGTGATCGTATATTATAACCCTAGGTCTTGACTTGGCCATACATGGTTACTTACCAAGCATAAGATAAATTCAAACTTTTTTTTTTTTTTAAAGATATTTTTAAATTCAGAATAAATATTTAAAGAAAAACATACCCAGTCTTGAAAAAAGAGGCAATATTTGATTTCACTAATTTAGAAATATTTATTAATAGGCTCCTTCATTTTCCAGAATGTAGAATTCTGTACAGACATTTCAGATCTATGATAACATAGCCATTCTTCTTAAAAAATTCAAGATACTTCACAAAAATATTTAAATATGGCAATCTCTGGCCATTTTCACAATTAAATTTCAAGCCATAATAATCCTTAATAATAAATATCTCTTGATGGAAAAAGATTTAAAAAGGGTATCAGGGTGTGTAACCACATATTAAAGTAACGGTTTAAAAAAAAAAAAAACGCACGGGCGTAAGCGCCTGGGTATTCTTATTTGAATGGAGGTGGAACACAAACTGACTAAATTTTAAATTGCGCTCCTAAGGAAAAGCAAGTCCGCACACCTAAAATCACGGATCCGCGGTTTTGATTTGCTAATCGGACCACAAAGGTAACCAATGAATAGTTTGTGCACACAAGAGAAAGAATTGCGGATTCTGCCATTGACAAGTGTCACGGGAAGCAAACTTTACAGGGTGCGTTGAGCCAGGAACAAACGGCTGCAATGAGATGCCTGCAAAACGAAGTATTTTGGCATGGGAATTAAAGGAGAGGTGATGTATTTACATCACAATGAACAAATACAGATTTTAAAGAAAAGAAAGTAAAAGTAGTTTTTAATAATTAAAAATCTGGTGTGAAACAACCACATGACTTCCATTACCCACTATTACATGTGTTATATGTATTTTTTGGAGATAATGTGCTCAAAAGGCATAAAAATGACCTAGCAAAGTAGACACCTAAAAATTTTCCGGTAAGAAAAGCTTGATACATGTGTAAAGATATATAAAACAGAGTTTATATAGTGAGTTTAAAAACATATACAAAATATAGAGTTTTTTTTTTTTTTTTTTGAAACACCAATTTTTGAGATCTAACACTGACCTACCCAATCAGGATGACTGTTAATTTTCCTGTAATAACCACGTAATATATGAGAAAGGATATCTAAAACTGATTTATGTAACAATTTTCAGTAAAATCGTTAGAGCAGTTTTTGAGATACCAACTTTTACTAAAACTTAGAATACACAATTATTGATTAAAAAACTATAATTACATACAAAAAGATATGTAAAAGAGAGTTAATATGGTGAGTTTGAAAAAAAAACTGTACAGCTGTTTTTAAAGAAACGCACTTGCAAGACCTGGAATTGTTCTATTTATACAAGACGCCTATCAATTTTCCTGACCTAACCAACTATATCATTCGAAAGGACATCTAGTAGAGTGTTTATATATCAACTTTGAAGAAAATTGTTAGAGCAATTTTCGAGACACGGACATAAAGTCCCACTTCTGGTTTCCGATGTCCCACTTCCCTTTTCCCAATTTTCACCAAAAGTTGGAAAATAATTCATTTGTACACCAGAACCGTCTTAATTCTGAAGTTTCGTAATTCTATCTTTATTAGTTTCAGAGATATGATAGTCAGAAGATTCCCCACATACATACATGCACACACACACTGACCAATTGCCAAAAACTACTTTTTTGGACTCGAGACCTTAAAACATGTAAATCTGGTGAAAACTCAATATCAAAATTTTTGACCAAATAGAATACTTCCATTACCTACGGTAGTCAGGTAATTGAAGTAAAAATTCACTGTACTTTGTGTTATATATTTGCACTTAGTTGGGTCGTTAACAATTCTATAAAAAAATTCTTAACTTAAAAGTAAAAAAAAAATGAAGCATTTTATTTATTAACAAATTCTTGACATATTTTAAATTTACAAAAAATATATAAAAATGTTTTAGATTAAAATATGATATTTTTTATTTCAATATTTTAGAAAACCTGATCTTAAGCTGTGAAATTTAGCTTTTTATATGCACTATTATTTAAATATTATTGATATTTATTATATTATATACATTTACCAAAAAGTTTGTTCTAGTATTTGACCTGAAGTTACATTGAATATTGGAATATTCTGTTGTTTTGAGGCTCTAAATGCTTTACTTTATTATTATTTCTTTTCTTTCTTTTTTTCTTTTTTTTATAGTAGTGTCTGTGTCTCTTCTTTTCTGTTTCAGTGCAGATTTAAAATCTTCTGGTATTATTCTTACACATGGTCTTTACAAATAAACAAATGACAGTTTTCGTTTTCCAATGTTGCAAAATAAATAGAGATATAACTGAAAAATCTATTTAAAGAACATATTACTAAAAAGTTTTAAAATGGTTTTGATAAAATATTTCATGTAAAATTTAATACCAAATATAATTTTGATCTTTCAGAATTAAATAAAATTTTTACGTGAAGTAACTTATCGTCTTTGTGTACTTTATTTTTTAGTTTTGAAATGTTGTTTGGGTGAAAATTTGATTATAAGGAACAATTTTATCAGAATTTTGCTTATTGATATTGAATACAGCAGCAAGATTTAAGACAAAAAGAGAAAATTCAGTGCATGTATTTAATTTCTTTTGTTCCAGAATATGCTTTGCTCTAAATTTTATTTGTTATAATTTAAATATTTTCAGTATATATCTTCAAATACTATATAGAAAATGCAATATGTTTTTCCTTTTGTCTTATTGCAGTCGAGTTTTTGACCCTTGCTTACGATTTTTGGATTTTGATACCAATCAAGTATATAAGTTCCTTAGTGTGCGATTTGATTGTGCTTCTTCTCCCGTTCAGGAACAAGCATTGTATTGGTTGCAAGTAAGTTATTTACTGCATAAGACGGTATGATTATGACAGTGTTTAATTAAGGCATAAATTGATCTATGGATTTATGAATACAATTTATGTCCATTGTATTATTTAAATAAACTCATTTGGGAAATAACAACAAATTAAAGTGTATGATATTTGAATAACATATAGCTATCTTATCTTTATTCTATCTATGCAAAAAAATAAATTTTTACAAATGTTTAAATAATTCATTGTTTGTGTATCAGAACTTTTGATTTGTTTTATAATTATTTGTGTTATAAATAGGCATTGAAAAGAAATTAAATTTCAATATCACTGCTAATCAAAATCTCTTTGCATGTAAAATTTTCTGGGGGGAAAAAATCTTGTAATTAAGTATATAGACCTGAAAGGGCCAACAACCATAGTATAAAACATTGGTCCATTATAGAGATGGCTTTTTAATAGAAGTCTCCCAGAAAATCATAATTCAGATAATGAATGATATAAATTAAATATTCTTTAATTATTCAAATTTACATTATGTGTCTACTTTCTGGTAATTATTATTTGTTTGAGCTTTGAAAGCGTTTTAGAAATAATTTTATTTTTCAAGAATTATTTAATATGTCAGAACAGAATGGCCAGCTTAACATTTTTGGGTGGTAAAGGGTCTCTAAAATTTCACTTAGTTTCTTGGTAGGAAATGCTATTTTTCACTTTTAATTTTTATTCTCATCTGGATTAATATTTTTATCATAAAAAGTTATCATAAACTGCTTATAATTCATTAAAATAAGTGAACAACATAGTTGGAGCTTAGTTGGGAGCATTTTTGGTTAACGCCCCTCTTCACTCACCGATGCCGGAAGCCCAAGCTAATGTTATTCTATGGGAAATTTTTCTTTACAAATAACTTATTAACTAATGCATATTTTTAAATTCTGCTTTCACATTCTGAAAATTCCCAGCTGTTAAATTGACAGACGTTTTTTAAAAAATTATTTTTCTTAATTTTTATATTTTATTTTGAAGCTTCAAAATACGAATTTTCAATATGTGAATTTTTTTCATTTTGCAATTTCAAAATAAAATATTAAAAATAAAAAAAAAATACATTTTTAAAAAAGGTCCATCAATTTAACAGTTGGGAATTTTCTGAATGTGAAAACAGAATTTAAAAATAGTTAATAAGTTATTTGTAAAGAAAATTTCCCCATAGAATAACATTGGCTCGGGCTTCTGGCGACGATAAGTGAAGAGGGCCGTTAAGGCCTCAACCATCTTCATTAACTGATTCCTTTGTTGAAACTGATGACTTTGTCAATCTGAGCTCTTGAGCGAAGGGGGATCACGCCATCTATGATCTAAATTCTTAACTGGTTCCATATTATTGCAACTATTTAAATCAGTTAAAATCTTTATATTTTTTCAATTTATTTCGTGATTTCTGGTTATCGTAAATAGTGAGTTTTTGGCATTTTTTAAATCTATCTCTATATGAGGAGCAAACATTCAAACCATGTTTTCTCCTTCAGATGTAGAAAGAACAAAAAGCTAATAAATTAAAAAATAACTAAACTTAAGCCCCAATTATTGCTTGTTTAGATGCATCGCTAGTTACTAGGAAGATATGTAGAATATTATTTTATGTAGAATTCAAAGAAAAATCCCGAACTCATCATTATTCATTTTTGGAGGAAACACAGTTTGAATGTTTGCTCCTCATATTTTGTTCCTGATTAATTTTCATTAAAGCAGTAGTTACTCTATTATGTTTAGTGTCTGATTCATGCTCTTTAATTTTCTTTTTTTTCATGCCCATGTGTACACTTATTTTGTTTTCTTTTGTCCGGTATTTGATTTGATAAATTCCGTAAGTTTCTAGGGGATATATTTCATATCTTTATTACTTACAATACCAGTTTTGTGGTGCTTTTTTAATAAATATTTCATATCTATCATTTCAGATATGCTGAAAAATTTTACTATTTGGTTTAATGGGGATGTTTATTTCCAATTTGGCAGCCTCATTTTTTTTTTTTTTTTTATGGACACTCCTATTGTAATTGTAGGGGATTGCAGTTGCATATTTATTTTTTATTTTCTGTGCATTTTCGAGGTGGTTAAGTTCTTTGATTCTATTCCTACAGAGTTTATTTACTAGATTTCTCTTATAACCAGCTTTTTTGATAATTTTGTAAATTTTATGGAGTTCTTCTTTAAGGAGGGTTTCATTAGAACATACTAATATAGCCCTTATGTAAGATTGGATTGCATTAATTTTATATTTTAAGGAGTTTTGCAATTGTATTGGATGATTTTGTTACTGTTATTCAGCTTGCAATATATTGTGGTTTGCATTTCATTTAGTTTGGACCTAATTATGTTAACATCAAGTTTAATTGATTATTATGTTTGATCTCGTAGACCAATTGTATATTGCAGTCAATTTTGTTGAGTTTCATTAAAGTCTTTCGGACTTCTTTATTTTTATTGATGACTGTGACTATGTTATAGACGTACCTAAACCAATATTTTATATCTGTATCGAAGTTTCTAAAAATGTTTTCTTCCATAATTCATAATTTTAGTTCAACTATAATTCCTGAAATTGGGGACTCCTTAAAGTTATCCCTATGGGATTTTTGATTTCAGGAATTATAGCTGAACTAAGATTACGAATTATAGAAGAAAACATTTTTAGAAACTTTGATAAGGATATGAAATATTGGTTTAGGTACATTGATGACGTATTCGCAGTCATCAATAAAAATAAAAATGTCCAAGACTGTAACGAAACTCAATGAAACTGATTAAAATATACAATTCATCTACGAGATCAAACATATTAATCAATTAAACTTTTTAGATTGAAGTTTTGGAGTACAGATTTTTAAAACAGATAAGAAATAGTTAGAATATTTCATTTATATGTATATATATTTTTTTTCTATGGGGGGAATGAGTATGATTTAGGCTTAGCAATTTATTCTCAATTTTTCAATTATTGGAAGTTAAAATTAGCTATAAACAATAAAATAACCATCCTTTGTCTACCTCCAAGCACATAATCTTAGAATGTTCGATTTTTGCCTCTCAGTGAAGCACTCCTGAGGAGTGATTCTTAAAACATTGTATAGAAAGAGTCGTTTGTAGAGTGTATCAAAACTTACATTTCCTTACCTGCTTAAACAGCTTTCTGTAAGTTTAAAGTGTGGCTATATCATAAAAATTTTAAAGGAACAGGACTTTATTCTGTTAACAAAAAACTGTTAAAAATATAATCATACAAACAGAGAAAAGATGTAAGCAAATTTGTGGACAATCTAATAAAATTTTCAGTCAGAATAATGATAAGAAATTAAGCTACACATGTGTCTAATTTAAAGTCTTCTACTTCTACCATATCACCACCTCAATCACACACACACACACACACGCACACACAATATATATATATATATATTAAGATGGCATGAGATAAAAGAAAACAAGTACAATATAAATCTGAAAATTGGTAATTGAAGCTGTTATAACAAAACACATTAGAAAAGAAAAAGTATCACTCCAGATTAATTTAAAAAAAAAAAAAAATGCTTGAAATATTGCTGTGTAATTGTATAATGTTAGTGTATGCAGTTCAATGAAAAAAAAATAGTAGTCAGACATATAAAATGATGAAAATAATGAGATCTCATATTAGAATTTTAAATTAATCATGGCATAATTACCAGGTTTATTATACCTTTAGGATGCAAATCATAATTATTACGACCTAAATGCCTTCTTGCTTTAAAATAAAATATTTTTTTCATTTCTTTTGGGATATTGATAATCATTTTTTAATTACTACCCATTTTACACTATCCCTGGGGGTGAAATGGGTATTAAAAAGTGATAAAAGTTTACCTATTTAAATATTAAGAAATGTGAATAAAAATACTTTAAGGGTGATAACCATAAGTCCATTGCATACATGCATCAAAAAAAGTTTCCTATATTTAATCTTTTTTAGTGTTAATAAGTAATGAATGGAAAAAGCAATATTTCTGAAAGAGATCTATTTTACCAGATAATAATTAAAAATAATTTATTGATATGTTTATTCTATAATCATCATTTAGGAGTTTATTTTCATAGGATAATTTAATTTCACCATATTTATTTTATAAGATCATTTCCATCGATTTATTATGGGGTTTTTTTCATTAAAGAGCAATTTATTCATTAATAAAGTTTAAAAACATTATTAGAATCAATTTCATCTTATAAAATTTAAATAAGTTTATCCTTTTTTGAACTTTCATACACAAGAATGATTTCTGCCTTAATTATTATTATTATTATTATTACTTTTTGATTTTGATTAGCATGTTTTAGTTTAGTTGCTTTTAGGAAACACTTTTGTTATAGTTGTTTTACTTTGTATTACAATATTGTTTTTTAAAGTAATGTCATTTCATTTTAATAAAAATTTAGACTTTAACATTTATGTTTTCTTATGTTACAGCTTCATATTTCATATTGTGCTTTATAATTATATATATATATATTTTTTTTTTCTGTTCTTTTTCAGATATTATCTATGCTTGAAATCCCAGTACCTTTAGAATTACTTTATGATATGTTTAAAAATGGTGTAGCTAATCTTGCTTCTCGGGATCGTAAAATTACATCTGCTCCTAATCCACTTCTGATTCCTCACCCATCACAAGATCAAAAAGGACCTACAACTTCACGCTCTCAGAAATTCCCTATGAATCTAGTGAATGTTCCTGAAGAAGAAAACCCACTTTTAGTTGTTGAGTATGAATCAGAAGCTGAAATAGATTTGTCGTGTTACATATTAATGTTAGATATACTGATTAAGCAAGTGAGTGTCAGTTTATATCAATTATAAAGACAATTTTCATTGCAAAACCATGCTTACAGTATGTTTTAAATTATTTATTTACAGTTTGAGATTAAAATTGCCAATTCTATTTTATTTCTGTAACTTTCTCATTTAATTTTTTATTTTATTTTTAATCTTAACTTATTTCCCATTATTCAATTTTAGCTTATTGCATATATTGCTTTATTCAATTTTAGTACTTATTCAATATTAGTGTATTGAAAAACATATAATAAAGGAATAGAAAATCTATATATAAAGCTGGAAGATTGTCGTCTTGTCTGTCTAAATTGTTGGTTTACTACCGATCACGACAAAAATTGGTAATCAGCACAAAATTTAGCTAACACTATATTTTTTAATTCAGTTGGGTAATTGTTTCAAAAGATATTAAATGAAAACCACATTTTAACTTAAAAATGAAGTTTACTTTTCTTTTGCTTTGCATGAAAGCAAAAGGCTTAAGCAAGTATAAAGCAAAGATAATCTTCAGTCAGAATTGCAGTATTCTTCAATGAAGTTTTTCTAAATTACTGGTCAGCATAATTTATAATCTATTTTCAGGAATACTGAGCAAATATTGCCTTGATGAATGCATGGTTTATAAAATATATATATCTGTATGAAAATCCCATCTACATGGATAAAAATAATTCTTTACTTTTCCAACATATCATATTATAGCACAAGGTCCGATAAAAGGGGAAATTTTAAGAGCATTTTAGCTGATTATACACAATTGTCTTCTATTTGCAGTCATTAGTTGCATAAAATTAATGCATGTGGGGTATATCTTTTCCTAGAACACTCAGTGAGCCCAAGCTGTCAATCAAATAGCTAATTATCCTGTAGAAAATAATAAAACCCTTAAAATAAGTTAAGCACCTTCTATATAATTAACATGGAATTACAGTACAAAAAAGCCATGCAAACTGTCAAAAAGGACTTCTTTTTATGGTATTTCTGTGGCCAAGTAAATTTGTGGCTGGTCCTCTCCAATAAAATTCGTGACCTGTCAATCCTCGAAGGATCTGAACTCTAAATACTTGTGTCTTAATATTCCAATAGATATACATTAATCAATATGAATATATTGATTAATGTATATCTATAATAATGAACTTCCCTTTCTAGACATCCCTACAATACATAAAACTGTCAATACTTTTTTACATTTTACAACTTCAGTTTACAGAAAACCCACGTTCTCTGGTCAATATCGTAACTTCAGTTCTGCTAATCCTTTATCTCATAAACTTGCAGTTATTCGTACTCTTTTACATCATGCAAAGCATTATTGTAGTATCTCCTTATATTATTAAAATCTGTACGCGTGTGTGTTTCTGTCTGTCTGTGTGTGTGTCTGTGAGAAACGGCTTGAAACGGAAAAGGCTCTGCCTCTAACGGTCGCACGGACTTCGAACAGGTACCGTCAGACGGAGAATTTATCGCAGATGTACGATATGTAATTTGCTAAACGATGCAACCCTAATTAGCGGAGATATTAATTAAAATGTCGACCATTGTCTAACGAAAAATGACCCAGAATTCATGATTAAATGCTTAAAAAGCGATATTTTTACGGAAAAGGTGGAAAATAAATTAGAAATATCAGTCGTATTGTTACAAACAAGATACCATTGGAAAGGGCTTTTTTTTTCTTAAACCGATGGTTTAAACGGCTTATCGATCGGACAATTAGATTTTTTAAAATTAACTAAACTATAAAAAAATATTGGCAACAAATCACAAGAATCTTAGCTTCGCAGACTTTTCGTCTACAGCAGTCTTCAACGGAAACACATCTGGTATTTAATGAAGTCACGTGTTTCGTACTGCGATTAAAAATTGCAATTTTCTATTTTCTTCAATTTTTCAAATTTTACACATTTTACTTAGTATACAATCTTAACACCACAAAACACACTTGCAGTTTAAATTTCATCGATTTTGGTCAATAAACAAAAGATTTACATTTTAATTGCAAATTAAATTTTATCTTTACACGCCTCACATTTTATCTGTCGAAAGAGGATGTCAGTTTCAAAACGACACAAATACACTTGAGGTAAAAATATTTCTTTTTCTATTTACTTCCATTAACCGACTACCGTAGATAATGGAATTCGAAATTTCACCTGTGTTTTGAGGTCTCATGGCGCAGTAATATTTTAAAATTTCAATATTTCAGATTCTAATTATGTTAATTTTTTTTTTTTTTTTTTAATACGTCATTCGATACACATTTTAAAGTATCTCAGCTGCTAATTAAAATAATTTCATAAGTCATGCATCATTGGAAAGCTTTGTTGATTTGGGATCGAACAGTGGAATACAGAAATTTGTACCGCCAGATGGCGCTGTAATACTTTCAAATTTCAATATTTCAATTTCTAATTATGATTAAATTATTTTTAATACATCATTCGAAAGATATTTTAAAGTTCTTTTAAACTATCGAAAATTTTCACCAGATTTATACGTTTTGAGGTCTCCTGAATCAATTTTCTTTTATGGCGCTGTAATATTTTCAAATTTCAATATTTCTATTTCTAATTATGATTAAATTATTTTTAAAACATCATTCGAAAGATATTTTAAAGTTCTTTTAAATTATCGAAAGTTTTCAACAGATTTTCACGTTTTGAGATGTCCTGAATTCGTTTTCTTTTGTATCTCAGCTACTAATTAAAATAATTTCATAAGTAATACATCATTGGAAAGCTTTATTGAATTGGAATCGAACAGTGGAATACAGAAATTTGTACCGCCAGATGGCGCTGTAATATTTTCAAATTTCAATATTTCAATTTCTAATTATGATTAAATTATTTTTAATACATCATTCGAAAGATATTTTAAAGTTCTTTTAAATTATCGAAGGTTTTCACCTGATTTACACGTTTTGAGGTGTCCTGAATCAGTTTTCTTTTATGGCGCTGTAATATGCGCAGAGCGCACGGGGCTGCGCTGCCGAAGGCAGTGGGGACCCAGTGCGAGATTCCAACCTTTTCCCGATCAGAAATATATTTTTCTTTTAGGGGGCACGAAGGCTCAGGAAAGGAATACGCGCGCGCAGCGCGTGTATTCTTGAAGTTGTGCGCACGCAGCGTGCACGGGACTGCGCTGTCGTAGGCAGTGGGGACCCGGCCCGACTTTTTACCCAATCAGAAATGATTTTTTTTAAATTTCTTTTCTTAACACTAAAAGTTTCTGTTAGTGATTCATTAATTTTAGTGATTTATTTGAAAATACTGACCCGCTAGTGGGCGAAGCTCGCTAGTTTCCGAATTATTAAATATTGAAATATCCAAAATTATTTCTGTTTTAAAAAATAATTGTTATCTCCCCTCATTTTATTAAAATAATTTATAATGAAGAGTTCTATTTTTCATATAAATCAGTTTATCCTAAAGTTATAAATTCCACTGACCATACTACTATCCCATATTATAATGGTATATCTGAAAATATCTCTAAATTGCTTAGATCAGTCAATATATCTACTAGCTTTAAACCTCAACTCCGTATTAGTAACTTTCTCTCAAACTTTAAACCCACTGCCCCCCCCCTCACCCTTAAATGTTTAGGTGTATTCTATAGTATTCCCTGTAAAAATTGTGATTCTACATATATCGGTGAAACTGGCAGAACAGGTGAAATTAGATTAAAGGAACATAAACGCTCATATAAAACAGGTGATTTAAGATTGAAACTCGTAATCCATTCTCTCAATAGTGACCATATTCCTGATTTTGATAACTTTAAAATTTTTGCTTCAAATGTAAATATATATGAATCCCATATTTTTCTAGAGGGCACTTTTTTTAAATTACAACATTCTGCCTTGAACAAGGCTAAAGCTATTCCTCCTGAATACAAAATCTCATTTTGATGTATTATAAATTTTTTTGTAAATGTTGTGCTTTGTATGTTTGACACTGAGGAGGGCTAGTGTTTAGCCGAAACATCTGTCTTGTATTTTAATGTTTTTTAATTAAAATGTATTTTTTTTTATTTAAAAATTTTAGTATTCTTTATATCATTTTAAATGTTGCTTTGGTTTTAATATGAATATAGACTTTAAATGCAGCATCTCTTTATTGAAAGCTATGACTGTTTCCCCACTACATTGCATGTGTATATATTAATATATAACGAGGAAATAATAATTCAATAAAAGCTATTTGTGCGATGCTAAAAGTTAATAATAATAGTTGCAGGGTTCCCACGGGTCAGGGAGAGCAGGGAAAATATGGAAAAGTCAAGGAATTTGAAATTACTGAAAAAAGACAGGGAAATATCAGTGAAAATTGTAAATATTGCTCAAAAACCTGGAAAAATGATGATATAAACTTGGAAATCGCTTTTTGAGCTTTCAATTTATACCGCAAGTCATGTTACTATGTTGTGTTTTATGTCGCAAGCTATGTTCTGTTTTATACCGTGAGCTACGCGAACCAAATTTTGCGACTGGAATTTTCTAAAAATAGACATGGAAAACCTGGAAAAGTCAGGGAATTTTATTTTTGAAATTGAGTGGGAACCCTGTAATAATAAAAACAAACTCTGATGATTATTTATATATCTATTTATAATTTCTTTTTGTAAATTTCTTTTTGCAGCTTGAGCTACAAGATGTACCCCTTCATAAAGGTTTGGATCAGAAGGATGCACAAATCATCTTGCACCTCATTCGAGATCAGATCGAAGCACCTTGGGAAGGCTCTCATACCTGCAGTGACAATACTGAAGGAAGTCAATGTATTTTTTGTGAGATGTGTGCCATATTTTTCCAACTTAGCCTTTGTCTGATTGAATATTTTTCACCTGTCATGGAGTTAACTATGGCTGATGTAAGTTTAGTTTATTGAATGATAAGTTTTAATACATTTATTTATGTGAAAAAATTGGCATTGGGAAAAAGCGTCCCCTGGAAAAAAAAATATCTTGGAAGAGTACTTTTAATACTTTAATGATGCATGACAGAAATAAAAGAACAATAAATTTATATGAAATTTTTATTTAAAATTAAAAATAATTTTAAAATTAAGCCGAACCATTAATATTTGAAAAACGCTTTTAGATTTCTTTTGAAATAAAACTATTGCAAATATTGTACTTTTTGAGGGTTCATACGCCTCAGGGAGAACCTGGAAATCAGGGAAAACTCAGGGAAAAAAAAAAAAAAAATGGTCATAAAATCTTAGGGAAACTTTCAAAACAAGCACTAAAACCTGGAAAAAAACAGGGATCTACTCTGGAAAAAGCTGGTACTCGCACGTTTCCGTGACATCATTATGGAAACCCAATAAAACATGCTTACTAACATCATGCCGATCCAATGAAAAACTGGGCACGCTTTTTGCATCATGAACAATCAAATTGTGAAATTAGACGCACCTTTCCTTTCTCTAAGAGATTCTTTAGCTTGATTATTTTTGTCCATGGATAATTTGTTTTCATTCGATAATCGGCATCTGGCAGCAGTTTTAAATATTTTGTTTGTTATGTAGTCTTACTGATGCAGTGTGCATGTGCTTAGCTTAGTTATTTTATTAGCTTAGGCATTTTATTTCATTTTTTTGTGAGATAGATTGAATTATAATTAAAAAGTGATTATTATCATGAGTTGGAAAACATCATTTAATCTGGACTGGACAGATAAAAACTTAAAGAAACAGTTTGCATTTTGGGTTGAAAGTGTAGATAGGGACCCTTATAAAGCACAATCTCGCTTAATAATCATTGGCTAATCAAATTTTTGAAGCATTTGGTTTAAGGGCAAATTTTTATGTAAGGTAATTAAGTTTCCAAGAGTTTGTTATATACAGGGTGATCAATTTAAAAGAGTACCCATTGGTTTTTCTTATTACCCTTAAATATGATGGATGTGGCAACTATTCTAACACTGAACTATATTTGTTTGAACTAGGGATGAAACGGATAGTGATTTTGCCGGATACCGGATATCGGATATCCGGAGCTCTTCTGCCTGCCGGATACGGATATCCGGACCGGATATCCGTCGGATATCCGGCATTAGTTTTGTTTTTTGTCGTGTTGTATATTTATTTTATTTTCTTTATTTTAAAACAAAATATAAACACATTTCATATACTATTCTTTTAAAAACATTTTAAATATAATTTATTTAAACATATTTATTTAATATTCTATTTATTTGTGCAATATTACCATGAAGAATAAAATGTTAAGCCTAACATACACATTCCTACACTTGCAATTTTTGGTGAAAAGCACTATCACAAAAAGATGGGTTTTGTTCAGAATTATAAAACTAAAACTTATTATTTACATATTTTTTACAATACTATTATTAAAAAAATGAAATAAAATATTTCACTAATATAATCACAGTTGAAGGGTTATTTTTACATGAAAACTAATAAGTCGTGGCCATCACAAAACTTTCTTCTACATAATTCTATATAACAGCGCCACTTACGGTTTAAATCGTATAAAAGTTTAACCATAGCTTCTCACAATGAATATTTTACAAAAGGAGTTTATGCAATTTTAATCAACAGATGCTGAGATATACGCTTGTGAAAAATCATAATAGAAGCTCCACCTGTCAGCTGATATACACATAATAAGGTCAACATTTGCTTTCATAATGGTTGTCTTGTATATCAAGTTTCATGCACATATGTCATAGAAGTTGGGATTAACTTAGGGGTAAATTGGGTAAATTGTAGTGCAGTATTGCCACCTGTTAGCCGATATACATCTAAAATAAATTGCAATAGTGTTTCACAATGGCTGGTTCTCTCACATACCAAGTTCTCTGCAATTATACACAATAGAATAAGAGATATAGCCTTCCCCGTTTTGGGGGAAATTTCTGTATTGCAGAGCCACCTACTGGCCAACATGCACCCAAACTGAACCAGCATAATTTCTTATAATGCCTTTCCAACATGATGTTTTGTGTAGTTACATTTAATTGAACCTAAAATATAGCCTTCCCTAAATTGCAGAAAGCACTGTATAACAGCACCACCTGTAGAGCGATTGGCACCAAAATTTGATAGGCTCTAATATATTCCAGTTACATGTACATATATATTTATATGAAATTCTGTACAGTAGTTTCTGAGATATAGCCTTCCTCTAAGTTGCAGAAATCGCAGTATGGCAGCACCACCTGTTGAGCCATTTGCACCAAAAGTTGGTAGGCACTGATTTATGTCATGGTGCAACTACACATAAATTTATATGTAATTGTAGTACACAATAGTTCCGGAGGTACAGTTGAACAGAATTTTTGTCACACACACAGACATTTTTTTTAAATTGGTCAAACCAGATTCTGGACTTCTTAAAATGTGTAAATCCATCAAAAACCAGAAGTTGAAAATTTTTATGAATCCAATACTCTCTTTTGAGACATTTATAAGAAAACGTAAAAGAAAGAAGAAAAAATAAATAAATAAATAAACTAAAAGCTTCAAACTAGTATGTTATGGCCATCACAAAACTTTCTTCAATATCTCTCTATATAATAACGCTACATGCTGTTTAACATGCAGAAGAAACATAATCATAGCTGCTTACAATAAAAATTTTAGATATTGAGTTTAGTGCAATTTTAATCAAAAAATTTTGAGATGTAGACATGTGGAGAATCACAGAAGGTGAGGAACAGCTGCGCCACCTGTTGGTCGATATACATCCAAATTAAGCCAACCTTTATTCTCATATTATTTTTATCTTGTTTATCTCTTAAATTTTATAGATGTTGAGATTTAGCCTTCCTATTCACAGAGTAAATTGCAACATAATATAGCCACCTATCAACCAATATGCACCAAAATTGAATCAACATGATGTTTTATAAAAATGACCCTTTCCCATACTAAATTTTTAGCAATTATACACGAATGAATCTGAGATATAAATTCCCCATTCACGGAAAAATTGCAGCATAGCAGCATCACCTATTGGCCGTTATGCACAGAAATTGAATGAACATGTTTCATAATAATAGCCCTCCCTGTGACACACTTAGTTTATTTTTTTAATTATATACACAGTATAAGCTGAGATATAGTCTTCCTTTAAATGGGAGAAATCACAGTATAGCAGCGCCATTTGTTGAGTGATTTGCACCAAAAGTTGATGGGCACTTTTTTTTTTTTTTGGTAAGATGCAACTATGTATAAATTTATATGAAATTCTGTGCATTAACTCTTGAACTGCACAAAATTTTTGTCAGATAGACATTTTCAAAAAATGGTCAAATTGTGTTTTGGTTCTCTCAAAATGCGTAAATCCACCGAAAACTGGAAGTTGAAAATTTTCACGAATCCAATACTTCCTTTTATTTAATACAGAAGAAAGTAATAATTCAAAGAAAGAACAGACTTTCTGAAAATTTAAATATGTACTTTTATTTGAAATAACTTTAATTTTTTGGGATATATCTATGCAACGCAACAGGGAATTCTAAATTCAGGTGCTTTAGTAAGATATTCCATTAAAAATGCAAATTTATATAAATTGGAGGGTTTTTTTAAAAATCCAAATTGGATAGATAGATGGCGCAAGTAATGCCAGGTTTCTGCTAGTATAAATATATGGTCACAAAAACAACAGCTTTATTGTGTATGGAAAACTGGATTGTAAATAAACATGTTCTAGTCAATAAATGCACATTATTTGACTCATTCTCGAAACAATCTAACAACTTTAACATCCAAGACTAACAATATTACTAAACAATCTAACAACATATTAGCAAAAGACATGAAAACAGAGTTATATATATGTTACCGCTAAAGTGCAGAAATCAGTTAATCTGCAGATTAGCTAGGCAATCTGCACATTAACTAGGGTGATCCGTTAAAGTGAGGAAAATTGTTTCATTTCTCAAATTACCTAGGTAATCTGCAAATTACCTAGATAATCTGCACATTACCTACTAGGCACTCGTTAAAGTGAAAATAAGATCTCTGGTGGTATAATTTATTTTACTGCACGCTGTGTTGTATTTGCTTTTATCATTCGGGAAAAGAAAAAAAAAGATTAGTTTGCTTTTCTTTTCTTTCTTTCTTTACTTATTTTAATCTGTAAGTGTTTTATTTTTTATGTGTTTTAAAGTTATATTTGTTTTATTTATTTCATCTTTTTTATTCTGTCAATATAAGTTTGAAGATGTTATGCATTTTTAATATGAAATATAATATCTTTAATAGCTTACAATAAAATCTATTTTATAAATGAATGTTAGAATTGTAATACAGTAACGATTTCTTTTCAAATAAAAATATTTAACAATTTAAAAAAAAAAAAAAAAAAAAAAAAACGTTTTATTAACAACTTATATTGCTATTACTATATTTAAAAAAAAATATATATATATATATGCAGCAATTTTTAATTAGCTAAAGAAATATTAAATTAGACAAATCAGAAGCATTTTAAGAAATTTAAGAAAAATTTCAAGAAAATTTAAGAAAAAGCATTTCACGAAACACTTCAAACAATTAAAACTGCTTTAATAATTTTTAGAACGCATGAAAATTAAAATGACAGTTTTCCAATGCTTTATTAAACTATATTTTGCAGCATACATATATCTGTACAAGTTTAGGAAATATATTAATTTTACAATTAAAAAAAAAAAAAAAAAAAAAAAAAAAACTTTATTAACACATTTTATGTGATAAACTACAACGAAATTATTTAAAAAAGCGAACAAAATTAAAATTAAAAATATAATCATGATATATAAAATATATAAAGGAAACTTGAAATTGAAAGAAACAAGAGAAAAATTGTAATGAAATGCTAAAAAATGCATAAAAATTTCATTTTAAGTATTTGTTGAATAATGCCATAAATATTGAATGCCATATTTTCCAGAGTAAAAAAATAACACATGTGTTCTTTTTTTCAGTAAGTAATAGTAATTTAAATCAATTTTAAAATAAAGTAGTTTTAAAAAGTTGTGGTTTAATAGTTTTATTTCGGGAGAAAATAATTACTGTGCTGTAAATTTAAGATTCATAATTTAAAATGAAGTTTCACGAGAAAGAACTTTTAATTAAGATTATATTTCATTAATAAAATGCAGACCCTTATCAAACTTATATTGACAGAATTAAAAAAGAGAAGAAATAAACTCAAAACAATTATAACTTACTTGTACTTTAAAATTTGTGTTGGTCATAATAAGAAATCTAATGTCATAGCTTCGATGATCCACGTTTTGCGCTTACTGTTTCTCTTTATCACAGCGAAAGCGAAGAGGAAGGGATAAATATAAAAGTTTCGGTTTGTGTTTGAAGGTCAATCGCGTCACTGACTAATCTGGAATTCGCGTATCTGTATCACATGACTGTTTGACGTCATAGTGAATGTAAAAAAACTAAGGCTCGAAACAAACATTTGAACTTTAACGACACAGAAGCCGTTAATCTGCAGATTACCTAGTTAAAATGCGGAAAACTCTTTATTCCGCACTTTAACGGGTCATTTTAGTTAATCTGCAGATTAGCTAGGTTATCTTCAGATTAACGGGTTTCGCGCTTTAACGGTAACATAACACTGCAACTGCAGAGAATAAATATCATTTGTTCAGGAACAGCAATGAACAGCTCTTTTTATTGTTATGGGGAAGATCAGGGGGAATGTTATAGATCACTCTGGAAGAAAAACGTAGCTAACTCTGTACAAAATTAAAATAGGGATTCTATATTTTTTAGACCTGAAGCTACTTTTGGCTAAATTTGTTTGCTAATGAGTCCAAAATCGATTTTCGCAGAAGCCAACTTAAAAAAAAAAAAATCCTTTACAAGCTACAACAGATCTAAAAAAAAATTAAAAAATTGTCGCAAAATTTTCATCTGATGGGAGTTTAAGCTTGAATTTTCTCCCTCGGATATCCGTCGGATATCCGGCTTGAAATTGCCGGATATCCGTATCCGGTGTGCTGATATCCGGTACCCCGCCGGATATTTAAAACTCAGCCGGATAGGCCGGATACCGGATAGTTACCGGATATCCGTTTCATCCCTAGTTTGAACCTTGTTTAAGTGTGGGAGACAATTTCCAACTCTGTTGGACTGTTACAACTTTATTTGTGAGGTAAAACAGAAATGGAGACGCACAATTTTTGTAATCCTGTAATAATTTTATTTATGAAAAACAAAATTCAATTAAAATTTTTTACATTATCATTATCATATTATCACTTCATAGGCTTTTCCAGAGAAGTCCTGCAAACATTGAATTAAAACAGATCATAACTGAAGAAATCTCATCAATAACACCAACAATGCTGCGAAGTGTGTCAAAAACCTGGTTCGACGTGTTCATGTTTGCATTCAAAATGGTGGCGAACATTTTCAACATTTTCTGTGAGGAGTGATAATGTAAAAAAATTGAAGTAAATTATGTTTTTCAAAAATAAAATTGAGAGGCCAAAGCGCAGTGGAAAACAGTAGACAATAATAATAAGACATTTATTACATGACGGCACAAAACAGAAAGAGAAAAAGCGTATACATAAAAGCCACAGGTTACAATAATTACAGGGTTACCATAAACCACACAAATCTATACCACATTTGGCGATCTATTACCGATTTGGTGATGTTTGTGAATATTCTTCACATATGCCCCCCATTCACAAAATATCCAAAAAAAAAATTAACAAATTTTAGAAGATTTGACTTTAACAATGCTTTAGTCAACGTATCTGCTACATTAGATTTAGAAGGAACATAAGTAATAATTACAGAATTTCTTTTAAGTCTCTAATATAAAAGTAACGAACATCAATGTGTTTCGTTCTATTATTGACTATTACATTCTTTGAAAAAGCAATGGCAGCTTGGTTATCACAAAAAACTGTAGGAATAATATAAGAAAAATTTAAAGTTTTATTACATTAATTAATTATATTTGCTGAATAATGCACTTCTGTAACAGCCATATCAAGTGCAATAAACTCTGCTTCCATAGTACTCTTAGCAATAAATTTTTGAGTAGTTGATCTCTGACATAAATAAACTCCACCAATTCTCCAAATATAACCAGATATGGATATTCTACAATCCACAGATGAAGTCCATGAGGCATGAGAATATATCATTAAATCACATGAAGTTGCTTTAGATACCTCAATAGCCCAATTCTTAGTATAACCAACATATTTCAAAATTCTCAAAAGCAAATTATAATGATTAGCATTAGGATTAGATGAAAATTGGGTTACATAAATTACATAAAATAAAATATCGGGTCTTGTTTGTGTAACTAAAAATAATAAAGATCCAAGCAATTCTTTAAAAGGACAAGGATATATCCCTATACACTCATCATTTGTTTCAGAAAATGTATAATTATAATGTAAAATTAAGATTTTAAAAATGTAAAATTAAGAATTAAAATGTAGAGTAATAATTTAAATAAAATTTTTAAATTGGGAATAAAGTAAGTTTTAGGAAGAAATTTGGGAATTTCAATTTGGAGATAAATATCTAAATTAGCATGTATAGTGGTTCGTTGTATGATCCGATTGTGATTAGAAGAATAAGACTTGAGCTGAAAAGAATAATTAAAATCACTCACCAGACTGCAGAAGAGAATCTGAACACTGTATTCATTTAAACAGAAAATTATTTATTGATTGTAACACTTAAACACAGGATACACATAATGTAGGTTCTGGCCAGAAATCCTTTACGAACTAAAACATAATGGTAAAGAATTATATTTTGCACATACACATTTTCCGCGATTTACGAATATGTTTTAATGATTGAACAAATTTTTCTTGATGGCATGAATTAGATGTTACTTAAATCAACGTATGCATGTAATGAAATTGTATCTAAACGTCGTTATTTATCTTATTGTTCTGTTCATTGCTTAAATCATTTTCTGTTGTAATATCAATGAATCAAAAGGATGTCTCTTGGTGAAAAATCATTCATAATCATGATGAATTCTCTTGTAATATCAGTGAATCAAGAAGATGTCACTTGGTGGCAATCGTTCAAAATTATGATGAAGTCCTCCACTATATGAACATTGCTACTTTACTTCCGATCATATCAGCATCAAAAAATGGTACCTGACACTAAGTTGATTTTGCTACTATGATAAAAATTCAAATGGCTGTTTCGTTGTATTCAATCTGAAATATATTGTCGGACATCAATGTGATACATCAACATGGACGAAATATTCCATTCATATCCCTTAATCCAGGCCAGGGATAGAATTATTAACCATGTAGGTAAGGAACTCCAAGAGATCGCATTGGATGGACGTAAATTAAAAATGGCTCCAAACTGATTCTATGAGACTATGCCTTTGCATCTAAAGACGTTAAAGTTCAGTCTTAATTATAACTTTAATCGTTATTGTCCCAACATTGAATAACGTTGTCATCATGTTTCTATCTTGATAAAAGTTCAAACATTCTTAAATCAAAGTATGAAAATGCTGAAAAATGAAGACACTAACACAGGCTCGGAGACCACGGCAAGAATGCTGGGTGCCTTACCCATGTCTTAATCTACTCGTTGCTCTCTGGAACTCTGGCTAAACCGAAATTTTTCGCCGGTGATTTTGAACCGACGCGCTGTACTCAGCCAATCAGAGTACGCGCCCGCTCATCAAAATACCGGAAGACGAACGCATTGTCACTTCCGTTTTATATTCCTGATCATTCTAGAACAAATCCCCTAGCTGCATCCTCCCTTAGCCGCGCGGAAAACTGAAAAGATGCGATGAAAAAATGGCTGACCGGGAAAATCGACAAAAATTACTAGCGTGCGTATTTAAATTCTGCAAAATCGTTGTTCTAAAACTTTGAAGTTGGATACCCCAATTTTTTATGCATTTTAATGAGGAATACATCATTTTGAAGGTAATGAGATGTAGATTTATTCTGTATTAATGTCATTCCTGAGATACCTACCGATAATACTTTATTTTCATATCTAAAAAGAAAGAAAACACAGCAAAAATGGTTAAAATTCATGAACGTTAATGTTTGTAAAATTGTATAGCAATAATAGCTTTTTGTCTAATGTCTGAAATTATTCTAAAATTTAGTTTATTAATATTAATCAAATTGTATGGCAGATTTCTTTTTTGCAAAATTGTTTTAATGCTGTTATCTGCTTATTTTAAATTATACATAATGACGTATTTTGGCTATTTTAATTTTATTAACGATGTATTCGGTGGCTTAATTTAAATTAAAAAATATTACTAAAACCGATAGTGTAACATTTATGAATATTCATCGGATATAATTAGAATCCGATGGAGTATACACATTAACAGTTAAACCAACATTAAAATTTTCAATTAACTTTTCAATGTACTTCATTTAGTGTGTATATATTTTACCGTTACACTTTTGAAATTGAACACCTAAAATGTTAGAAATTTCTCCTAAATTAGTAATTTCATAATGAACAGACAATGATAAAAATACACTTTGCAAAGTTTCTTCATCTTTTGTAAAAATAACAAAATCATCGACATAAATAAGAATTATACATTTATCCTCTAAATAAAATATGCAAGGATTAAATTGTGATTGATTAAAGTTCAAAGATGTTAGAGTCGCTTAGCTAAATGTTCATACCAATTACGACCACTCTGTTTGAAGCCGTATAATGTCTTTTTCAGTTTCAAAACACTATTTTGATCAACACAATCATAACCTTCAAGAATTTCCATATATATTTTACAGAGATGATATTCTTCAGACTTTAGTAGGAATTTCAGACTTTTAACACTCCGTCGGGTGCGCCTGGAATTTCCTTCCGTCGGGCGCTTTGCATCTGAGAGATGCATATCGGATTTTAATATTGTAAAAGGTTTTATATGATTTTAAAAGTGTTCCCTTTTTTTTTCTTTCTTTTTTTTTAGTTTCAGAATCTACTTGGAACTTTTCTTTTTTTTTTCTTTATTTATTAATAAAATGCAAATTACAAAATTTATGAAACATAAAATATAAAATACAACTTATAAGAATACAATTACAAAATAAAAATTATACAAGTACAGAAAATAATGACAGAAGATTTGTAAAGGAAATATGTATCTATTTATTCATCAGAATCATGTCCTATTTTAGGCTCTTCTTCCGAGCATTTTTTTACAGATCATAACGGCATGTTCCAAGCAAAAATACTCATTACATTTTGTGCATGAATATTGTGTCATTCTGCTTTTCTTGACTCTGTAGCATGTAGAACACCGTTTTCGCTTATTTGGAACGTCTGGACATTTTACGGCATTTTTATATTCTGGAGACGGTTTGTAATTTTCCAGCTTCCTTTGCAAATCTCTTGATAAATTAGTTTTTGTGAGGCGTCTAGTGATTTCTTCATTAGTTAGCTCTTTCACTAATCCTCTTAGATACTCTCTTCTATTTTTTATCAAATTTTGATTGCCTAAAAAAACAACTAGTCCATTTATTGCTGAAATATTCAGCATAGAATAAAATATGACCATTGGCCACCTTCTGGTGTTACGGGCACAATTATATGTCCCACACATTTTATCAAGAGCATCCACTCCGAATTTCATATCGTTATAAAAAGTAATTATTTCGGGTTTTCTTTCCTGTCCCGTTTCACAATCAATGGAGTCATCCATATGCATACTCGATGCAAGTAAAACATTTTTTGTCTTTTTTGGGATGTATGAAACCAAAGTACAAGTTTCAGAAAACCCAAAGGGACTTGAATAAACTTCACGCCCGTTTGTTTGTACGAAGCAAGTAGGTATTTATTTTTTATTTTTTCTCAAAGTACCTACGTATGAAAGTTTTTTCTCTTTCAATTTTTTTATTAGGTCAATTGATGTGAACCAATTATCTGCTGTTATGTTCCTTCCACTGTTGAAAATTGGTCTTGCTAATCGAAGAACGACATCTGAAGCTGCATTGCTCACATTGTATGGACCGCCTGGTTGTCTCCCGGCATATATTTCTAAACTTGATGTATATAACACTTTTGCGTCAACCATGGCAAATATTTTTATTCCATATTTATTGGGCTTTGTCGGAATATACTGATGGAAAGGGCACTTTCCTCTAAAGCCTTCTAACTTTTCGTCAATAGTTACATTTTGCCCTATGCAATAATTCTTTTTGCAGTTTTCTACAAATAATTCAAAAATCTCTCTTACTGGAGCTAGTTTGTCTAATTTCTTCCTCTCATCTCTTGTCTCTTTGTCGTCGAATCTACAGCATCGAAGCAAAAATTTAAAATGTTTTATTGACATTACTGTTCTAAACATTTCTACTCCCATTCCTTCGGTAGACCACAATTCTTCTAAAATTTGTCTATTACTTCGTAAGAGACCTGCTAAATATAATAATCCAATGAAAGCTTTAATTTCGATTGTATCTGTATCTCGTGCGTCTCTTTCTCGACAGAAGTTTCCTCTAATTGAAGAAATAAATTTATTTGTATTAGTGACAATTACGTCTAGAACTTCATCTGTAAAAAAACAGTTCCAAGAATCGTATATAGTTCTAATATTTTTTGCAGTACCTATTATGCCAGGTAATTTAGTTATAATATTATGTGCCCTTCATTTAACATTTTTACGTCCCATTGATTTTGCCCATCTTGTTGATCTATCTTTACCGATAAAATTATTGCTATCAGAATTAAAATTACAACCTTCAGTTTCTAAATCACTAAAATCATTTTCAGTGTCCGAAGGAAGCTCACATATTTCTAAAATATCTTCTTCATCCTCAGTTTCATCCAATTCTTCATCATTTAATTCTTCTTCTCCATCACTAAATAAAATTTTCTGCGCGATTTCTAAGTCTGCTGGGTTATTCAAATCCAAGTATCGTTTGGAACTCATCGTAAAGGACAGCCGTAGTCGGGCGCATGCATCTGACGAATGCACAGCTTCGAATAAACTCCAAAAGTGTAATCCTTCCCCCTTCGTTCTCAAGAAGAACAACATTCCTGAGTAGAAGGTGACTGGAAGGGCAGATACTGTGAAGGTCAAAGTCGTGAATTCCCGTTTTCGGTAGAAAAAATAAGATTTTATCACGCGCGCCCGACGGAGTGTTAAAAAGTAATTTTCAGACCTTTTTATTTCAAAATATTCTTATTTTTGAATTTTCTTTGTTTTAACGTGTTCTTGAGCAATTAGTTTCCATTTATTCTCATATTTGCTTATGGAAAGTATGATTTCTTCTATCTGTTTCTTCTTTTATTGCAAAAATTAAATTGTCTGAGTATTGCACATATTTTCAGACTTTTTGTCCATTTCCCACTCTCATCTCTGATTTTATCAGTTAAATTACCACACTTCACGTCAAAATGCCTGTTTTACCAACCATTTAAAACTACCAATAATACAAAAAACATTTTAATAATCTCAAAATCTATAACAGGTGAAAATGTCAATTCATAATCTTCCATATGTTTTTGTTTATGTCCATGAGCTACTAAACGTGCTTTGAACTTTTTAACTGTCCCATCCTGATCAGTTTTAATTAAAATACCCATCTACTTGTAATAACTTTTTTAGTTTCATCACGCAGGACAATATCCCATGCATCCCATTTTGAAATTGTACCTAACTCTTCCCTTATTGCTTTTTCCCAATTATCATGATTAGGGGATGAAATTGCTTTTTTATAATTATTCAGAATTTGTATATTGAAAGCCATAAGTACTGGTTCGATATCGTTATTATCCAATTCTTTGGTCTTTATTTCAGTTTTAATTGGTCTAAAATTAAAATGGTTATCTATGTTTCTTCTATGTTTTGTTGTTCTGCATATTTCTTTATATTGTATAATGATCATCACTTAACATTATCCGGGCTGTAATAATAAACATCCGTCCTATGTCCTGTCTTTCTCTTTATCTCTACTCTTCTCCATTCGCTAGGAGCAGTATTCTCATCAGTTGACCTAATTATGTGCTGCGGCTGTGACCTTCTATCATCTTGAGTAGGTAAATTTTTCTCCTCCTGCTTCAACGAAGGCGAGGTCTCTGTAGCTCTTCTATCCAGCGCCGAATTAAGAGGCGGGACTTGTGATGTAAAATCATCTATTGCGGTGGTTTTGGTTTCACTTAAGCACGGGGAGATCCGATCGTTGGCCATATTGGCGTTGGAGTCCGTTATTTCTTCAGAAGCACTCGAATCTGAAGCTTTGCCAATGTCTCCAAACTCTGAGACAAATTTTGTATGATGGAGAAAATTATTTTTCGATCCATCTACGCCTATAATGGATTCATCAAATTTTACATGTTTTATTTCTATAACTCTTTTCTTTTGAGGATCAAAAACTCTATATCCCTTAGAATAAGCAGCATATCCAAAGGGGTTGTTAATTTATCAGTTGAATCAGGCAATCTATATAACATTGCAAGGCTTCTGCCCAAAAACTAGGTTTCAATTTAGATGATAACAATAAAGTACGCACAGCATTCATAGAGTCGCCCATAATAATTTTCTGCAACACCATTCATTTCCTGTGATGCTACATTACTCCTTTGATGTTTTATTCCTAACTTTAAAAAATACGCATTCAGTTCTTCACAGCAAAATTCGAGTCCGTTATCCATGTGTACATTTTTAACTTTACGATTTAGTTGTCTTTCTGAGCATGTGATAAATTCTTTTAAACTATGAGCTGCATCATTTTTTTTCTTTAATGGAAAAATTGTTAACCACCTTGAATAGTCATCCACTATGCCCAAGAAATATTTATTCTTCCCTAAACTAGACACAGGAGTGGGCCCCCAAAGATCAGCATGCAATAATTCGAGAGGTTGTTTACTACTAATTTTCATCAAAATTTTAAATGGGCCTCTTTTAATTTTCCCTTGAACGCATTCGTGACAATTAATTTTTTCATTTTTAAGATTATCTACACCTAATATCGTTTTCGTTTTAACCATCCTATATATTACCCCAACATTAACATGAGCGCAACGGTCATGCCATTATCGAAGCGATTTCGGATTTATTTCAACATTGTTTACTTCTAGTTCAATTTTCACGCCCTGAATAGGATAAATAGAATTTTGATTTGCCGTTTTCAGAAATAACTTTCCGCTCGGATCATCAATACTTAAATAGTTATTTTTACCGACAAATATCCACATTGCTTTCTCTATTAAACCTAAACTTATCAAATTATTACTCATCTCAGGAATATAATATACATCAATTAATTTTATCTTAGCATTTCTGTTTACCCCCTCTAACTCTATTTCAATATTTCCTATCCCTTTAGCTAATAAATACCCTTTTCCTTGCTTTACTTTTTTCTCGGTTTCTTTAAAAGTCACAAATAAATTCCTGTCATGACGAAAATGATTCATAGCCCCGGAATCAAAAATAAAAGTTTTCTTATCACTAGAGATTTCATTAGAAATCTGCATATGCCATGAACTAGTAAAATTAGACTTACCTTGGGTTTTCCCTCTACTGCGGGACTGATATCCTGGTCCACGATTACCCGTAAATTTATTTCGGTTTTGATTTGAAAGGGGACAAAAACGCTGAATGTGGCTGGCTTGACCCAGGGCCTGATTATCGCACAGGCCGACAAGGCCCCGGCCTAGGGCACCTCTATCTAGAGGCACCAAAATAATTTTTAAATTTAAAAAATGCTATAAAAGATTTCCTTAAAAAAATTAACCAAAAGTTAGCTAACGATAATAATCTTTAGTTGAAATTAGGGATTTTTTTAATATCTTTTAACCAATTATCCGATTAAATTAAAAAATACAACGTTAGTTAGATTATGAAATATACTAGTTTTCGTGGAGATCGGTCGAATGATATAAAATTTTACAGCAGACCAAAAAATCCAGACAAATTTTCACTTGCAGACTTACAGTTATATAATACAATTTAAAGAACATTGTATCATCATAATGGAAAATATCTTTACATTTTCAGTAGTATTTGGTCATGTGTTCATATTTACATACCCGCTGACTTGTATGGTATGAATGAGGTAGATTAGGATTAAAAAAGAAAACAGTATTATAAAGAATACCTTGTGAAAAATTACATTTCTATGCAAGTAGATTCCAACAGTCATAGAAGAAAGATTACCCCTGCACCAATAATAATAATAATTTGAGCTCTCGTTGCAAAAGAAGTTAAAACTAATTTCTCATTAATATGATGCTTTAATTTTTTTACCAGCAGTCAAGCTTTGTGCACAAATTAGATTTAAAAAAAAAAAAAAAAAAAAGCCTTTAATTTATTCAAGAGTGAAAGGTGGGGGGCACCAAAATCGTCCTGGGCCTTGGGCCCCAACAGGTGGTAATCAGGCTCTGGCTTGACCACACGAAAAACAATGAATAATTTTTGAAGAATTGGCATTTTGAGTGTGATTTGCACTTACTATACTTTTTAAAAATTTAACACAAGTATCAGAAGAAAAAGCACCAGCAGAGACACTTTCGTTTATGCAATCAACTTTTTGAAGTCTACTATCTTCAGCTAACAAAGCCTGACTTACGCGTTCTGAAGTAAATTCCTCGTCTTTCAGTTTATATAATTGCTGCACAATCAAGTTATACTTTTCCGGTAAATCCGAAATCATTTTATAGGCTAAATGTTTATCATCCAGTTCTCATTTCACATTATTCAGTTGCCGCACAAGATCTTGAAGTCGAGCTAGATAAATCGCTATCTATTCTTCTGGTTTCATTTTCGCCAAGAAAAATTCCGTGAAAAGTCATCCAATTCAGGCTTTAGATGAAGGTTCAAAATTTTCTTGTAATATTTTCCATGCTTTATCGGGCTCTTTTTCGTTTGCGATCAGCCGCTTAATTGACGATTCAAGAGCTCTATAAATAGTAGAAATGGCTCGATCTTTTCTTCGATTAAAATCATTAATTTCTTTGGGTTTTGCTTCTGCATCGGGTTTGACCTCCGTTCCTGATACGAGACCATATAAGCCACGGTCTCTAAGAAGCATTTCCACTTCTAGTTTCCATTCATGAAAATTCTGCGATCCAGATAATTTCGGAATGTTCAAAACCGTAGACGATTCATCGATTATAAAAATAAAAAGTTAATTAAAACGACGAAAATAAACTGAAGCTTAAAATGTCACATATTTAAAAATAATGTTCCACAAAACTGTGTTTAATCTGGGCCCCATAACCATGAGAGGCCAAAGCTCAGTGGAAAACAATAGACAAGAATAATAATAAGGCGTTTATTACATGATGGCACAAAACAGAAAGAGAAAAAGCCTATACATAAAAACCACAGGTTACAATAATACAGGGTTACCATAAACCACACAAATCTATGCCACATTTGGCGATCTATTGCCGATTTGGCGATGTTTGCGAATACTCTTCACAAAAATTATTACAGGATTTAAAAAAATGTGCATCTCCATTTCTGTTTTACCTCACAAATAAAGTTGTAACAGTCCAACAGTGTTAGAAATTGTCTCACAAACTTAAACAAGGTTCAAACAATCATACTTCAATGTCAAAATAGTTGCCACATCCGTCAGATTTAAGGATTATAAGAAAAATTTACGGGTACTCTTTTAAACTGATCACCCTGTATATACACATTTCCAATTCTGATTAATATTTTGTTTTGTCTGAAAAGGATTTTAAAATTAATTTAAAATAAGTTATTCAGATCCACTGCATTCTAGGCAATTAATTTGCTACTATTTTTTTTTTTTTTTTCTTTTTAGGAAGGAGGGACGGGGGAGGATTAAAATAAAAGTCACTAGTTGTCATTACGGAAAAATTATTGATTCTGGGAACTAACTCAGGAATTTTTTTTTTTTTTTGGAAAATGTGTATGAACCCTGTTTTTAGAAACAAAGTTTCTCTCAATAAATTCATGATCCATATCTTTAGAAAACTGTTTAAAAAATCTTTACAAGGAGTACAAAATGAGATTCTGAACTCTAATACATGTTAAAATATTTGCATTTATAGAATTTATAAGCATTTAAAAGTGGCTGATTTGGGGAATTTTTATAATGTTAATTACACTGAAATAGCAAGTCGAAAAAATCATAAAAGTTGCAGTTTCTATTCACTATAAGTACAACTTCCATACCAAAAATCATTAAAAATCTAAGTATAGAAGGATCAGTTCTGTGATTGATATGGCATGGAATCAGCTTGTAGATAATTTAATTTTTTTTTTTTTTTTTTCTGTAAATAATTAATATAGTGTAGGAAACAGTTTTGCAACTAGTTCTGCAATTACCTCATTCTTAATTATAAATGCATTTTACTGATTTCCTTTATATATTCCTTAATATATTCTTAATTCTATTTTTTTAATATGTTTTATAAAACATGATTAATATGTTATAAAAATATGTAAAATATAAATATACTATACAGCTGCACTATGTAACTAGTGCTTCATGTGCATTAAAATTAATATATATATGAAAGGATAAAGAAAGGTAAGATTTTAAATTATTATTTTAAATTAATATTGACTGATAGCTTGGAGAAAATCCCATTAAAATTCTTAACTTGTAAAGTAATTCTAAAGTTTCCCCTGTAAAGTAAGTTTTATTACAATGCATGATCATAACGCTAAAGTCAGAAAAATTGAACAAGTTTTAGAATAAAAGTGCAGAGTAAGTGCAATCTTCCTTTTCTTGTGGTTAACTGATGCATATTAATTAATCCAGGCGATCTGGACTTCAGCTAAACTAAACTGTCAATCATAAAGTTAATAACCAATGATTAAGCAGGGGAGGACTAAATATTTGCGCCCAAAACACAAGGTATTTAAGCTGGAACACACGAGAAATCATGGCTTTTTCCGATATTCACTTGCTTAATAAATCCACGTTAAATATTACTCTCATCATGTAAGGCGCACTAAAGAAGTGCTCGGAGAAGTGCCAACCATCAACGTGGTTACGGGACTGATGATGCTCAGGATGTCTAACTTCAGGCCAAGACTGCATCTTGAATTTAATAAAGGATTATTAGTTAATCTGATGGACTCCTCATCCTTTATAAGATGCTCACATCACGGAAATACCAACTCTCGTAATGATACGGGACTCATGATACTTTACATATATATATATAAGGCATTAAAATTCAGCCCATAAATTTCTTTAAGAGCCCCAGGCAACTGCTGATCAAATAAGAAGCTCAGAAATTGCTTTTAAAAAGCCAAAGCATAACATGAGGAGTGACTTTTGCCATGGTTTTCAATAGCTAACCAACTAACTTCCTGTCACCCTTTGATTCGAAATTATGCAGGAGCTAAATCATTTGAACACCATTGTGACATTTGATGGCATTGCGCCACAACCAGAGGCTGAATATCAACAGAACACCAACAAGGTTCTCCATTACTGTCCACTAGCCTGATCTGCGTCGATGATAGAATAAAGATGGTTTCCTGAAAAACTGAGTGTTTCTTGTGTGCCTGCGACTATCACCCTCAAAAACATGACATATATATATATATATATATATTCCTTATTGAAATTATGGGATAAATCAATGCCAGATAACTTTACCTGCATTGATCACTTTATAGCTATAAATTTACAATTTTATAGATGTTTCATTTCCACCTTGTTCCAGCTTTATAGGCAAAGATATTTCTCAGTTTGTTTGAATATTTATATTAGATTGCTATACTATTATAGTTTAAGAATTGCAGACTTACATTAGTGCTTAATAATGAAACGCCCAAAAGTTACTTAATTTGCCTTACTTTTTTTAATTACTGATTTATGAATATATTTTATCTTATTATTATTATTATTATTATTATTTATTAAGCAACTGTATTTTTTCATATTAAATCATTCTGCTTTTCCAGGTAAAAAATAATTACCAATAAAATTTTATCACTATTTTTAATCAGTTAACTGATTTATATACTTATAAATCTTATACAGTTAGCTTTACTTTATTTTGAATTTAGTATCGTCTTCTTGAATTAGCTATTAAGTTTTTTTTTTTTTTTTTTTTTTCAAAATCTATACTTATGTGATTTATTGTTTATTTTAAACCGGCACTAAATGTGTTTTTATTTTATTTACTATTAACTTTTCAGTTTATTTTTTATTGTAAGTGTGTGTGTAGCTTAGCTGAAAAAATAAAATTGGAATAAAGTAAAATTTTTACTAATCAAGAAACTAAATGTGCATTTTACGATTAAAATTTCAGATAGTTGTAAAGTAATGGATACGTTTTTAAAATATTTAAAAATCATTACGTCTCGTAGTAAAATTATATTTTAATCACATTAAAAACTGAGACAGATAATATACATTAAAAATATACATTTTAAAATATTAAAAACACAAAAACATAAATTTAAACGTTTTGAGCCTATTACAGGCTCCTCATCAATAAAAAACATCAAGTGCAAATGATGAAATGAACAGCAGACTTTATGTGAGTACAACGTATTCATCAGGAACTGCACATGCCTCATTAAGTGGAGAAAAATGTTGATTTGTGTACCAACCCTCCAGGAAAATTCTTGAGTGATAATTTAAACAATTAGATACGATTATTTTAATATTGTTAAAATCAGGTAAATGGTCAGTTTCTATGGCATGTTGTACTTGTTTGCTTTTCGATCAAGTTTGCAGTTTATTTCAGCGGCTATTTCGCTTAATTTTGCTACTTTAAAAATCAGCTCGAAAGTTTCTGCATTTACAGTTGTCTCAATTACTTAACTCACTTGATACTTATGATCGTAATGGAGTTTTGTACTATTTATCTACTCAAAGCAAGACGTTACAAGATCGCCATCGGGCCAAGCTTCTTAAGAAATTTAATAATTTGTTATCCAAGTCATCGCTTGCCAAGGTCTCTCCCCATCGTAATCCTATCTGGACCTTGAATAAGTCGTCTCGTAATTTTTCGGACAATGAATTGTCAATTCTTGATCGTGGTTTGAATTATTCTATTGGTGGACCTAAAGTTGATGTTCCTAGGCTTTTAGCTGCTATTGAACCTCATATTAATAGACTCTCTGTGCAAGATAAGCACCATGTACGAACTGAAATTTCGAAAAATTTGTTGCGTAATTCATATGATACTCTCCCTCATCACTCATCCGAAGTAAAGATCCTGAAACAGTTGTCAAGTGATCCTTCAATTGTTGTTACTCGTGCAGATAAAGGCCGTGTTACAGTTATTCTGGATAGGCATGATTATGAAAGGAAAGCTTTAACTTTATTAAATGATAATTCTATATATAAACTGCTAAATAAAGATAATACCCCTGCCATCCAGAGAAAATTGAACAGTTTAATTAGTAAATTCGAAAAACTTGAATTATTTGACTCTTCTACAGCTAAAACTTTGAGATGTTACTCCGGTTCAGCACCTATTTTCTATGGCTTACCAAAAATACATAAACCAGATTCTCCTCTTCGTCCAATAATAGATTATTCTAAATCCCCACTATATAATTTATCTCGTTTTCTGTCTGATTATCTTAAACCTTTTACATTGAATTCCCAGTTTAGTATACTTTCTGCTTATAGCTTTCTTGATGATTTAAAACAAAGTAATGTTCCCTCTGATAGTTTAATGATTTCACTTGATGTTGTTTCTCTGTTCACATCTATCCCTATCCCTTATGCTTGTGATATTATTCGAAAATCTTGCGATAACATTTCTTTCAACAATTATTTAGATACTGATACTTTAATTGAACTTATTTCTTTTTGTTTAACTTCCAACTGTTTTAGTTTTAATAATTCTTATTATCAACAAATTAATGGCACTGCTATGGGCTCCCCCATTTCAGTTAGAGTTGCAGAAATAGTCATGCAGTTTATTGAAAATCAAATTAATTCTCATTTACATAAAAAAATTTATTTTTGGCGTAGATATGTGGACAATGTTTTTATAATCACTGATAATCATTATGTTTCTGATATTCTTAAATATGCTAATTCCGTTAATCCTTCAATTCAGTTTACCTTAGAACAAGAAAAAGATATTAAACTCCCTTTCTTAGATATTTTAATTGAGCATTCATCTTCTGATACTTATTCTAAATTTGTTACTTCTGTTTATAGGAAACCTACATTTTCAGGCCAATATTTAAATTTTAATTCAGTTAACCCTTCTTCACATAAATCTGCTGTTTTCCATACGTTAATTCACCGCGCAAAATTATATTGCAGTACCGATGAACTTTTCCAGTTGGAATTGAAAAGGATTTTTTCGGACTTAAAGCGTAATAATTATCCCTCTCGCTGGCTTAAAAGAAAATTAAAAGAGTATGATTTTAATAAGGATAATCATAAAACTAATTCATCTAATTCACCTAAATTGTTTGTTACTATTCCTTACTATAAAAATATTTCTGAATCTATTGCCAAAGTTTTACGCACTGTTAATTTATCAGCTTTCTATAAACCTCAATTTCTAATTCGTAATTTCCTTTCAAATTTTAAAACTGTTATCCCCCCTTTTTCCCGTACAGGTGTTGTTTATAATATCCCTTGTAAATCTTGTAGTTCAGTTTATATTGGTCAAACTGGCCGATCTCTTCATACTCGAATTAAGGAACATAAAACAAATTTCAAAAATCGTGATATACATTCAAAAATAGTACAACATGCCATAGAAACTGACCATTTACCTGATTTTAACAATACTAAAATAATCGTATCTAATTGTTTAAATTATCACTCAAGAATTTTCCTGGAGGGCTGGTACACAAATCAACATTTTTCTCCACTTAATGAGGCATGCGCAGTTCCTGATGAATACGTTGCACTCACATAAAGTCTGTTGTTCATCTCATCATTTGCACTTGATGTTTTTTACTGATGAGGAGCCTGTAATAGGCTCAAAACGTTTAAATTTATGTTTTTGTGTTTTTAATATTTTAAAATGTATATTTTTAATGTATATTATCTGTCTCAGTTTTTAATGTGATTAAAATGGATATGTTGATGTTGTTTCTTTTATAAACAAGGAATTACATATTACTTTTTTTTTTATATAAAGGTTCCTGGTGATACACCTGTTTCTGAAACAAAACAAAGTGTTAATCTTGACTCGGATACTGTTGAGAAAAGTGAACTTGATGTCAAAGTAGATTCCGAAGTTCTAGCAACTACTCCCCATAAAGATGATATGACTTCAATTCCTACTGCTGTGAATTCTGCTGAAATTGATGATAAAAACCTTGCTGGACATATTTCTCCATTACATACAGCTACTGTTCAAGAATGTAGTGAAATGGACACTGTGTCTGTTATATCTACTGAAAAGGTTGTTCCTGCAGTAGCTACTGAAGTTACATTAACCGAGGATGACGTTGGTATGTATATATACTTTAAATCAAATTTCTTAATATTCATGTTTAGTCTGAATAGACTTTTGAAATACACTTTTCATTAAAAATGTATTTCCTAACAATTTCTTAATCTTTATTCAAAATACCTTTTATAAATTTTATCCTGCTTCAAATCAAAAGCATTAACCACACACAAAAATAAATAAATACCATATGTACTTTTTATAAGTCAAGACATTTTTGACAAAAATTAGAATTTCAAAAGGGTGAGGGGTTGACTTAAACATGAGTTAGTGGGGGAAAAAAATACTTACCAAATCGTTCATGTTTTATAAATTATGCCCTTGCAATCCCACCAAACACAGAGCATCATCTTCATCGGGTGCAAACTGGCCTTTGCCATTGTGTCACCATGCTCACCTGCCTGTTTCCATGTGCGTTTGCGCTGAACATTGTTGTACAGGACCTATTTCTCATCGTCCATCACTAATCGATCCAAATACAGCTCGTTTTTGAGCTGCCCAATTAAAGAAACAGCAGCAGAAATTCTCTCGATTTTGTTCCTCTTGATCAGCAAATGGTGCACCCATATTATCGAGCTTCAAATGGAATCCCATGTTTTTACTTTCTTCTATATGTAATATAGAGAAAGTATTGGATTCGCGAAAATTTTCGAAGTCCACTTTTTGATGGATTTACATGTTTTGGGATATGGAGAACACGAATTAATAGTTTTTAGAAAATGTCTGTCTGTATCATTTTTTTGTGGACGCTGTATCTCACGAACCAATGAATGAAATTTAACCAAACTTGGTATTTAGTTGCACCCTGACATAAACTGGTGCTGATTAGATTTTGGGATCACTCGCTCAATAGGTGGCGTTGTGATCGCATTTTATGCAAATTTTTAACATGGCAGCATAGGACAAAATTCCGTATAAATGGGCATAAAGAGAGTTATTTTACACTTGTGATTGTAAAATTAATATGAATTATTGATAATAGTAGTAGTTAGCTAGGAAAAAAATTTTGTGCATGGGGGGGGAAAATCCCCTCCCGGGGAAGTAAATTTTCAAGATGGGTATCTTTCGAAAGGTCTCGTTGATAATAGTAATAGTTAACTTGGAAAAAAATTTTGTGCATGTGGGGGCATCGGTTGCCCCCCCCACCGGGGGGGGAAGTTCCCACCCGGGGGGGGCAAAATTTCAAGATGGGTATCTTTCGAAAGATCTCGTCAATACCTTTAAAACGAATGGTTGAACGATAAATCTGTGATAAATTAAACCAAAGTTATCGATTTTTTTTACTTTTAACAAAAAAAAACAGAAAAATATCGCAATTTTTTTTTTTTTTTTTTTTTTTTTTACGAAATTTAACCAAACTTGGTATTTAGTTGGTCCCCGACATAAACTGGTGCTGATTATGTTTGGGGATCAATAGCTCAACAGGTGGCGCTGTGATAGCATTTTATCTAAATTTTTAACATGGCAGCATAGGACAAAAATTCGTATAAATGTGCATAATTAGAGTTGTTTTAAACTTGTGATTGTAAAATTAATATGAATTATTGATAATAGTAGTATGTAACTAGGAAAAAAATTTTCTGCATGGGGGGGCATTGCTTCCCCCCCCTGGGGGGGAAGTACCCCCCCGGGGGGGATAAATTTTCAAGATGGGTATCTTTCGAAAGGTCTCGTCAATACCTTTAAAACGAATGGTTGAACTATAAATCTGTGATAATTTAAAACAAAGTTATCGATTTTTTTCACTTAAAAAAAAAAAAAAAAAAAAATTGTACATTTTTTTTTTTTTTTTTTTTTTTTTTTTTTTTAAAATATTGTTACTGATTGAATATGTATAGGTAAATATAGAAGAAAGTCTTGTGGTGGCCACAACATACTAGTTTAAACAATGAAAAGCAGTTGATCGGTCAACGTTAAGTGCTGTGGCAACTTCCTCTGTTGAAATTCACGGAGTATTCTGAACTAAAGTACGCACAACATCGTCATCAATGTCTGAAGATCGACCTGAGCATGGCTCGTCTTCAAGAATAAACTCTCTTCGGCAAAATTTCGCAAACCATTTTTCCACAGTTTGTTTAACTCATTCTTGATCTTGATAAACCTTTTGAATGTTTTTTATGGCTGCTGTAACTTTATTCCCTTCTGAAACTCGTAAAGCATAACATGCCGTAAATGCACCTTATCCATGCTCATTTTGAAAGTAATCTTTCTCAAAGCAGTTTGTATCTACACAAATTATTTTGTTTGAAATGAAAGCTGCACACGTCACCTTTCCAACGATCTGTCTTATGTAGATGACAGTATTAATGACAACCTTTTACGTCGCTTCTAACGCCATCTATTGCACCTCCGCACGAACTTTTGCACTCACCCAATATATCTTATGTATTCTAATTACCTTTCCAAAAGGTAATAATCACTTAATAATCCATTGTTGTAACTTACTTATTACTGTCAGTCTGTCTGTCTGTGTGTGTGTGTGACAAAATTTTGTGGCAACTGTATCTCCAAAACTACTGCACAGAATTTCATACAAATTGGTATGTAGTTGCACCTTGACGTAAATTAGTGCCTATCAACTTTTGGTAAAAATTGTCTTACAGGTTGCGTTGCCATCCTGCTTTTTCTAAAATTTTGACATGGTGATATAGGACAAAATTTTGTATAAATGTGCATAAAGAGAATTATTTTTTAGTAATCATTATGAGATTTACAAAAATTATTTATAATAGAGATAGTCAACCGGGAAAAATTTTTTGTATGTGTAGAAGCCTCGCCATCCTCCCTGGGGTGGGAAAGTCCCCCCTTGAGGGGAGTAAATTTTCATGATGGGTATCTTTCTAAAGGTCTTGTCAATACCTTTAAAACGAATGGTTGAACTATAAATCTGTGATAATTTAAAACAAAGTTATCGATTTTTTTTACTTTTAACAAAAAAAAAAAAAAAAAAAAAAAATAATAATAGAAACATAAACCATTTTTTGGAACAAATTAATAAAATTAATTAAAAAAAATTAATAAAATTAAATGATAAAAATTTTTTTTACAGAATATTTTTTTTTAGCCAAGTTATATGCAGGAAATGGTAAGTTTTAATTTTCCTATATTTTGCATATAAGTCTTTTAGGAACTAGATTTTGACATTTGAGTGAAACTTTGAGTCAGGAAGAAATCTTCCTTTACTATTTTGAATTTTTTTTTGAAAGATACTTTTTGGTAAATCTTACATAGTATTTTGATGTGATATTTTATTTCATATAAATATATTTTTTTGTTCATGATAATTGGTATTTTTCTTTGCTTATAAAGCTTAATGTGATTTATTTTTTTATTATTTTGAAATTTTTTGAAATATATATTTTTGATAAATTTCTTAATACTTTTATTTGCATATTGTGATTTATTTTTTAAGTGATTTATTACAATTACTATTGCAAATTTTTACAATTCCTTAAGATTTATTTTTATATATTTGGAATATTTTAAAATATATATATGTACTAGCAGGCTTTGCCCGCTTCGCTGGACACTATATTTAAATGATTTCTTTGTAACTGAATATATTTCGATTGGCGACAATTTTCGTCATAGCTTTAGTATGGGACCTCCTTGGCAATATCAAACATTTTTTGAACTTCTCGAATCTGTAGAAAAAAACTATTATTAAAACAAATATTTTCGAAAATAGTCCAATAGCTGGTGTTAATTCTTTGAATATTCTGGAAACAGTTGAAGCTGTTACTCGTACAGTATAAGTTATTATTCGATTAATGTTCTGGGACAGTCTAAAAAATAGTCACTTGTTCCACAGGAGTAAAGCAAATAACATCAACTACACCAGAGCAAAAATTTTCATTCACTCACGAAAAATGTCCAGTTGCTTAGAGCTCAATCCCTAAAGTGCAATAACTCAGAATAGGTCTCTGAATAACTCTGGATCGCAGTGACTCCATACTCTTTCGCAAAAATCAACTCACACCTACTTATAACTTTTGGTGATGGGGCTTGGAGATGACTCCATCGAGAATCCCTTGGTAAGCTCAAGGTCTACGTTCCCGTGTGTCGGAGAGCTTCGAAACATTGGGAACCCTAAACTATCATTTTTCACCAAGTTTGGTCGCCCACTCGCCAAGTTTGTCTCCATGACTATGCTTTCTATTAAACATATCTTTATTTAGTTATTTAAATATTAATTTGAATTAATCAAATATTTCTGCTCGACAGCGTGCAAGTGCAGTCACACACAGCAGCTCATTTATTTGTATGTTAAATTAGCATAGTGATTGGTATATAAAAAAATAAATAAATAAATAAACATTATCGTGCTACACAACTTTATTAATTTTACATTTTTCTTGAACTACCTAGATTAAAATCGCTGTTGCTAAATTAAACCTCTTTTATATTTTTCTTGAAATATCTAGATTAAAATCGCTGTTGCTAAATTAAACCTCGTGGCGAAAAATGTTCGGTGTACTTCAACGCAACAATTTAAAAAATCACCCAGGAGGATCTATAAATAAAACGGATTTTAGTACAACACACATTAGCATCGTAAACTATATTAGCACTTTGTAAAAGAAATTTTAAATTAAAAATGACGTCAATTTTTGTGAGATGCATAATTTATTTATTTTTTTTTATTTTTTTTTTTTTGTTCACGTTTAGATAAATGTATTTATTTTCCTGCTGGAAAAAAAAGATAAACTCGACAACAATTAAATTATGGATAATTAAATTTAATTTTGGCAACAATTAAATTATGGTTAAAATTTAAATGGCTAATTTTTTGCTATTATTAGCTTACAAAATTGCTATTTTATGCATAAAAATAACAAAAAACAATTTTTTTTTTTTTTAATAAAAGGCAGCCAACTTTCTAAGTTAGGGTATAAGCTATCTCCATAACAGATTTTATCGAAATCCATCGAGCAGTTTTAGCGTGAAACTCAGTCAAATAAACGAACATTCACATTTATAATATATATATAAGATACCTTTTTACTTTCTTCTATATGTAATATAGAGAAAGTATTGGATTCGCGAAAATTTTCGACCTCCGTTTTTTGACGGATCTACACGTTTTGGGATGTCCTGAACACGAATTGATAGTTTTTAAAAAATGTCTGTCTGTCTGTGTGTCTGTCTGTCTGTATCATTTTTTTGTGGACGCTGTATCTCACGAACCAATGAATGAAATTTAACCAAACTTGGTATTTAGTTGGCCCCTGACATAAACTGGTGCTGATTAGATTTAGGGATCAATCGTTCGACAGATGGCGCTGCGATCGTATTTTTTCTAAATTTTTAACATGGCAGTATAGGACAAAATTTCTCATAAATGTACATAATGAGAATTATTTTTAACCTGTGATTGTAAAATTAATATGAATTATTGATAATAGTAGTAGTTAATTTTGAAAAACATTGTGCGCATGTGGGGGCATCGCTTCCCTCCCTAAAAAAATTGGAAAATTAATAGTTTTTTTTTTTTTTTTTTTGTTACTGAGTGAATTTGCATAAGAAAATATAGAAGAAAGTCTTGTGGTGGCCACAACATACTAGTTTTTTACTTGATAAGTTCTTTGAAAATAAAAAAAAATATAAATAAAAAATAGTAAATGAAAATATATATTTGTTGCCTGAGAATTAAATTATAATATCTCATATTTTCTTGATGCAATTTTGTAGGCAGCTGACCATCCATATACTATGCATTCTGTTTTTTCTTTTATATTATTAATTTTTTAATATTAAGTCTTTTATTTTATGCATACTTTTCTTCTTTTATTATTATTATTATTTCAGCTGGAGCCAAATGCACTGTATCATCTCCTTTGCTAATGGATGAAAATGACCAACCTACTCCACAAGTTACTGAGGAGTCATTTTGGCCAACAACTGAAGGAAAATACAAATTTACAATTGAAGAGCTTCCACCACAATTACAGTTATTCTATGTTTTATTAAAAGTATGTTGTATTTCTGAAATTTTTTGCATTTGAATGACATGCTTGCCTTGTGTTAATGAGTATTTTACACTGCTTTAGAAAACATTTGCATAAATTAAACTTGTGATCTAATTATCTCAATTTTTTGTACATCAGAGGATATACAGGTAGGATTGTTTCCAACCTTGCCATTTTTTTCTGGAAGAATTAACACTACTATTTTTTAATGATAACTCCCAAAAAATTTAATTCTAGAAAATTAATACAAAATATGTTTATGTAAATAGTGGGGTTAAGTCTCTCTCCAAAATCAGGAGACTTGGTGACTATGAGGTAGTTATCTGACATTACTAAAAAAAAAAATTCATTATACACTTCCTTTCCATAAATGACTGGACACTTTAAATTTAAGACATTTTTTCAAATATCTCATAAAGTATGAGACAAATCATCTTGAACTTTCAGGAGTGTAAAGATACTTCATGTATTTCAGTGAAAAGTTTTGCCCCGAAAATAAAAGGGGGACTAGTAAAAAATTAAATAAAAAGGAATATGTTTGTAAAAAATAATGCTTGAAATGTGATTTGGTTGTAGCATGTGATTATGAAACCCGAATAAACTACTACGTCAAAAACGCCAAAAGAAAAATAATTGCGATGCATACAGCTGTTTCGGTAGCCTTAAGCGTACCGTCTTCAGTGCAAAAAGAATTCTGAAACTGGAGAAGTGCTCGTATATATAGGAGAGGGACCGAATTTAGTTCAACCAATAGAATTACGGGAAAGGTGGAGTGTGTGGCCAATAGGAATTTAGGAATATTGGCTGTGTAAACAGTAGAAAAATTAAGAAAATGTACTGTTCTACTGTTTACACAGCCAACATTCCTAAATTCCTATTGGCCACACACTCCACCTTTCCCGTAATTCTATTGGTTGAACTAAATTCGGTCCCTCTCCTATATATATGAGCACTTCTCCAGTTTCAGGATTCTTTTCGCACTGAAGACGGTACGCTTAAGGCTACCGAAACAGCTGTATGCATTGCAATTATTTTCCTTTTGGCATTTATGACGTAAGATTTTATTCGGGTTTTAATATTCCAACGCCAAGTCTCCTGTTATTATGTGATTATGAAGCCCCTTCTTTTTATCTGTATAAATTTTTATAATGCTACCACATATATTTTTGGAAATACATTTTTTTTTAGCTATAACAGGCAAGGTATTAAACCCAGTGCAATACCATTTTCAGGAAATTTGATATACAACATTAGACACAACATGCTGCAATCAAAATGCAAAAATAATAACTATCTAATGATATATGAGCATTTTTACTAAATAATTTTTAACTGTGAATGTGCAAGCTTTAGCAAAATTTCATTTACATAATTTAGAAGCCAAATGTATTCAGCGACTTATATGAAAACCTCCGAATATCATGTAAATTCAAAAAGTTGTACACAATAGAATGAACTGAATTTCAGTTCTTCTCAAAAATAAGGAAAAGGGGTTTTTATCAATATTTATTTACAATCAACAAACATTGTATTACCATCGATTGAATCACAATAAAAATGTGAGTATAACCCCTTACAATTTAGTTTTTTTTTTTTTTTTTTTTTTTTTTTGAGAGGAACTGAAAAGTAATTTGTTCTATTGCATACAACTTTTTAAATTTACATGATACTTGTTTGGGGTTTTCACATAAGTAGCTCAATGCATTTTGCTATTAAATTATACAAATGAAATTTCATTAAAGCTTGTGCATGTGCAGTTAAAAAATATTTAGTAAAAATGCTCGTATTTCATTAGGTATTTAATATTTTTGCATAATATTTAAAAAAAAAAAAATGATTTTTCAAAGATTTTTCCTTGTTAACAGATAGGAAAATATAATTTTTTAAAATAAATTAATTGTGTGTAATAAACTAATTTTATTCTTCTAAAATGATATAATAAAAATGTATTTAAATGCTTTTTAGGATCTTTTGGTATTTGAAGATGCAGATGTTCTATATCACATTTTATCGTGCTTAAAAGTCATGTGTCTACATTCTGAAGTTCTGAATAAGGCAGCCCACTCACATCGTGGTTTTCTGATTTGGTGCCAAGAAAGCTCTTTAATTATCAAGTATGTAAATTGTATTCAAAGAATTTGCTTATTTTGATGTATTTATACTTTTTCCTAATTTATTTTTCTGTAAAAAACTTTAAAATGGAATTATATGGAATCAAAACACATGATCTTAAAATCTCCACCCATCTTAAGCCATGGTTGTCTCTGCTCCTTATTATTGTTGTTTCAGTTTCGTTTGTTTGAATTTTGCCCTTGTTTCACATAATTTTCAGTTCTTGTTCTTATATTAAATATATGTATTCATTTCTTATATCATTTATATATATATATACAGTCAACTCTCAAAAATCTGCAACCCTAAAATCCACAATTCTCTGAAATCCACATATCATTTGCAATGTAAACAAACATTGTCAGAACTGATTTCTTGATTAGTGGATTACAAAAATTTAGCTGTTTTAGAAGATAAATCAATTATTAACTTGTACTGGTGAATCACTAATCACTCGGCATGTTACAGAGGAGAAAATGATAATTTTAATTATACATAATTATCCAAAAATAAATCATTAATTTAGAGAAAGACAGTTTTCATTAAAGATTTTATCTCATGCAGATAAATATTCAAACTTTCTCATAACACAAACTTATGTGATTGACCAAGAATTGCTGACTTTTTTGCAGGTTATAGGAAAATAAATATATATGAATATTCTTACTTAAACTACTATTGATTAGACTTTTCAAAAATCTAGATAATTTGAAACTATAATAAAATGTACAAAAATCGTTCTTCAAATTAAAATTTCATGAAATATATGTACTTTTATCAGGCACACTTTATTTCTAAATTGTATATATAACATATAAATTGTTTCTTAAAGATTTGCTACTCAAATAAGGTTCTAAGATGTAATTAAAAAAATTATTCTAAAATCTGCAAAATTCAGAAATCTGCAAAACCCTTCATTTTAAGCTGTGCGGATTTTTGAGAGTGTACTGTATATATATATATAAACTGAAAATTATTGAAATAATGACAGTGAAAAAAAAAAATTTAAAAAAAAATATCTTTTTTAATTAACTTTATGATGGGTTGTCTATAAATTGGATGGAAGGGAAAGAATGAGTCATGGCACGTGATGGGTGTATAGTGGCTCATTATATGATTGCGTTGTTTACATAACAGCAGACATCATTAAAAAATGCAGGCGGCACTCAAATTTTTTTATTGATTGAATAATAAGAATTATCAACAGATTAATATTTTTATTTCTTTAATTAGATTATTTCTTTGGAATAAACAATTCAACTGAATTTGATTTGACGTTTCTTATTTTATAATATCAACGAGCGTTATTCTAATGTATTTTTTAACTGAATCCACATCGTTCATTTTTAAATCTCAGAGTCATTATATTTATCTATAGTTCAAAACGTTCTTAGTTTTTTTGTTTACAGAAGTAATAGATAATGTTCATTTTATGAATCATCCAAAATGTCCAGAATCGATTTGGATGATTTTTGATGCATTTGAATTATTACTTGTTTATTAGTATAAGATTAATTCATGCTGGATGATGCCGATACTTTGATGAAAATGCTTCCTAGCAAGATTTATTACAATCAGCAGCCTTGAAAACATTTTGATGAATACGAGTGCTGCTGTTTATTTTGAAATTAATTTACGATTAATTCGAAGGAGGCACTTATACTTTTCACTTATAGAAGAACTTAGGATGGGCTTATATAATATTATTGAACCATGATGAAATCCAATATATTTGAAGCCGATCATTCAGTGGAGTAATAATCCAATGACGATTACAGAAAGGATCAGGATCACTTGATTCCATTATAATTTTAATCCTTATGCGGTCGTTCACAGGAAGGCGCCGACTGAACAGCAGCTTGAGTTGAAGATAACGGTGATACTGGAAAAACACCATTTAATAGGAACAGTCATTTTGCAATCTTCTGTTTTTTCTCTATTAGTAATTGAACATAGATTCGAATAAAATAATTTTATATTGATAAAGTTAAGGAGCTACCGTACGATATCTCAAGTCATGCTAACGGCCTACTCTAAATGGCGAAGTTGTTAAACGTAACGAGAGAATCGACGGAGCTGTTGACAGTCTGGAATTTTTCAACAAGTGTGTTCGGCGTCAAATTCCCCGCGTTGCCGATTCACTGACAAATTAATGAGCGTTAATATAGCTCGTTCCCAAACATTTTTAATTGGAGTTGATTTTATGAATAAAAGTTAATTAAAGTTGACGAAAGTGAATTATCTTTATTCACAATTTATTTATTCTTGATTTATTGAAAGATTAATTTATTTTTCTATTTTTTGTTGAAAATTTTGCGATGACGCTATTTTTTGAAAATGCGGAAGGGTACTTCTGGAGTGCATTGAACTCAAGCAAAATTTCTTGGAATTTGTGGTGTCATAGCGTCAGCTAGAGAGGGATACGATGTATTTTTGAAAATACAAAATATCAGAGATATCCTTTTTGAAATAAATAAAGGAATCCAGAACTTATTTAAATAAGTTTTCAGATGATAATTCACCAAATATTTTGGGATTTATTCTGGATTTTGGGAAATATTTATTAATTATTTTCTGGGTTTATTAAATAATTTTTCAGAGCATATTAACTGAAAAAATAGATTTTTCTGGATTTTAAAATAAATTATTTCTGAAGTTTAAATAATTATTTCCGATTTCAATTTTTGAAATAAATCATCTCCGTTGTTATTATTTTTTATTAAAAATTCATGACAGCTGAATTTTGGAAGAAAGTTTTAAAATGATCTATTTTTGAATAAAATGTTAAAAGTTTTTACCTTTTAACAGACAGTCTCTTTTCTTTCAATCATATTTCACTTTCTTTAAAGGGTGAGCAAATTTTAATAACACAGTGAATGTTAAACTGAATGAAGAATTTTCATACCAAATATCAAGTTTCTAACTCAAGCAATTTCCAACTTGCCTAACATACCTCAAATTTTTACCCTCATTTCGATACTTTTAGGTTTTGAGCAACTTTTTATTAACGTAGCGAATGTAAACTTAAATGTCGAATTTTCATAACTTGTATCATGTTCATGCTCAAGCAGTTTCCAAATTGTGCAGCAGACCCCCCCCCCCCCCTACTTAATCTTTACTCCCATTTTAAACCTTCCCTCTGATGGAGTTAGTGATTTTTTTAAAGAGTGTAGTGATTATAAACTTCAATAGAGAATATTCACATCAAATATTAAGTTTTTAGCTCAGTCAATTTCCAAATTGTGCACATTCAATAATCATTTTTATACTCATGTCTAAAATTAATAATAATAATAATTTTAATAAAACTGAATTGATTCATGCTAAAAAACCTCTGTTCTGTTTAATCTTTTGCTATCTGAGCTTATTTTGATGTTTATTTGACATCCTAATAATTATTTGATTTTGTTACATTTTTCTTTGAATTATGTAATTTTACATTTTTTTTTTTTTTTTTATTCTAAATAAATATGGCTATACTCTATAATTTGATTACTAAACACATCAATCAACAACAAAATTAGTAAATAAAATATTTATGCTTATTTACTCATAAAATATGTATATAGTAATAGGCAAGCAGGAAATTTGTCGTACACTTTTAACATATTAATTATGGGAGTAGAGGCTTGAAAATGGTATCATTCAAAAGGTATGATTAGCCAGATTTACAGAATACAAGAGTTATTTTCTTACAATGACAAGAAGTTAATTTAAAATACTTTTACTTTTTATGGACTTTTTCATTTTATACACATATTTTTTTTTGTATTAAAAAGTTCCTAAGGAAGAAAGTTGTTAAATCTGGAAATTACTTAAAATTCAAATAAAACCATATACACAGCAATTTGTATAGATGTAGCATTCTTAAACTCTCGACTACAGATTTTTCATTTTCAGAGGCAACCATTAGAGTGGTAAAAGTGATTACAAGTGTATGAGTGGTAGATCGAAGTTTTATACTATTGAACAGAACATATATGCAAACTAAAAAAGGGTTAGATTTATGAAAGTTCTTTTATTATGTGATATAATTTCTTTTCTTTCTTTATTTTTCTTTGTGTGTGTGATTTACGTCATCTTTAACCCTCTAAGCGTTTGAACCGGATTTTTGTAACTCACATGGACACCTTTGAAACGGTTTGAGACTGATTTGTGTGAAGCAAGAAATCTCTCCCCAAATCATGCAAGATGTAAAATTGTATCTTAAAATCATGAAGCTAAACTAGTCAATAAGATTTTATTTTTTTTAGACAATAAAATTATATTTTAAGTAAAAATGTCATTTGAGGCTACAAGTTGAGAGGGCTAATTTGAAAACACATTTTTTAGATAAAACATAATGCATGTCAACTAACTGAAATTAATTACTTATTTTTAAATAAGTGAATTTATTACTATATCTGCATATATATGAAGAAAGTGTAAGATTTGGAAAATTTTTCAATTTCTGATTTTCGAAGAATTTACGTATTTTGAGATTTCTTGGACACGATTGAATATTGATTGTATTAAATTTTTGTTCATGTAAATCCGTAGGTGGTGCTGTCATACAAAATGATATAGAAGGAAGTATTGGATTCGTGAATATTTTTTACTTTCGGTTTCCGATGAATTTACACATTTTGAGATGTCCTGAACATTCATTTTTAGAAAATGACTGTGTGTATGATGTGTTAGAAAAAATTTTGTGGCATCTCATGAACCAATGGTCGGAATTTAAGTACAATTGATAATTGGTTAGACCTTGGTTTAAATTAGTTCTGATTAGCTGCTAGAATATATCACCCAATAGGTGGTGCTGCTATATTGTGATTCACCTCATTTAAGTCAAGGCTATATCTCAACTTCTGTTGTGTATAAATGCACCAAACATGATGTATGATATGGACATTATGTAAAGCTATGCTGTTTTAATTTGGGTGATTATCAGTTGACAAGTGGTGCTGCTGTGTTGCAATTTAATTATGTTTACGAGAAGGCAGTTAATCTGCTTTACTTTGCGAAAAAGTGATAGATTTTTGACCACTGGGCGATATTACTATTAATAGTTGAAGTAATTTTTCTTTTTTTTTTTTTATTATTTAATTATTCATCATGTAAAAATATGCAAAGTTATTTTATCTCATTTGATTTTTGTTTGTTTATTTTCTTGTTTCAGTTTGTGGAAATTACTGCAGATGGAGTTTTCTCATATTGCACAACTGGCTACATCTTTGCTCCTCCATGCTATAACTTTACCATCTGGTTCTCATATGTTCTGGAAAATACTGGAACAAGATTTTCATCACAAAGAATGGAGAATCAGATTTTCAGCTGGTATACATTTATTTATTTATTTATTTTATATATAAAAAAATGAGTTTTTTTTTTTTTTTTTTTTTTTTTAAACTTAGAGATATTGATAAGAAGAAAGTTTTACCTTATTCAAAATGCTTAGTTTTCAGTAAATTCTTGTAAGATGCTGCTTAGATCAGTTAAACTAGATTTCAAAGAAAATGCTCTATAGCAGGGGCATAACCAGCGGCACAATCTGTTGGGTACTAAAGTGGTGTGGAAGGGGTTGAGACCAACTTATTAGTTTATAATAATAATAACATAAGACTTGGCGTTGGAATAATGTATTTAATTTCAAAGTATCAGGGACTCAAGTCCTTCCATTGCCTCGCTCCTTGGTTGTGCACTTGCTGTGTAGTTTTTATTTGTTTTGAAATAAAATTTAATGTTTTAGTTAATCACCACCTATTAATGATTGGGTTTTTCCCATGAAGATGAAAATATACACATAGCTGCCAACTCTGCTTTTTTTTTTTTTTAGAATTCTTCCAAATTTTCAGCATGTGCTATGTACAACTATACAACTTCATATAAATAATATAAATATATTAATTTAATTTTTATTTAAAAGAGGGGGTGGTGTGTAAGTTCTGTTCCAAAGGAAAAGTATAAAAAATCTTCTGAGTTTCATTAAAATTTAGTTGGCAGATATATATACAATAACTGAAATTTATGTAAATGTGTTACAGTTCTTTATCCATATTCCTATCAATCTGAGATTTTTATAAAATTGCATGTTTAAATTTTGGATATTTTCCCTTTAAATTTTTTATTACTTTTAATTTTAACCCCTTAACGCGCGCTGTCCTCGCTGCGAGGACGCAAAATTTAAGATCCAGCTGCAAAAATTCATCCCGAAAATTTTTTAGCAAAAATCCATCCCGAAAATTTTTTAGCTAAAATCAGGCATGAGAATTTTCCGCGGATCCGCGATTTTCCGCTTTTTTGCGATTTTCGTTAATTTCGCGGTTTTTTATTTTGTTAAAATCAAATTCCAATAACGATCAGTGTTCAAATGCTTCACGAAAAAGTTTAGATTCTCAATTTTTTTCCATCCAAAATATAAATGTCAATATTCATTTTAAACATGCTTTATCAGATTCTATAACATATAAAAGAACAGAATTATTCAATATTTCACTCATGTAATTTTTTGTCCCCTCCCCCATCCCCCTTTTTCGTCTCTAATCATTGCAGATCAAACATTCTGCAGGAAGCCTTTTATTTTTGAATATTTATCCATCCACAATTTTTATTTTAAACTTACTTTATGATATTCTAGAACCCATAAAGAAGTGGAATTGTGTTTAATATTTCTCTCATGAACTACTTTTTACACCCCCCCCCTCTTTCTTTCCCATTTTCCACCAGCAGCCAATGATTAAATGTTGATTGCTAGCTTTTTTTTAATTTTTTTTTTTTTAAACACATGTTTTATTGTGTTGATGTGCATTATTCTTTTAGTTTAATTTGTCACTTTTAAAATATTTTGTATAGTTTTTTCCTGTGAGCATTATTTTTCATTTGAAATAAATTTTATGAACGTACATTTGTATAGTTTTCCCTGTGCACGTTACTTTTCTTTTAAAATTAATTTTATGAACACGCGTGTTTCCTCTTTTTTAATTTTCTGCACTCTCATGCCTGAAAAATGTACGTTTATAACATAGCAGAAAAGGCCGTTTTTTTTTTAACCTTAAAATTTGAAATTTCTTTTAGTTTAATTTAGTTCATGAATTCCAGTGGCAGTATAATTTAAATGATCCGAATTGTCTTGTGCCGCAAAGGGTTAAATGTAAATTGTAATGCAAGGGTTTTTCTATTTATCTTATAACTTCTGTTCACTAAGGCAGTATTTCAAATTAAAAAAGTTACACCATTTTAGAAAAATTATGTATGTAAATAAGAAAATAAGTATAATTTTTTCTATTTTTGCAAAAGAATTTTTTTTTTTTTTTTTTTTTTTAATAATACATTAATATCTTGGGTATTAACTTATCATATTGGAACATTGATTCAAGCTATGACTTATTATATAGCTTTTTCAGCTTGGCTTCTTTTGTCTTTTTATTTAATTTTCTAGTGGAAAGAGTGACTGTGATAGCTCATTTTGTAGATCCATCAACTGTGAAAAACAGTCCATTGTTGCAGTCTGCACTTGCTTGTGCATTTTGTTATTTAGTTCAGAGTTTGGATGATGAGCATCCAACAATATCTCAGAGGACACTGTTAAATTTAGAAAGCATTAAAACTCCTTCCTTGAAGGTAAATAAATACTTTTTTTTCCCCCCTTTAAAAAGTATATTGTATATTATGTAAAAAATAGTCTTGTGTCTTTATTAAAATGATCCAGGGGTTTTAGTTTAATGAAATGTTTGGGTTAGGTTTAATGGGAAAAACATAATGTTAACATTCCCATTAAATCTAACCCAAACATTTTTCAGATAATAAGAAATGATAAAGACCCAGTCCATCCATTAGAAACTGCAGGAATTTATAAAGTCCCTTACACTGATAGTAAGGGTAATGAAAAATGTTATATTGGTAAAGCAAAAATAAAAATAAAAACAAGAATTAAAGAACATAGCCACTGACATTGCCACTGGTAAAATTACTACAGCTTTAACCCATATAAATAAAAATGAAGAAATAAATATTAAATTTGAAAATATTTCATGTCAGAAAAATCATGAATTATCATAATCGTAGATATGCTGCTTTTAGAGAAACCGTAGAAATTTTAAGTTTTCCTAATTCATGCAATGGCAACGATGGGGCAGGGCTAGATCAACAGTGGCGCCACATGCTTAAGAGTAGTGGCGTCCAAGGAAAACAACAGTTTCGAGACTTCAAGCACTGGATTGTCGTCGAGAAAGCTAGGGCGCCCCAGTGAAAACGTTCCGGCCAAGGAAACATGAAGTTTTTTAAAGGTTATATTTTTTAAATTAAGTTAATCATGATTGGAAATATCATGATTCTTTAAATATCCGTCTTAAACATACATACTAAACTAGTGGATCTGCAAATCAGGAGCCTCAATGTCCTATTTTCATCACTCAGCAAATCATTTATCTATATACCATATTATTAAAAATAAATAAATAAAAGTGTATGTATATATATATATATATATATATATATATAATGATTAACTCGCTATGTAACCAGATATTTTTCTGAGGGGGGCTACCCCAGCTCAACCCCTGTTGCTTCTGTCTGCCTATATCTATATGTATATATACACTCCTTCTCATAATTATAAGGGCACCCGTTTTTCTATATTAACTAAACACTGAACACTATTATTTATACAAATATATTTTTAATTAATTTGAATTTCATTAATAGACTATATTTAAAAAGTTTTATCATTTTTCTATCTTAAAAAACTTTAAATATGGTAAAAAGATGATTTTTCAGGTGTTCACAATTATAAGGACAGCTCGAATTTTAGTAATTTTTTTCAGTTATTCTTTAAATTATATTTTATGGGGTCTCTTTTTAAGGTTAAACAGTCAGACATTCTCTCTGGTATATATTTTTACGGGTTTTTTTTTTAATATTCAGTTTCAATACCACTTCGTATAGCATATATGATATTCTTAATACATTTAAACTATTTAAAATTGCTTTCCACTTGTATGCACTTTTCTAATATCATAAGTTAAGGTTTTTTCAACTTTTTAGCCATGGGAAAAGCAATAATACAGAAGTTTCTTTCTTCAAACTATTTCTTATTGCTCTAAAAGTAGAGCAAAAATGTAAGTCTTGTAGAAAAAAATATTATTACCCCCCAAAATCTAACAAAAATCTGATAATTTCATGTTTAAAATTTGCGGATATTCTCTTGATGTTCATAATAATAGAAAAAATTACTAAATTCATTCTGCCCTCAGTAGAAGCAGCTCCCCAGAGCACCATAGATCCACCTTTAAAATGCCCGATTCATATCTGCCTTTAAAAAATCTGCTCTGTTTTTCGCTATCTTCAGATCGTGCCAGTAACTGTTAAAACCATTTGGTTAATCAAAAATAAAATGTTTTTCATCCGAAAATGCAACATTTTACCATTTAATATTGTCTTTATTCAACTTTAACACAGACGTTCTTTTCCCGATTAAATGCTGATTGATTATTACAGATTTTTTATTCATTTTAACAAATTATTAATTATTTTAAACAGCATAAATGTGGACCCTAACCTTTTGTTACAAATTATGAGCAAATTCAGCAGCAATCATTATGAGTAGAACAGTAAGAGGAATTATGAGTCTTCAATCTCTGTAAAACAACTCTGATTTTGCATCAGATCTCACTCCTATCGAACCAGCAGTTCAACGTTTGATCACATTTCCTTCAGCAATTTTAGACCTTCGAATTTCATTAGAAATTCGGCGGATTGAAATTATCCTTCCACTTAAAAAACACATTTATCATACTTCACTACATGAACGTTCTTTTTTTTGAGAAATTATCAGTTATGTCCGTCCAAGAAAATTTGAAGGCTTATATATGAATTAATTTAGCCCAGTAGTTAACAAATTTGCATGTCAACTGTAATTTATCCGCTAGTAAGTTAAGTAAAACGAAAAAATCTTGATTATCTCTATAATTATGAACATCTAAAAACGTGGAGAAAAACACATTTTGCATTATTTTTTATTAATTTTGTTTCATATTAAAAAAATTATAGCAATTTTGAATTTTAGAATACTAGATATATTAAGTGCACTTAGTATAATCTTGTTCACAATTATTTTTACATTAGTTATTTCAAAATATAAAGTGTCCTTATAAATATGAGAAGGAGTGTATATATAGTTCCCTGTAACTCATATCCCTATATTAACTCCTAGTAACTCATTTGTACTTGTACCAAATTTCATGTCAAATTATTGCATAATATATCAGAAATATTTTGCTTAGCCTTGTAAATTAATTACCAATTCTATGCCTACCATTTTTGACAGAAAACATGAATTTAAACATTCAAATAACATATGTATACCTCATTATGTGTAATGCAGTGCAACTATTTTTAAATGTTTATATAAGAAATACCATCTATAGACCATAATAGTATGAAGTTCTTTTGTGTGTCTCTGTATATGCACAAATAAAAACTATCTAACTTATTTTTTGTAACTTATTTATATTTGAACCAAATTTGATGTCATTTGGATGGTTATAGAATGTCGTTGGAATTATTTTGTGTGGTCCTGTAAATAAATTATTTAGTCTATACATACTTTTTTCTGCACAAAACGTGCTGATAAGCATCTCAGTAATGTATTTTAATTTCATTTTGTTTAATGCAGTGTAACCATGTTAAAATATGTTTAAAAGAAATTCTGCCTATTGGCTGTTATGATAAAGGCCACACCCTTTAGAAACCGGTTGTGCTGTCTTTAAATTTTTGGTGTGTGAAGAAGTTTTAAAGTTTAAATATAAATATGTGTACACTACACAGTTACAGTTTAGCTAGGAATGTGAAAGATATGATAGCTAGACAAAATGGATGTATCTATCCTCTCCTTTACTCAGAGTAGAATAACCCATTCTCCAAACAAGAATACCTGTTCCACATTCAGTAATTCACATGTACATACGTGTCTGATCGCTATTCTGCCCCTAAAATAGCATAAGTGGGTTATTTTAGGATAAAAAAAGTGATTGATGTTTGTGTGTCATATGGATCCACTTAACCTTTGACTTCATTTTGCTCAGGAGAAAAATTTTGCAATGATGAATGTGGGAAAACAACTTTTAGAAGAATAATATGCTCATGTTTGTTTAACATTACTTAAATACAGTTTGTGCAGTGACCATATAAATAATGCAATCAGTGTAGGAAAACGATACATATGGAAATGATTGATTGGGGTTTCACTGTATTTGTTAAGGCAGCATACAGTTTCTTATACATTTTGTTACAAATACTGATTTTTGTTGTTTTCATCATCTTGATTGTTTGTATTTTGTGCTGTTTTTCTTTTGCTTATTTATATATTTGTTTCAGTTGTTTGTATGGTGCTTAGGGATTCAGTTTGATTCCAACATCACAGATCGACCTTTGATTCTACAAACCATTCTTCAGATCCATAACCACCTTACTACAAAACGCTTTTTAACATGGGATTTCTTTCTGAATCGTTTTGATACATTGTTTTTAGAAGATCAGATTATATTGGAAAGACTCGGTGAAATTTCTTATGTGAGAGGTAAGATGAATAAAAATGCATATAAAAAGTGCATGAAAATATTTATATAAAATAAATAATAATGTGAATAACAATAATTTAATTCTTTTTATTATTTTATTTATGTGTTTCTTTTCAAATTAATAATGACTTTTTTTTCCTTTTTATATTTGTGTTAATTTTAGTAGCCTTTTTCCCCCATTTTCAGAATCCATTAATATATAGAGTTAGATATCTTTTCCTGCTAGAGAAGTATTTTGTTTGAATTCATATCCACTACTTCTCACTGTTTTTAACACACATTTTTTAGTATTGTTATTTTTATGATATGAATCCTTTGTTATATTTTTCTGAATATATTTATAAATCTTTTAAATTACTTCAAAACTTTTTAATTTATTTATTTTGTTATACCACTATGTAATACATCTTTTTATTTTAAGCTTGATTATCGACCAAAAAAAAAGAATCATTAAATACCCATGAATGTTAGAAAGGGAGAAAGGGGGGGATGCTGTCTGATTTAGGAACTGTTTTATCTATAAATTTGATGTTTTATATGAAAATTCTCCAAGTTTGTATTCACTGCATTATTAAAGAGTTTCTAACCCTACCCTTAAAGAGTTTTGAAATGGGAGTAAATGCAATTTGGCAACCACTTGAGGTAAAAACTTGATATTTTATTTGGTAATTCTTCATTTAAGTTTATATTCACTATGTTATTAAAATGTTGCTCAATCACCTTAAAAGGGGGTGAAATGGGGGTAAAAGAAGTAATCTGCTGTACAATTTAAAAACTGTTTAAGCTAGAATTTTGATAATTCCTATGAACCTTCATTGATAGTGCAACCCTAACTTAATGAGAGTAGTGAGAGACGCCGTATAAAAAATTTGAAATGGAATATTATTCATCAGTAGATTAACCATGAAAATTCATTTAAAGAAATTGGAGTGTAAGGCTGATTTTTACACCACATAAAAAATGCCAGAACTGGGAAACGAACCTGGGCATTCTGTTTACCATGTGGATTCTCTACCACTGAGCCACCCTGGCTGATAACCAACTTGGCATTTCTCACACAATATCCATTGGCTAAATCACTGTGTCTGCAAATGCAGATGAATAATTTTGTCACCTCTTATATCTGTGTTCGTAGACACGGTGACTTTGCTAATGAATATTATGTGAGAAATGCCGAGTTGGTTATCAGCCAGGATGAATCAGTGTTAACGCAGCGCTGAGTCAGCTGCGTATGATAAGCAGAGTGCCCAGGTAAGATTCCTGGCTCTGGCATTTTCACGTAGTCGATATAAAAATCAAGCTTACATTCCAATTTTTCTAAATGAAATTTGAAATAGCAAAAAATAGAGATTTTGGTAAATTGCTTGTCGAACTTTCTAATTATTACATTTTCTTTTCTTTGACCCCATTTTGTCAACTTTTTTTTATAATTCTTATTATTCATCATCATTATAATTATTATTATTATTACAGATTTGAAGAATACTAATGTAAACAGTGAAATGTTCTTAACCAAACTGAAACGTGCCCAAGATGCATTAGCTCATACCAGCAGAGCAAAATCCCTGACTTCTAGTTTTGGTGACAAGATCACATACAAGAGAATTGTTACATCTTTGAGCCCAATGGCATTTCGTCAAGATAAAATGGGTAAAATTTTTATATAATTATTACTTAATTATTCAGGTATAATTGAATAAATAAAAGCTTAAAAAAACTTATATGTCTTATACTTATAAGAATTTTGAAAATTGTAATTTTTCCCACTTCAAAAACATGTGACCTTCATTAGTTCCAGATGTTTTCTTTCTGCTCCAGAAGGTTGAGTTTATCCTCTGCTTTCCTTTAGATTCAAGTGATTTGTTGCCACCTAAAATTCATACTTAAGTTAATTTTAAAAAATCTAATTGTCGTGTTTAAATTCTGTTTGCACTCCTAGATTCAGAAAAATCGCCCCTTTCATTTGGTATCGAATTTGTAGCGATTGGATTGATATTTCTAATTTATTTAGCCATTTAATGTTTCTTAAACACATCTTAAGCTCAAAATTGACTGGTTTATTTATTGATAAAGGTCGACGTTTTAATTAATATCTCTGGAACTAATTAAAATTTTAAAATTATGTTTTCAGGAGCCTCTCAAAAAGGCTCCTGAGCATCTGCACGTCATTTTTGTACTTCTGAGTTCAATAGGGGCTGAACGAATAGAAGAACAGACAAACAGACCTTTCCTTTTATTATTACAAATAAGTAGTCAATTACAGTTAGTTGAAATGCATTATGTTTTAGCTAAAAAATGGGTCTTCAAATTAGAGCTGACGTAAATCACCAAAAAAAAAAAAAAAAGAAATTATATCATAAATAAATCATGAAAAGAAATGGAACTTTCATAAATCAAATCCTTTTTTAATTTGCGTATATGTTCAGTAGTATAAAACTTTGATCTACCACTCATTCACTCATAATCATTTGTACTACTCTAATGACCTTTGCCTCTTAGAATGAAAAATCTGTAGCCGATAGTTTAAGAATGCTACATGCTACATCTATACAAATTACTGTGTACATGGTTTTATTTGAATTTTAAGTAATTGCCAGATTTAACAACTTTCTTCTTTAGGAACTTTTTAATACAAAAGAATGTGTGTATAAAATAAAAAATCTGGAGTGACTCCACTCGACTTTCCGAACATTGGGTAATTAACAGTTTTGTAGATAAAGTAAAGAAAAAGGAGTTGTTAAACAAACAAAAGAGAGAAAACCGTAATAGAGTGTTTGAGTATTTTTCTCCATATATTACACGATGTTTTATTTAACGCTACTGAACTTTGAGCCCATAGATCATAATGATAAAGAATTTTTCGTTGTGTCCCTGTAAAGCCCTATAAATGCTAGATTCACCAAAATGCTTATAGTTAGTGCAACAGTGATTTATAATACTTATATAAATTTTCAGCTCAATTGAATAAGGCGTTTAGATGCTATCGTACTTTTAAAAATTTGGTTCCATAGGCCATAATGATAAAGAATTTTTCTTTGTGTCCCTGTAAAAAAACTGTAAGTCCTAGATTTCCCAAAATCTATACAGTTGGTGCAACTGTGACCTATAACATGTGTACAAATTTTTTGCTCAGATTAATAAGGCGTTTAGATGCTATCACACTTTTAAAAATTTGGTCCCATAGGCATAATGATAAAGAATTTTTCTTTGTGTCCCTGTAAAAAAACTATAAGTGCTAGATTCTCCAAAATCTATACAGATTGAGTATTTTTGACCTATAATATGTGTATAAATTTTTTGCTCAATTGAATAAAGCGTTTAGATGCTATCGCACTTTTAAGATTTTGCTCCCATAGGCCATAATGATAAAGAATTTTTCTTTGTGTCCCTGTAAAAAAAACTATAAGTGCTAGATTCACCAAAATCTATAGGGTTCGTACTATGGTGACTTACAATATACGTACCAACTTTCAGGTTATTCGAACAAAGCGTTTAGACGCTAGCGTGTTCACTCACAGACATACACACATACATACACACACACATACATACATCATCTCAAAAATAGTGAAAATGGACTCATTGGACTTCGAAACGTATAGAAACATCAAAATCTCAAATTCGGATTTTTGTCATGATTACAATACTTTCCTCACTATAGTGTTCGGAAAGTAAAAAGTGCATAAAAAACAAAATTACCTTCTTGACATTGTAATAAAATAATTTTTGTATTCTGCAAATCTAGCTAATCATACTTTCTGAATGATACCATTTTTAACCCTCTACTCCCATGATTAATGTGTTGAAAGTGTACAACAAATTCCATGTTTGCCTGTTAATATATAGATTACTCAGTGTTAATATCTACATGCTGTTTTTTTTTTTTTTTTTTTTTTAATCTTTTTTAACCCATTAATGCCCGAATTAATTCTGCTAAATATATTTTGATGAATATTTCAAATCTAAATTAATATGGGCTGCTGAGAGTGAAATTTATTAAATTCAAACAACTCTTCTGTTAGTTTTAAAATTAATGCCTGTCTTTATTTGAGGATACTCGGGGTTCCAGGGAAAAAACTTTGACATAGGAAAATTTTAAGATAACAGATAAATTTCTTATTTTACATTAATAAAGACCTATGAGTAAAGTATTTTAATGTATAGTGTTATTCGATTTGACTATAGTTGGCGTGCCTGCTCTAAATGCAAGCACATGTGTAATGAATGAAGAGTCAAAAATCACTTTAAAAAATTGTGAATTTATAATAATGATGTAAATTACTTATACTAAAAAAAGAAGAAATCCTTCTGAAATTCCACAAAGGTTCTATACACTGTTTTATTAGTTGTCCTTAAATGAGGATGCTAGGCATTAATGGGATAAAAAAAAAAAAAAAAAAAAGTTATAATTTAGCATAATGAAATGGTGATGCAAATAGTAAAGTATTATTCTGTTTGAAAATTACCACTTGACGATTTGGTGAATCTCTTTCACAGTCCGTATGATAAACTACCAAATTATGCCAAGCTATAGTTAAATTTCAAGGTATCTTAAAATAATAATATAAATAACAAATTCAAACCAAATTTTGAAAAACTTATTTATGTATTTATTGTTTTACTTATTATTTATTAGAAATATCTTATTTATGAGTTCCGCGGATAAAGATAATCTCAGGTCTTGTTGTGTATATGAGTTGTCAAATGCATCAAATAGCATGTTGGTCCCAATACAAAAAGTACTAATACCAATAATTTTGTTAAATCTTTTATCTTCTATAAGTTTTTGATTGTACAATTTCAGAAAAATTTTATGAAAGGCAGTCATCTGCACCTGTTTTGAAGAGGAAAAGTTCACGTCTTGTTGGAAGCACTTTTGGAGCTATGGGCCCTTTGCAACATTTCCCTAATAGTTTCTTTACAGGTAATTTTGACTTAATTTCTAGATATATTGTATAACATAAAATGAAGCTTTATAAGTTTTTATGATTTCTTAGATAAAATTTTGTGATAGACTCATTATTTTTCTTATGTCAATGTTGCCAAAATTACCTGCCTTTTGAAAGATAAATAAACATGTTAAAATATCAGAATAAAGTTTTCATTTTTGTGTACTTTTAAATACTACTAGTTATGCATTTGGTCTGCACTGTAAGGAAAATTTTGTTTGTTCGTATTATTAATATAATGATTCAAAAAAAAAAAAAAAAAAAAATTACACATTGATACGTAAAGTAAAAATTTCCTGGATATGTTGCTGATCATCTATAAAAAATAAATAAATAAATTCCAAATTTAAATCTTCTTTTTTCCCCCTTGATAATGATTTCAGTTACTTATTAAAAATTAAAATATTTTTCTTATTTTCTTATTCCATTTCAAGTATATTAGTATGGTATTATTATTATTATTATTATTATTTTTTTCTAAATATGTCAGATTTAGTTACAATGTTAGTTTTATTGTGTTATATTTAGTATGTAGTAAAATTCTTTAAAAATGTGTTATGCCTGTACAAACCAAAACACTTCGTGGAGCACATCAGAAACATATTTTATTCTGGCGAGCCGCACCGTGTGTATATGTGTATATATGTGCATATGTATATGTTTGTGAGTGCATGAATCATGTATGTATATACTGTTTTTGGGGGAGGACAGTTTGAAGACCTGGAGCAGAATACATTAATTTAAATTATTTTCATTCATAAATTAACAATAGAATCATTGAACATTTATGACTATACATTAATTACTACTAACAAACCCATACGAAATTTTCACAATTTCTTTCTTTTTTTATTTACCCTTAAAATTTGGTACTTATAAGTCTTATTCCAGTTTCACCACCCAATTTAAAATTTTGTTCATCAGAAGCCAAATTATTATTAGCTTTTGTGGGATGAAACACTAATGATAGTTACATCAAATCATTCAAAGAAAAGTTTCAAAATAAAATTCATGTTGGACGACCCAGTTTTCATAATTCCCAAGGCAGGACAGCTTTAGTGAAAGACCCATATGGTGACTTTTAAATTTTTGCCTCTATGCTGGCGATGCCTTTTATTTTTTTAATTTATTCATTTTGGCATAATTAAAAAAAAAAAAAAAAAAAAAAAAAAAAAAACTTCTTATACTGTTGATTATTGTGTTTTTTAGTGAATTTATAATAATAGTTCATATTTTTTTTTATATCTTTAAAAGTACTGCTAGGTTTAAAATGATGATTGCGAAGATTGTAAAAATGCAACTTTTAGAAATAGATTTCTCTATAAAATGATTTTATCAGACAAATGAGGTCATTTTTTTTATTAGATCACTGAACTGAGTCTGTGTGTATAAATATTGCTTATTTATTATTTTTATCCTCACGTATTTTATTAAGTCACTATCGTATCGTTTTTTACAAAAGTTAATCATAATTGTTCCACATTAAAGAAATATTATATAGATTATAAAAAGAATGAATCTAATAATATTTCATTACAATAATATGATTCTTTAGCTACCATAATCATTGAAAGGGATTTTCACTTTGACAAGTCAGAACGGATTTATTAATTTTTTATCTGTTAACCAAAATTGTCAAACTTTAAGTATTGTTAATCTCTTTGTGGGCCACAAAATCTACACGTCAGGCCATGGGTTGGCCACTCCTGCTTTAGATGATGTACAGCTGGAATTTTAAGATTAGGAAAAAAGGTTTCTCAGCATGCAAGAAGTACAACTAATTTTGCCATTGATAATGTTGCAAGGCAAAACACGTACTTATAATACATTTTTATTGCAAAAATAAAATCTTATAAATTTTACTTTTAAATGTTTTTCAATCTCTTTAACCTTGATTAGCTAATTTTAGATTAGTGTTTTATTTTGAAGTGCTTATAATAAATTTTTGCAGATGGACATTTAAAAGAAAGCATGCAAGAAGAAGCCCATTTCTTAAATGTACTTTACAAATCAATGGACATCGAAAATCATGACAAAGAAACACTTCATCTTGTAATTTTTCTTTTAATGCAGGTAATTACTTTACTAGTCAGTCTGTGCTCGCCTAGTGTTCTATTTTTATGCATGTATTTCCAAAATTATTTCTTCTTGCCAATTCAAATTGCTAAACATTGATTTACATAAATTTAAAACAAATGGCTTCATTTTTTACATTGTAGTATTTTTATGTTTTAAAATCCAAATGTCTCCAAGAAATTAAAAATGACATCGTAATTCTTTAATTCATATTTTTTTAGCATGTGTGGTATTAATTATTTAAGCCCTTTTTAATTTAAACTATTGACATAGTTATAGTGGGTGGGCCCTTAACCCCATAATTGTATCAGAATATAGAGGTTTACAATTTCTTTATTTTACATTGTAGAGTTATGTTTACCCAGTTAAAAAAAATATATTTATCTTTTTCTCTAATCTGCAATCTAAATTTTATTACCCTTTTAATTCTCATCAATTTAATTTTTCAAGCTCTCAAGATTATTATTAGCTCTACTTTATTCTCATTAATTAAAATGAACCTCTCAAAAATTATTATTCTTATCTCAAGAAGCTAAACACAACTCTACAAAAGTGGCATGTGATCGTTAGTGTAATACCAATTCATAGATGCTGATTCAGTCACAAAATAATTGTTCTCAGTAAACCTCTTCACCCACTGTTGCCAAAAGCTGAAGCTAATGTTATTCTATGGGAAATTTTCTTTACTCACAGCTCATTAAGTAATAAATATTTTTAATTCTGTTTTCACCTTCAGAAAATTCTGAACTGTTAAATTGACGCACCTTTTTAAAAAATGTATTTTCCTTATTATGATAATAAAATCACAAATGAAAAAATAAAGGTTTTTTTAATTGAGTTTTTTCTTAGCTAACTTTAAAAGTGTATAATTTTGGTTCATGTGGTTTAGTAGGAGATAAGCTTTACCTTTTTTTCACCCACACTTGGTCAAGAAAATTATCAATTCGAGAAAATGACCTGTATATGTATATAAGTTTTTAATATTTTACTACTACCTTTTTCTTTTCTTTTTTCTTTCTTTCAGAAGATAATTTTTCAAAAAGTTTAAAGTATTTTTTTTTTTTTTTTTTTTTGTTGTTGTTTAATAAAATCTATTGAATAGAAGTAAGTTTTATATAGTATTCTTTATTTATTTATTTTTTTAAATAATTTTATTTTCTTAATCTTTTAGTTTCTATCAAGACCAGATCCTATCCATCGTTTTGATGAAAAAAATATTACTAGAAGCCAGGTAACAATTTCTGTGTTTTATTTGTTGGTTTTAATTGAGCTGATAGATTTGAATTTGTTTAGCTATGGTTATTTATGAAAGGATTATATTAAACAGCAATTCATTGGTAAATGTTGTTGAAGAATATTTCAAATATTTGAATAACAAATTCAAAAAGAGAATTTTTATTAATTTGTATATAAAAAAGTCTGTCATGCCAATGCAGGTGTTTTTGATATTCATTGAACTTGAGAGTTTTAATAATTTGTCTTGAGTAATATCATGATATTCAATTTAGGATTTTTTTTTTTTTTTAAATCAATTTTAAATATGTATTTTATATTACTGTTCTTGTAGCTTTTTATAAGTAGATTTTAAAGGACTGAAATGCGTACAAAAAATGGAAAACTAAAATTTTAGCTATACTTTTATTTTTTCATTCTTCATTGTAATATTTAAAAAAAAAAAAGAAAAAGAAAAGAAAGTTACAACATAAATATTTAAAAAAAAATTAAATTGAAATTGAATTAAATAAAAAGTTTGATTTTTAAGTATCAAAATAAAATAAATCTTTGAATTGAAATTTGTAGTAGTAATTAGAAGATGTTAGGAAATTTTTTTTTTTTTTTTTTTTTTTTTGAAAATATTGGGATTATTACCATTATTTTCTTTTTAAATTTTGAACTCTTAATTAATTAAATATATAAGCTGAATTAAAATCTGAAAAGATAATTGACACACAGTTTTTCATAAACATAAAGGTGAGACATCGTTATTTAATCAGAGATATCGCTTTATGAGATCTTTAAAATATTGAGTTTGTCAGGTAATTTCATTTAAAAAGACCGATTCATTCAAACATCATATTAACAAAATATTATTTTTTAAAGATTATTTATTGAACATAAATCATTTTATTACTATTTTTTTAATATATAGGTTTTTTTTTTTTTTTTTTATGTTTAAAATTTTTAATTATTTTTTGTTCTCTTAATTATTGGGAAAATGTATAATTACACTGGTCAGTGGAAATAATAATACTAATTTTTTTTCTTCCAGCAAAAAATAAATAAATGAAACTAAAAAATAAAATTAAATAAATAAATAAATAATGGTGGATTGTATGAAATTGACATTATTTATTCGTGTCACCAAAATTGCTCTGTCACATACTGTTTTTAAAAGAAACTATATATACATAAAATAAAACTTAAAAACTAAAATTGTTTTATTTTTTTAACCCCCCTCCCCCCCCCCCAAAAAAAAAAAAAAAAAAAAAAATATGGAGCAGTTTAATTGCTATAATTGGGCTTTATTTTTACAGGGAGTATTTAGCTTTTATATTAACCAGTGTTCTTTTATAACATCAATTAAATATGATGCTTTGTTATTTATCATGTTATACATTCTGTACATAACATTGATTCAAAAATACGTATTTCTTTTATTTTATGCAATAGACAATCTAGAAGGCAATTTTTATTTTTAAGATTTATAAGAAAATTAACCCGGTAGCACTCGCTGGGGTGACTCAGTTACCTTAAAAAAGTCAATTAATTGGAATAGGTAGCCGGTTTCGGAAAATCGCCAACATGGCGCTTTTCTTATCGTGCCGAAAATTGCAACCCTCCACAGCATACGTAAGAGAGTGCGAGTTACGTCAAACAGAACGCTGAATACATGTGGATTAGACTAGAAAGGGTTTATTAGTGTCGCTCTAGAACTGCATAGTGAGCTATTGGAGACAATATTGATTTTAAGCCTAGGGTTTAAAATACGTATGGAAACAATTTATTATATATACACATACATGTTTTGATTATATATATATATACAGTCGGTAACAAAAGTGTCCGAACACTAGCAAAAATTCCTATGTAAAAAAAGTACACTTCATACGGTTTTGTTAAATAAATCCTTGTCGAATCCTGTTCTTAGTCAGTCTAAGAACATGATTCGATAAGGATTTATTTAACAAAACCGTATGAAGTGTGCTTTTTTTACATAGGAATTTTTGCTAGTGTTCGGACACTTTTGTTACCGACTGTGTATATATATATATATATATATATATATATATAATTTAAACATTATATATAAAATTAAATACACATAATATTATATGTAAATAATATAACACTTTAACCCATCCCTTAAAGTTAATCACAGACTATCGCTAATATCCCACTGCGCAGTTCTAGTTAGACGTTAAACTCACTCAACCTCATTCTTGATGGAAAAAAAAAAAAGAGAAAGAAAGAAAGAAAAGAAAAACTCCTCCAAACGCCATTTTTTTAAAAATAACTTTTGGGGAAAAATGTTTAAAATCGATTATACACTAATCGCTATAAGTACAGTCGGTTGCAAAATTATTCGAGCACTAGCCAATAATTCCTATGTTAAAAAAGTACACTTAAGACTGTTTTGTTAAATAAATCCTTGTCGAATCATGTTCTTAGACTGACTAAGAACATGACTCGATAAGGATTTATTTAACAAAGCAGTATTAAGTGTACTTTTTTTAGACAGGGATTATTGCTAGTGCTCGAATAATTTTGCAGCCGACTGTATATAGTGAGCGTCTTCAAATAACGAAAAAAAAAACCTGAATATTTAAATTTAGTTATAATGTATTACCTTAAGAGGTCATACCTTCCGTGGAGGATCAAAATTGTGATGGCATGTCTCCGGACCATCTTTAGGGGTACATTCAATTACCCATAGCGCAGTACTAGTGTGACGTTAAAAATCAATCAACTAACTATAGAGCGTCTCCAATTGCCCATTGCGTAGCATAACGCAACGTTAATCCTGCTCAGCGCGGCTCCCTTAATTTGTATTCATTAAAATATCATTAAATTAATTAGACCGGTAGCACTCGCATGGGATGACTGAGTCACCACAACTGCTAAAACTTTTTAGGGGTACATACAAATGAAACACTTCCAGTTGCAAAGCCGTTTGCAAGCATTCCAAATCTATGACTGCAGTCGGCAGCAAAAGTATCCAAGCACTAGCAAAAATTTCTATATGAAAAAAGCACACTTAACACTGTTTTGTTAAATAAATCCTTGTCGAATCATGTTCTTAAACTGATTGAGAACAGGATTCGACAAGGATTTATTTAACAAATCTGCATTAAGTGTACTTTTTTTACATAGGAATTTTCGCTAGGGCTCTGTTACTTTTGCTGCTGACTGTATTTGCAAAAAACTTGCAAAATTTACGTCATCGAAATTGCAAGCGTTCCGTTTGTATGTAACCCTAAGAGAGAGAGCGGACGTGCGTTTTATGTCACACTAGTGCTACGCTAAGACAATTGGCTACAGTCTAGGACACACCACTTAAGGGTGTATATTTTTTGTATATTTACAGGGTGGGTAGGCAGGCTGAGTTTAACGTCGCACTAGTGCTGCACTATTGGACAATTGGCGACGTACAAGGACTCACTCCTAAGGATGGTCCTGAGACATACCATCACAATTTTGATCCTCTACGGAGTAGATGGCTCCCTTGCTTCGGTGACATTTTATATTTACCGATAAATGTATGTACATGGTTGAGATTATATAGGTTTTAGGTAGCACTAGTGCTACACTATTGATAAATGGCAACTCTCTAGGATACGCCCCGAAACGTGGTCAGAAGACATCAGTGGCGGCTCGTGAGTGAGGTTTTGGGAGGGCTGCAGGCCAATGGCTGAAAACAGTATGTTAACAACGAAAACGTTTTCTTTTAATTGGCTCTTGAAGTGTTAACATATTTACTTAGATTGTCGAAATAAGCGAATCAGCCAATTAGGTGAATAAAAGTTCCATTCTTTGTACTTTTTCTAGATGTTTTGATGAAGTACCCCCAATACGAGCCGCCACTGGAAGACATATCATCAAAATTTTGGTCCGCCATGGAGGGGAATGGAGCCTTCATGGTGAAGATAGATTAAATCGGAGAATCATTTTCAATGATAATCATAACAGAACTTCATCAAAAATATTTTCCAATGCACCTACAATATTAAAAATTTATCAAAAGCCATAATTCCGATACAACTTGAAACTTTATTAAGACTTGTAATTATTTTCATAGCATTTTTCTCAAAGCACCAATTCCATTTACTTCCCCAGGACCATCCTTATGGGTGAGTCCCAGACTATTTGCCAATTGCCCAAAGCGCAACACTAATGTGACGTAAAACCCAACCAACAAACCGTTTAATATTCCATTTAATATCTTACTTTAAAAAGCAAAACTATTCGAGCTATGTAAACCTTCGTATACAAATTTCGTATGGCAGATCTTCATTTCAAATTACACTTTCATTTTTGTTTGCACAAATATGAGGCTTTCGCTAAATCTGTTTGCTCCATGTGTTGCTAACAATAATGTAATGATGGGGTCAATGATGAGAAAACGCTGACACAAACTGAGCAGAAGGAACAAAATGAGAGTTTACTATTTTTGGCGAATTAGCACACTTATGGCATCAGGCAGCTGCAACTGAATTCCAACAGTTCGAGGGTTAGCCCGCGCCTTCCACCGGGTTAACAACACAACTTTTATTATTTAAAGTACAAAATCCAATTCTTTTTATATATTTTTAAGGAAATTTTCTTTATGCATTGTAAATAACTAAGAAAATTCATGTATCATATTTCAAATAGTGTTAAATTTTTACTTCTTAGATTTAAGAATCAATTATAATTCTGCTGTGCAAACTAAAATATTTTTAATTCTTGTGCTGTTACATGCATATTTTTTTTTTTTAATTATAGCTTCTAGAAATATGTTTGAAGATTTTTTTTTTTTTCTAACTTAGTATTTTGTATCATCTTTTATAGTAGATAAGCTATTAAAAATCATTTGTAATATGTGTGGTCCGTTAACTTTATTAAATAATTTTTCAAATTTCAAATTTTTTTTATAATCTATAAATTAAAAATAGTACTACTGGAACTATTTAATTTTTCTGTTCATTTAACTGCAACTAAAATTTAATTTTGTGTATAATTATGTGTAATGTGAAATTTATTCTTCTCAATGATTTTTAGGATATCTTATTTTACAATATCAACAATTTATTTGCTTATAAAATTTAATGCTTTGTTATCATTTGGGTATACTTATAAGATTTATCTCTTTTAGACTATCGTATTGCGGCACTTAAATATTATGTTAGGTTACAGTCAACATCAAGGAGAAGGAAGATTTTTGCTACCCCCTCATAAAATCAGGTAAGTTTCATCTAGTGATGATTTTGCTTGAAAATTTTTACAATCTTCTAAATACACAAATGCTTTAATGTCTCTGAAAATTGTTTCAGGTGTTCTGCGATATTTTGCACTTTTCTTTTATGTATGCCAAAGGTAATAATAAATTTCTAAATTGTGAAACATTAATATAAATTTTTATTTTATAATATAGTTAGTTAATAGTTAATAATTTATATAAACTTTGCACCTTATTTTTTTCATATATAACTGTTATTTTGTATGCAATTTTAACTACTGTAAAAGCACTTATTTTCGTGAGCCGTAATTTTCACAAAAATGAAGATATCAGTGATTTCGCGAGCTGAAAATTTCGCGAATTTTATATGAATAGAACCGAAAGTTGAAAAGTACCTAAATATAGAATATAGAACCCGTTTTGCATAAGGCATTTTAAGAAACTTCCTTTTGTCCAAAAAATTTGTCTCGTTTCCCCCCCCCCCCCCTTAATCGCTCTGAAAACAATTCATTCTTACAACGGTGCTTATACATCAACTTTGGCCGTGGCTCAACAAGCGCATTCCAATTCCAACTCAAACAAGTTTCTTTTCTCATTCTCTTTTTTTCCCTCGCGCTTTATCAAACTAGGGACTTCTGAACCCCCCTTTTGCACCGAAAATGTAATCACCCCACCCCCTTCGCTTTTCTCGGATTCGGACTGTCCATGTCTGTTAGCTTTGGTAAGTGAAAATTTCCTGATTTTTTATTATTATTTGAGACAAAAAAAAAAAGTATTTCGTGAGGCTTAAATTTTCACGATTACAATGGGCTCGCGAAAATCGCAAAAATTAAAGCCTTGTGAAAATAAGTGCTTTTACAATATTGAACTTCTTTGTTATGTTTTGATGTGTTCAATTTTCATATATTTAAAAAAAAATTTTAAATTTCTATTGAGCGAAATTGTATCCCAAAACATTGATTTATTGGATGTTTAATATATATAATAACATTCATTATCTGTTATTATATAGAAATACCAGATGGTTATAAAATAATTATGTCTGTTTAGAGATAACTGTAACTTCATTGAATAATCCAAATGACCCCAAACTTATTGGTGTACTTACTTTATAAGAAGGGGGAAGAACAATGGTACAAGGAAAAAGAAAGGTTAAAAAAATTCCTAATAGAGAGTGCTTTGTGGATTGCCGCTAAATAGATTTTATAAGTTTTATTGTTTGTGTAAATTGTATTGAATTTGGAAGCTGGTTTTGACCCCAGCAGGGGCTGAGAGGTTCTGCTTTCTGGAAGTTGGTAGGCGAGGATTGCCGAAATTGATACCAAGTTGTGCTTGTCAACCTAGTTATTCGGAGTTTTCTGGGGTTTCCTCCGAAACTCACATAAATATCTGCTAGGACCTCTTAGAAAAACCTCCTATGGAGGGCACACCACCGAGGCCTAGTAGTGTCAGTCTCAACCTCATATAATCAATTGGCCTTAATCCTAACACCAACACCAGAAACTGGTCCTAGTACACATGCAGGAACTGTATCATCCATATTCTGCTGTTCAAAAATTTCTTAGGAGAGTAATTCAATCTTATGCCTTTTAGCCCTCTAAGCATTTGAACCGGATTTTTGTAACTCAGACATCTTTCAAACGGTTTGAGGGTGGTTCTTGTAAAGCAAGAAATCTCTCTCTAACTCGTGCTAGACATCAAATTGTAACTTAAAATGATGGAGCTAGAGTGGTCAACAAGATTATTTTTGTTGACAGTAAAATTACTTTCTAAGTAGAAATGTCATTTGAGGTGAGAGGGTTAAAATTAGCTTTCATCAGCAATTGCTGGCAGCCAACATGGATCAAAGACTGCATTTCGCGTTAATGTTTATAGCATGAATTGAGATTGATGATTGCTTTCCATGAAGGATTTTATGGGGAAATTAAACCAATTTTTATTTGAATGGTATAGTAAATATGCAAAATTATGAAGTATAAGCCAAAAATATCTGCCAAAAATAACTCAAACATTTCCCCTTCACTCTACAAAAATCCCCGTGCTACAAAAATCCCCGTTAAATTTTATCGTTAATCCTTATTTATTTACTTATTAGAAATTTATTTTAATTTATTATTTAGTTATTATTTTGAAGAGGTATGTCTGACAAGTTCTGTAAAGTGTTTGGTTACTGGAGGAACACACAGGTAGATGTTGAAAACATTTTGTTGTTCCTGAAATGCAACATAGAGGGTGCCTTTCTTAAACAAATTTTATGCAAGTGGAAGAACTCATTACATAATTATTTTAACAAAATAATTCTACTCATGAAATGAAAATATATGTTTGAATCATAACTGTGATTGTTCAAATTTGTTTGTACCATCTAATGAAACCATAACTGGTTTTTAAATCTAGTTACTTTTTATATTTAAATCTATGTTTAAAATTGTCATTTTTCAAATTTAAGTACACCTATAAATCTTGCCTGTCTTTGCACGGGCTTCATGGGTCTAAGCATACATCCTGCTATGGTCGTACCATCGCTGTATAAAAATAGCAGCATTTTGTAGTTACATACGATCATTGATAAATCTGTCTGATGAATCATGCAATTATAATTTATATTCATGCATTTCAAACTATGGAAAAATCGCTAATGGGTAAAAGTGGCTTATAGTCGAAGTATTCTTATAGTCGATGGAACTTTGATCGATTTTCAGTTTTAATTATCTTTTAAATCAGAGTTCTTTTTCAATTTTTTAAAGCCTCCACCATTCAAATTTTAATCGCTTGTAAAAATTTGGTGGTCCTAAACCACTGGCACCCATAGGCCCAGGTCTCACGGGTCTAAGCCTAAATTCAGCCCTGTGTACAACATCTCTTATGAAAGTTTTTTGTAGATTAATTGTATAATGAGCCAGTGTTTTCTATGATGTGGTCTCTTTTATTCTCCGATATGATGTCATGTAATTTTTGTCTTTGGGAATATTTAATTCCCTCATGTTCTGTAAAGATGTCTGCAATCTTTCTGCTTTAAAAGATAGCATATCTGCAGAACATCTCTCCTGATGAGTTTTACTCCATAGCTAAGTGTGCAGTGTAACAAGTGGAATACATTGCTCAGAACAAAAACACCTTGTTGGATCTGAACTTAATCGTCAACACCATATGAGGCATTGCTATGTTAACTGCAAAAATATCCACATGTCATTAGTTTGCTGTGTCTTTAATTATTATTATTATTTTTTTAAGCACTTGATTTCTTATTTTAAATCACCTTCTATGATAAACCAATTTACTAATCTAGGGCCCCCAGAGCACTCACAATTATGCCCCCCCCCCCCCCCCATCATTTGTTAAAAAAGATTTTTAAAACTCGTAGGACATGTTTCTGATTTATGTTTAGACATTCTCCTCTAAAAGATAAGTTGTAAGCAAAATATCTTCAATTCTAAAAATAATCCAGATTTTCCCAAGATTTTTTTTATTATGGCATTAACCCTGTTTTTGCATTAAGGTCCATTTTAACCACAAATTGACATGTATGAAAATCCATATTTTAAATAGATTACTTTCTGTAAGAAACAATAAAAATTGTTACATAAAGTTAATTAAAAAATAGAAAATAAATGTTCATTTTGTTCATGCAAATTAATAAAAATATAATACATTAATAATTACAAAATTTTGAGGTCAGTTAAATGTATATTTGATTTTAACATTTAAAAAAAAAATGCAAAATTTGCTTCCCCTTCTAACAAATTCTACTCTCCCTATTGAAAAATGTCATTACAGAAATTCCTCTTCACACACACACACACAAAAAAAAAAAAAAAAAAAAAAAAAGACAGAGAAAGAAACAGACAGAGAAATTTAGTACTTGATGATTACTTAATACGACAATTAAAGCTACACAAACTGTTTTTTTTTTAATGTACAGAAGAAAAATTTGAAAAGTGTCATACATTTTGTGGCCCATTTACATTGGGGGAACTGGGCGAAAGCCCTGAATGCCTCACCATAAATCAGTCCCTGTCTATGTCAATAATTTTTTGAACTATTTTTTTTTCCTTGTGTCATTCCCCCCCCCCCCCTTTCTTACATAATACAATGCCAAATAGAGGCTCATTTGGATTCTTTTTTCAAAAAAAAAAAAAAAATGTCCAGTTACTTTTATGAACAGCAGATTAGTTTCATTTAGTCAATAATTTTTATAAGTGCATAAGAAATATTTTAGTAAGAAATTTAATTTTTTTTAAATACACAATTTAAGAGTTCTAATCAGGTTTGTCTAAAAACTTGTATTTTTTTTTTTTTTTTTTTTAAGTTTAAAGTGTTAATATTATTAATAATTTTCAATTATAATCTGAAAATAAGAGATTTTTTTTTTTTTTTGCAATTGTATGTGTGGTGTAAATATTTCATTTTCCTTTTATGTTTTCATATTTTTATTTTTTTTTTATTAACATTTTAAATTTTAATTATCAATTGAAGTTCGTTATTGAGGAATCAAGAACCTCATGGCGTACATGTTCGTACATTACATTTTGACCGCTAACCCTTTTGTTCTTTTGGTCAGAATGTCAAATATTTTTATTTACTTTAGACAAAAGAGGAATAAACTCACTTAATTTTGCTAGAATGCTGTAAAGGAAAAATGCCAAAACAAAATAATGTTTGTAATAAAACTAAACTGTTGGTGCATCCAAATTCTATTCTTTATTTTCAAAGTAAGCATGACATAAAAATAGATGGTTCTTTAAATCAGAGTATGTATCAATATAAGCTGATAATATATATGTTTATTGTCAATAAGTAGGCACTCTCTCTCCAAAATGATAAAATGGTGACAGTCCTATAAAAAAACAGAATGTAAACAATCATTTCTTACCCATGCTGCTATCTGTAGCACTGCTCAAACTCAACTGAATTTAAAACTGCCGGGATAACAGAAGGTGGGGTCAGAACCATCACCCTATTGGTTCTCAGAATGGTGTGATATGACATCACCACTAGGAAAGAAGAACCAATTTTTCTCCTGTGTGTGTATTGCAGTAAAGCAACACAACAGGGTGAGTTGAGCCAGCTGAGAGACACAATGCATTTAAGTGCAGAAAAACGATCTTATTTAAAATTTAAAAAGAAGTGATGTTTTTAACATCACATTACCCCTAACGACCATTAAAAAAATTTGGAAGACTAAAAATGTGAATGGAGAGTGCATACCTACATTTACATGAAGGATTACAAATTTTTTTTTTATTTACATGTGAAAAAAAATGTCCATATTGACTACATAATATTGTTAAAACGGCCGTTAAAGGCATGCATGTAACAAATTAAATTTTTAAGCAAATGAAAGGTCTTACAATACCTTGAATAACATGCATTTCATAAAAAAAAAAAATTCAGAAATTTTGAGAACAATGTACATGTGCCACAATATTAATCTGAACCATACATAATACAAAATCGATATGTAAAGCTGAAACAATAAAATTCCGACAAACAATCCAATATCAACGCCTACCCTGGTAGGTGATCAATTCTACCAAAATAGGCGAGGAATACACCATTTCATCAAAAACAATACTATTTCAGCACTGTGGTTACAGACATTCTCAAATAAAAGATTTTATTGATACAAAAGCGGTCAGTAACATATTTATGTATAACAAACTTTATTAGGATATTGACAACTAATAAAATATATCTATAAATGTAAACATGACACAGCTTTTATCAACAAGTGACATGAGTAAAAAAAAACATTGATACCTTTTAAAGAAAATAGTATTATAACAGAAATATTGAAAAGCATGTTAATTGCTGTAAAATTTGCTTTCTTATAAATTTGTAAAAATAATTAGTTAACGAGAATAAAAAAATGTATGACATGACAAAAGAATTTCAGTGGATGTGCAATATCAACAAAAATATTTAACCAATAATCTTGATATTAAATACACGCATTATGATAAAACAAAATCAATTATTATATTTCAGTATAAACTATTTACAGTTGACCTCTTGAAGCATTATTATGAAGGAGAAAAGAAAATCAAAATAAGTATCAATACAAATGTCAAAATAATCTTACAGATAAATATTACATTAGATACGGAAAAGGCATTCCAAACACTTAAGTATAATATTTGAATAAGATTTTTTAAAATTTTATCATTACCATTATTATTATTATTATTATTTAAAGAATATACATATTATAAATGGAAATAATAAATGTGAGTGGCTACTGAGGCCACCAAGTTAGATTACTAAACAAAATCAAAAATGCACTTTATATAAACTTCAAGTAATACTCAAAATAAACATACTATCAGATATAACCAAAACAAAACTGCAATGTCATTAATCACAATAAACAAAAAATTTTATCAAACATTATACACATTTATATACATATCATGTGTGGATTGTGTATTAATTTGATTGTGTAATAGTGTGGATGTTGTGTATACTTGTGTTGTATAAGTGATGTTTGTGTCTGTGAAAATGGTGTGGAAGCTTCCAGAAATTGTATTTAATAACCCAATATATCCATAAACATGACAATGTGTAGTAATTAATATATCAAAAGAAAGAAGAAAAATTATGTATACACATATAAATATGCAAGTTTCCGATACATATAACACACACATACTGTACATTTTGAGCAGAAATTACTTATAGTATATTTATCAAATTTAACAAATCAGACAATATATAAAATAAAACAGCATAACAGAAGGTTTATATTCATATTAAATACAATACACACTGCACTAAGTTGTAGATACTCAACATTTGCCACAGGAAAAAAAAAAAAATATATATATATATATATAATTACACAATATATAATAGGACAATATATATATAACACAACTTATAAAATATACCTGTACAAAATCACCTTTGTTTACAACAGGCAACTTTGGCGAATCACCTGATTAAGTCCCCTAAAAAAAACTTAAAAAAAACATGTTAAAAGAACATTTGTGAAAATGGAAACAAAAAAACAAAAAAAAATTAAGTTTTGCATCTTGGTCTGAGATCATAATGAGACTGCGGTTGAACAATCCCAGCTGGTTGACCTGTCTGAATTGTTTGTGGAATGAGATGTTGCTTTCTTTTATGAGCCAGGATGACACGGTCTATGTTGATAGTGAATGGTTCAGCCCCTTCATTTTCGAATTCTCTGACGGAGAGTAACACATCAGATATTACTTTTTGAACTGAATATGGGCCTATGAATCTTGGTTTAAATGTATCTTTGGTTTTTATAAAGACCATATCATTTTCTTTGAATTTCCGGAGAACTGCTTTTTTATGTTGTCTAGTATTACGTTGGTTTTGGTAAAACTTCATGCTATGATGCACTTGCCTAAAGATCTGTTTCATTGATTCCATGTATTTATGGTATTCATATGGAAATTCCAGTGTTTCTAACTGAGGAGCTTCAAACAAGTCAAAGATGCTTGTTAGTGACCTGCCAAAATGCAGAAAGGCTGGAGAATATCCAGTTGAAGAATGAACGGTGGTGTTATACAGGTTCTTGTGTATCATCAAAGCCTGGTGAAAAACAAATCCTTCCTTGGTAAGAGTGGCACAATTTTTGTTTTTGGAGAGTTTTCATGCTGGTGAAACATCCGTTTGATCATTAACAGACCTGTGTCCGGATGGACAAAATAATTTTTATATTTAGGAGAAGGTTTCTCCGAAGTGATATCGACAATAATTTTTAGCAGAAAGTCATCTTCTCTTTGCTCTTTAAAAAAACATTCCTCCGAGATTTCCATCATAAGATTATCTGCGTCAGAGCTGTTTAAGGAACGACTGAGTGGAGCAGCATCGTTACTTAACAACTGAGGTAAGGAAGAACGATGAGGCTCTGATGAGGTGAGTGACTTATCAGATTTATGTGTGACATTGATATGATGAATTTCAATTGTTGGAGAATCTGAATAAATGGGAAAATTGTTAGCCTCTTTAATTAATTCTGGGTTTGAGGTTAGATTTGAAGTTCTGAATAGTAGCAAAAGATGTTCCTGGTAAGACAGGGTTTACTTGCAAGTTATAAATTTCCTGGAATTTTTCGAGACATTCCACCATCTGATAAAAGGTTGTGGCTTTTTGTGATAGTAAATGAATTCTAAAGTGGGGGCGGAATGAGATCATTGAATTTTGCGATTAGTAATTGTTCAAGGGCTTTTTCTTCCATATCAGGAAATCGTTTTCTCACTAAATTTTCAAGCTTATTAGCAAAAATATTAATATTGACATCGGACTCAAACTTAAATTCGTTAAATTGTTGTGCTATTGCAGTTGTTGACTCTACCTTAAAATATTTCTTAAATATATTAAATAATTCTTTAGTATTTTTGGCTTTTTGGCAAGCTGGGGAGGAGACATAAAACTTAAGAGCAGTATCTGCCAATTTTGATTTCACAAAAGCCAAAGCATGGGATTCCTCCCATTTGCTGTTCTCAATTTTAAATTTCACTTGTTAGTAAAAAAATCCAATAAATGAGGGTCTCCAGAAAATGGCGTTACTAAAGTTTTGAACGGTAAACATCTTGTCAATCCTTTGTTAGAAGCCATTATTTTTTTGTATATGTATATGAAACTACTATATTGGTTTAAAAATAAACAACACAGATGTATGAAACTTGTTATTTAAATTTCTTGATTTTTACATGTGTTGATAGCTATTTGCATTTAATAAATTCAAGTAGTTGAGGAGAGAGAGACATACCTACAATTTTTTTTTTTTTTTTTTTTTTTTAAGCCAGCAATACAAAGTTCTGTTGGTTATTATTTATTTAATCAGTTATTCAAAATATATTGAACCAAAAAAATTTTTTCATTTGTACAAAGTTCCAGCATATCACAATTTTTGAAAGAGGGAATTGACTTATAGGTCACTCGGTATATATTCAATCACAAAAAAAAATGTTATTGGTTATGTATGACTTTAAAAATAATTTCAGTAATTCTAGCAATAAAAATAAAATAACTTATTCAAAATAAACAATCTCTACAGTAACAGAATCATTCATTCTTAAGAACAATAATCAAGTATTCCTTTCATTTTTCCATTTTATTTATTTTTATGCATATATTCTTCAAACATTGCAGCTTATAGAATCATTGTAGATAATATAAAGTCATGTTTAATTCAACAAACATTTAAATAACCTAATATTTTCCTCTTTTTCAATATTTTGATAATCTAAATAAATGTATCTAATAGCTTAGCTTAAATGAATATTTTGGTTTGTGATCTCAATCTTTTTCCATCGGATCACAATTTGACATAACCAGCACCAAATGTGGTGTAAATATTTAATTTTCCATTTTATGTTTTCATATTTTTATTTATTTTTTATTAACATTTTAAATTTTAATTATCAATTGAAGTTCGTTATTGAGGAATCAAGAACCTCATGGCGTACATGTTCGTACATTACATTTTGACCGCTAACCCTTTTGTTCTTTTGGTCAGAATGTCAAATATTTTTATTTACTTTAGACAAAAGAAGAATAAACTCACTTAATTTTGCTAGAATGCTGTAAAGGAAAAATGCCAAAACAAAATAATGTTTGTAATAAAACTAAACTGTTGGTGCATCCAAATTCTATTCTTTATTTTCAAAGTAAGCATGACATAAAAATAGATGGTTCTTTAAATCAGAGTATGTATCAATATAAGCTGATAATATATATGTTTATTGTCAATAAGTAGGCACTCTCTCTCCAAAATGATAAAATGGTGACAGTCCTATAAAAAAACAGAATGTAAACAATCATTTCTTACCCATGCTGCTATCTGGAGCATTGCTCAAACTCAACTGAATTTAAAACTGCCGGGATAACAGAAGGTGGGGTCAGAACCATCACCCTATTGGTTCTCAGAATGGTGTGATATGACATCACCACTAGGAAAGAACCAATTTTTCTCCTGTGTGTGTATTGCAGTAAAGCAAACACAACAGGGTGAGTTGAGCCAGCTGAGAGACACAATGCATTTAAGTGCAGAAAAACGATCTTATTTAAAATTTAAAAAGAAGTGATGTTTTTAACATCACAGTATGTAAATAATTATAAATTAATGTGTAAATACTTTATGCCTAATTTGTAGTATTTTTCATACATACAAAAAATTCTGCTTGTGTATATGCATTTTCAATATAAATGCCTATATTTTGCCAGACAAATTCCTGTATTCTTAGACAAATGTTACTGCTAGTTACTGCCTGTAATTTTATTTTAAATAATTATTTTTCTTTTTTAATCTGCTTTTGTATATCTTTAAAATACATTTAAAAAAAAAAATTCCAATGCTATAATTGTACTTTTTATAATATATTGAAATCATTTGCTACAAAAATTTAGCATTGTTTAAATTTCAGGTTTTAGATTATAACTTTGCTATGGGAAATCACCTTCTTACTATGTGTTTATCAGTATTAGTTTGCTGCCCATCACCTCATAAGTATCCCAGTGAACATTTTCCTCCTAATTATTCTTTGTGGCTTTTAACTCCATACTGTCGTCATTCATGGTTACAGTCAACCTTAGTTATTATGTACAAAGTATGTATTACATGAATTTGGAATCTTTTTAAATATTATCTTGGTTCGTATTCAAGATTTTGGAAAAACAGTGAATAATTAAAAACAAACCTGCTATATTTTTTATATTGAACATTATTTTGATTTAATTTCTATTATATGAAAATTATTATGTTTTATAGAAATAAAAAGTTTTATAGTTTTTTTTTTTTTTTTTTAAAGATTTATTTCATCATTTATAAAAATAGAGAGGCATGTTTCATATATGTAGATTTGTGATAGCTTACGCATATAGTATACATTGACACTCACATGTCACATGTGTATGTGTCTCTAGGGCAATAATAGTATTTACTTAAAAATAATTGTTTGTATTCAGGCAGAAGGAAATTGCAAATAACATTTATTTCATGTGTACCATATAAAAGAAATTCTGCCTTTTCTTACATGAGAACAAAGTAAATTTTTGTAAAAAGTGAGAACAGAGTTGCATTTAAATAAACGCAAACTTATTCTAACTGACAAACAAGTAGTAGTTACTGTTGCTAAAATCACATTTCTATTTTCAGAGTTGTATCATGCATTTTTTGTGGATGATAAAAAATAATTTAGTTCTTAATAAACATGGGATTTGCTGTATAAAAAATTTAGCATCAGTTTAACTCTTTTATTATAATTAACATATAACATAATTATAATGTAATTAAAATTCAGTTATAGTAATCATATTATGTGTTAACTTTATATCTAAGCAGTTACATTTTTTAATATTTTAAAATGGTTAAATTTTAATGACTGTTTGAGTAAAATTTTTAGAGCATACACCAGTAATTTTCTTATTTTTGTTTATTTAAAAATAAAAAAAATTTATTGATTTTGCGTTCGATTAAAGTGTAGGTTTATGAAGTTTTTTAGGAAAAATAGTGGGATAACAAAACTTTATTTATTTATTTATTTTTTTTTATGACTTGACTTCAAAAGAAAGTTTTGTGTTTGTGCCAGGTATAATTTGACCTACATAGGACTTTAGTTGGAACCCAAGTACAATATTCCAACTTGTATATCATTTATTTAATAAGTATATATTTTCAATTCTTCTTCATAAATTAATCCCCCTTTTCTATAATGCTTGACAGAACCAAATAATGCCTTTTTTTTCTTTTTCTCTCTTTTTAAATTTATTATTATTATTATATCTGAGACCATAGTGTAGCTGTAGACTTTTAAATTATATATCTTCCACTGATTTCCTTTTGATAATACAGAAAAGGATCTGTTATCCAGAAACCCGTTATCCAGAATGTTCTGAAAACCAGAATGCAAAATGCCAACTACCAAAATTTTTAATTATCGTAAAATTTAAGAATTAAAGTTATACAATAGCAGCGGTCTGAGTTATAGTTTTACAACTTACTTTTTTTAATGCTACAGTGTTATTCTGAGGAAATATGGTGAGCACAAAATTATCTAAATAATTACTGAAAATTTTGCAAATTTAGGTTAGAAAATGAATTTTTATTGTATTTTTTAATAGATAAACATTAATAACACATACTTCTTAAAGTGCCCAATAGCTGATGAATTTTATCCTTGAACTCAGGTCGCATGCATGAAGTCCCAATTGTTATACAATTTTTATATAGTTTTTATTAATTTCCATTATTTTTAGAATTCATTTCATAAAATATTTAGCATTATGTGCTATAAATATTTGAAACATTTATGAACTATTAGTATCAGAGCAGAGACTCATTATAAGCAAAAAAATATCATAGAATTTTTTGCAAAATCCAAATGAAAGGATTTTACTCTCAGGTCCAAAATTAAATTTTATATATGTTTATTTATTTTTCATTTATTATTACTATTATTATTTATAGTTTGAAATTCTAATTAAGAATGTTTTTTTATTTTGTGGAAATAATTTATTAAATGAACAAATATATAGGTAAAGAGTTTACATATATATTATTCATGTTCATTACAGCTATTTATGAAATTATTTTGTACCATTTTTATACCTATAATAAAGTGTTCCGAATTATGGAAAAACCCCTTATCCAGAATATCCCAGGTCCCAAGCTTTCTGGATAACGGATCCTGTACTGTATATATAAGTATTCTATAATATATATTTCAATTTCTATAATATTTTTTACTTTATTTATTTAAAAAATAAATTATGAATTAACTTTTTTTTTTCGATTTTTCAGTACCACTATGATTCATTTCCTTACAACAGATATATAAAATGGTTGGTGTTAATTATTTTAAACACCCTTAAAAGTCAACGCCACCGATGCAAAATAGTTCATGAGCAGTTACCAAGCCCTCTACCTTCTAGATCTCGAGGTTCAGTATTGTTCGCTATTCTAATCTTTTCATATTTTTAGACTTTTTTTTCTTTTTTACCTTTTAATTAATAAGACGTTTAAAAATAATTTTTACCCATATTTATAAATAGATGACTTATTTGATCAACAAATTCTATAAAAGTTATTGCTAAAGTGGGGTAACAACTAGCAAATATTTATGTCTAGGCATAACTTCTTTTGAATTGTGCATTAATTTTCTGTGGTAGTACTAAAAGGCAACAAGATTCAGCAGATCATGTTTGTGGCTTGTTTGCCTTAGAAGTTTGTGAATAAAAAATTTGAAAGTATATAGGTGTCTAAAAAATTAGAATTTTTAGGAAAACATTATTTTATTTTATTTTTAAACACCATTTATTTATTTATTTATTTTTAAACACCGTTCATTTATTTATTTATATTTATTTTTAAGACAAAAATTGATTTGGGTGGAATTAAAGCAAGCTGCATTCAAGCCTTAAAAAAAAAAAAAAAAAAAAAAAACAGATGAGAGGTTATGTTAATTATTTTTGTGTAAACAATTATTCTGTGTTACTGTACATTTATGTAAATCATCATTAAGAAAACCTTATTCATATATATATATATATATATATGTGTGTAATGATTATTGTTTACTGAAGAAGAGAGAGATGGCAGTCATTGCAGACAATGATTACTAGGCTTTCTTTCAGACAACATCTTTATTTCTTCATTATTGCGAAGTCAGGACAAAGCGGAAGGCAAATGGGGTCAGACAGACGAATCGCCAATCCCCATACGGCACATAACAGCGGGGCTCCACGGCTGGAAGCCATGGAGCTCGTATAACTCGTTGTCGAATAGCAGCCTCTGGGTACTGCTATCGACTTAATTTTTAGAGTTTATCATTACTTAATATATAGAGTTTATGCAAAGAAAAGGGTCTTAAAATTCAATGGCTTAAAAACTAAAGCTGTGATCGTGTGGACGATAATACTGACAAGAAAGAGGCGCGTTGTGTAGCACAAAAACCCCTTCGGCGTTAGCCAGACTCGCTATGATGCACTGTAGGGAGATTTAGTCGAGATAGAATAAAATAAGAAAGGTCTTACCAAATTCCAAAATAAGTCAGGCGAAGGCAATAGATAGATTTTTCATAATACTTTAATGGACCAATAATCATCAGGAATGGGCTCTGGACCGCTTAGTGTCATCTTGGTTGCACACAATGATATAGCCACGGAAGGAATTATAATCCATTTCAATCCTTGCGATTTACGAACTAAATTCCATTAGAATTTGAAAATACATATTATAATACACTACTGATTAGATATGTTACATTAATTTATTGACAACTCTGTATATTTTAACGATAAATGAAGATGAAAAATTAGATAGAAATCAGCACACGAACAATTTCGCGAAACGCACATGGCGCGCGCGCGAGCGCGGCCATACCCGAACACGTCTTCACTATCCCATAGCAAGTCCTCTTCTGTTCCTAGAAGATCGCGGTAGATGAGAACCGGCTTCCTAAAACGTCACGGCGCTGCCTGGTCAATCAGAGCGAGCGCTCACGTATCTTACCGTAAAGCTAGTAGGGTCCGCTACGGAAGAACGAAAGAGTGAAAATTCGAGCGTTGCTGCAAAGCAATTGTGCAGGGGCAAAACGGTAGAATAGTGAAACCTAATGGAATTTAGTCTGAAGCTTCAATAATGGATCGATTTTGATAAGTTTAATGGGGAATTGATTGAAATTAAATAAACACGATGTCGTACAACACGACACTCGTATATTATTATAATATATAACAATCGTATAACAATCCAAATGTGGTGGCAAATGCTAATTTTTCTGTATCTTTTGGGTGGATATTATTATTATTATTATTATTATTATTTTGTCTTTAATTTTTTGATGGATTTAGGTTTTATATTTACCAAGTAATATGTTAAGAGAATTAAAAATGTGCTTCTTTTCTTTCTTATAACATTATAATGTAATATAATCAGAAATAATAAAAATGTATCTTGAATATTAAATTGGGACTGTTGATATCAAATTGTTTTGCCAAAATAAAAATTTGTGATCAAATTATATTAGGATTTAAAAAAAAAAAAAAGTTATGTAGGTCATATTTTATTATTTTTTATTTATTTTTGCCTTATATATGCTAACACATTATGAAATTCTAAGAAAGAAAAGAACAGTTTACTGTTTCTAATGTAATTATAAGTGAAATATTGCCTTAACTTATTATAAACGTTGCATTGCTGACATGAAATGACCCATTATAATAACAAAGTAACTGCAGAAAGCATTATTTTACATTTTATTTTTCATGCTGATTTATGCAATTAATTATAATTGTATTTTTTTTTTCTCTCTTTCTCACTCTCTCTTTATTTTGATTTCTTTAATATATATATATGTGTGTGTATCTGTTGCTTGGCTTTTACTACGCTTAATAAATCATTAGTATTATATATATATATATATATATAATAAAGATGATCTATTAAGCATAGTAGAAGCCAAGCAACAGATACAAGATCACTGAAACACCAATGACCAACAAGACAAAAAAAAAAAAAAAAAAAAAAAAAAAATCACCAGTGGACGAAATACACCAATGCAAAGAAACCAGATTCACCAATTAACAGCCTGCAAAACAAACGAATCAATAAAGTAAAACAACAAATCTTAACTTAAAACCATAAACTTATCAAAATTAATGAAAAAACAACCCAAGAAACACAAGATAGGAAGAAGGAGGCAGGCGGCAGGACTTGTGACTTGCCTGTGGGGTTACACTAGTTTTATGCCGGCAACACTCCCCCAGCCTGCCACAACCAGAAACAGGAACCATATGGATTTAAAAATGCAAATTTCAAAGCAGATGAACAACAATGAAACCACGAAGCCACAATGAAATTAACCGTTTAATCACATTGTGTTTAACAGTATAATTAGAACATTAAATATAGTTGACAACTCAATAAGGAAAAAACTGAAATTTAATATATAATCTGATTCAAAAAATCTTTCATCTTCTGCAGCACCTTCTAAATCAACTATAGAACTACACTTTAAATTACATAATTTTAATTCAAATGTACCATAGAGATTATCAAAATTCATAAAAATAAAAGTGAGCGTCTATTTCTAGAATCAAAATTTATGCAATATTACAAAACTATTTATTCATACAGTCTAAATTCCTAATACTTTAATAAATTGTGGTGGTTCGGTGGGCAGATGTTTGATTACGGAGGATGGGTGATGGTGTTTGGCTGGATGGTTGGGTGGGATTGTGAAATTAAATTAAAAAAAAAAAAAAAAGACAGAACGCTCGTTGCATTTACTTTGTATTAATTTGCAATCTTTCTTTATCCATTAAATTTTCAGTTTCTTCATTGTTGAGTTGTCAACTATTCTTAAAAATCTAATCATACTATTAAACACATAGTAATCAATCTATAAATTTCATTGTTGCTTCATAGTTTCATTATTCTTTATCTGCTATGAAATTTTGCTTTTTTTTTAATCCATAAGACTCCTTAATTCTGGTCTTGGCAGGCTGGGGGGAGTGGTGCCGGCTTGAAACTGGTTTAACCCCACAGGCAAGTCACAAGTCTTGCTGCCTGCCTCCTTCCTTCCTTTCTTAAGTTTCTTAAATTAATTTAACATAAATTTTGATTTAGTTTATGTTTTTCTGTTAAGATTTTGTTGAGTTAGTAAATTGTTTCGTTTGTTATGCAGGCTGTTAATTAATAAATTGGTTTCTTTAAATATGTGTATTTCATCACCTGATGAATTTTTCACCTTCCTGAGCTTCTCCTACATAAAGAAATTTTTCATTCTTATTGGTTTATGTGGTTTCAGTGATCTTGTATCTGTTGCTTGGCTTCTACTAGGCTTAATAAATCATTATTATATATATATATATGTATATATATATATATATATATATATATATTTTTTTTTTTTGCTTGATGTTTTATTAATTATGCTATTCATTTTTTCTCTTTTCTTTAGATTTTAGCACACCATCTGCAGATATGGAACATATGATTGAAAAGGATAGAGATGCATCTTTTGATACCGTCTCTTTGCATGAAGATGGGTCTAAATCAAAAGTAAGAGCTAAATTTTCTATTGACAAAGCAGATGAAATAGCTATAGAACAAATTCAGAAACAAATTATTAAAGATAAAGGACATCAATGGAAATCTTGGAAATCTAGTGAGAGAAGCTGTTCTAGTGATGGTGAAGATATTGAGCCAGAACTTGAAGCTATACCTGAAAGTCCAAAATCAGAAAGCTCTGAAACTGAACAGTTTCCTTTACCTTGTTATACACAAACAGTTGAACAAGCTTGTGCCAAAGTAGTGACAGAACCATATTCAACTAAAGAGAATGTAATAGTTAGTGATGCCTGGTCTAAAATATCTGAAGCAACTCTAGTTACAAACTCTGATAATTTGACTATGAATATATCAGAAGTCAAAGATCAGAATGTAGCTGACTTACCCCACAGTGCAGTATCATCAGATGCTGAAAATGTTAGTATAATAGAGAAGTCTTCCTATGAAGTCATGGAAAAAAATATTGATCCTGGGAGTCGATCCTCAGATAAAGATTTTCATGAAAAGAAATTAACTGATAAAGATATCAAAACTGATTCTCCTAAATTTAAAAAGCTACAAGATTCTCCAAAGTTAAAAAAACTGCATGATTCTCCAAAACTTAAAAAATTACAAGATTCTCCATTGTTTAGAAAATCTCTTGATTCTCCAAAGTCACGAAAATCACAAGATTCTCCAAAACTTAAAAAAATGCCCGCACAGTATTCATTTTGTGAAAGTGATCCATTATCTCAAAATCGTGCTTCTGGTAATGTAGCTATTACAACAGAAGCATCTACATCTTCAAAAGGTGACATTCAGGGGAAAAAAAGCATTGAAGTTGACTTCAATAAACCTCCTGCAGCTGTACTGAAAAGATCTGAGAGCAAAGATGTCACTAGAATGAAAAGCTTGCCTTTTGAGGGCAATAAACATCAAAGTGTTTGCCGAAGTAAAACTGATAGTAATATTCTAACTTTACCTCAAAGTGAAGATTTAAAAATGACACATTCTAGGTACCCTCATTCAAAAGCTCACCAGTCTAAAAAGAATTTAGCTAAATCTTCTCGAAAAGCTGAAATGTTAAGTAGTGAAAATCTAACCGTTCCAATATTTAGACCACCTCTTGAAAGATTATTACCTATTGGTTTACCAGATAAAGAGAGAACTAAAAGAAGTGATACTTTAACCCACTTTGAACCTGAACCATATCATACGCATTTAAGACTTGATCACAGTTTATCACGGGATACATCTACTAGTAGAGATTTGTGTGAAGATAAAGGTGTGCAAACTGGAAATGTTGATATTCTTTTCGACATTCCTGCACCTGAACGATTATTACCTGTTGGACCTCTGCCTACTAAGAAAGACAGTTATCCAATGTATTCAAAATTAGATGTTGAATTAAAAAAACAAGATTCTATTAAAACACTTCCAGAATCAAAACCTCTTTCTCCAGATCCAAAAGTTCTTGATTTGGCAAAAACTCCTGAACCACAAAAACCTATTGAGCAACCAAGTGTAAGTAAACAAGAGTCTGCAGCAAAAGAAACGAACAAAAATGAAGTATCTCCATTTGAGCCTAAATCTGCTGGAAAGGTTGAATCAGAAAATAAGAAATGTTTAGAGCAGCTGAATGACTTTCCATTTGCTACAATGGGCTTGGAGTGTATTACTAATACAATTTTCGATTTTACATCTGAAATTACTCCATCATTACCTGGCATATTTGAAGTTTGTAAGACAGCTATGGACATTAAAAAAGATGATAATGACCAAGATAAAAAATCTGAAGAGCAATCGGATCGTAATCATAGAAATAGTGGAAGCAGCATAGAAGGATCACAAAATGAAAAAATTGAACTGTCAACTTTCAGTGATAATTTACAGAGTCGACTTGAAAAAGGTATGTTTATTTTATTTTATTTATTAATTTTCATAATGAATTTTAGTTAGCTTGTTTCACAGATTTTAAACTCTAGACATTTAAAATGGGTTATTTAAATTTATATATTTTTGTAGCGACTATTATCTGAGAAAAGAAGAGTGATTTTATTAAAAATAAAAGTAATATTTATTTTAAATTAAATAGCATGATTTAACAATCAAGTTTTGTAATTTTTTATCTATTTATTTTTTGCAAGAGAAAAGCAGAAAAGCAACACTTGTGTTTGAATTCAACACCTCCTGTCTTCCAACTTTGAGAGCAGGAAAAATTTCCATGTCATATTTTTAACTTGGATATTGAAAATTTATGTTATAAATAGATTAGAATTAAATGCTATAAACGGCCTCTTTGTAATCATATTTTTGTCTTTAGAGTAGATGGAGGAGAGAAAGTCTGTAACTATTTTTTTTACCATGTTTTTATTAACTTCAATTCTTGTTTGTGTGTTTGTCAGGGACAAATCTTGCAATCGATTTTTAACTAACTTCCCGACTAGCTAGATATTTGAAATTTTCAGGACAGCTCACAACACGGTGACAATACATTTTTCTAATAATTTTAGTCAACTATTTCAGATCCCGCTGCATTTGGCAGCGCTTATATGATTCGACAGAAAATTTATTTAACTAACTCCCTGACTAGCTAGACATTTGAAACTTTCAGAATAGTTCATAACACGGTGAAAATACATTTTTTTAATACCTTTAGCCAACTGTTTTGGGTTCCTGCTGCCTTCGGCAGCGTTATCAGTACAAAGCTTGCAATCGATTTTTCACTAACTTTCCGACTAGCTAGACATTTGAAACTTTCAGGCTAGCTCATAACACGGTGACAATACATTTTTTTTAATACTTTTCGTCAACTGTTTCAGGTCCCTACTGCCTTCGGCAGCGTTTATATGATTCAACAGAAAATGTATTTAATAACTTCCCGACTAGCTACACATTTGAAACTTTCAGAATAGTTTAGAACATGACGAAAATGCAATTTTTAAATATTTTTAACCAACTGCTTCGGGTTCCTGCTGCCTTCGACAGCATTACCAGTACAAAGCTTGCAATCGATTTTTCACTAACTTCCCGACTAGCTAGACATTTGAAACTTTCAGGATAGTTCAGAACACGGTGAAAATACATTTTTTTAATACATTTAGCCAACTGTTTCGGGTTCCTGCTGCCTTCGGCAGCGTTATCAGTACAAAGCTTGCAATCGATTTTTCACTAACTTTCCGACTAGCTAGACATTTGAAACTTTCAGGCTAGCTCATAACACTGTGACAATACATTTTTGCCGAAACATCACTGGAGGCCCTCTGTTGAGACTCAAAACGGTTTTGGGCTGTGTCTGTGTGTCTGTCGCGCGATAGCGGCCGCAAAAATAGCGCTGTTGACTTGAAATTTGGTACACATGTTCATGTGCACTACAAAATCAGCTGTATAGTTTTTGGTATGTATTCCATTTGTAGTTCGTATACAGGGACATGCCAAAGTTTTTCTTATCATTACGGCCTATGGGAGGAATTTGTATGTATCGCGGTAGTGGCCGCAACAATAGCGCTATTGACTTGAAATTTGGTACACATGTTCATGAGCCCCACAAAATCAGCTGTATAGTTTTAGGTGTGTATTCCATTTGTAGTTCGTGTACAGGGACACGCCAAAGTTTTTCTATCATTACGGCCTATGGGAAGAATCTGTATGTACCGCGATAGCCACCGCAAAAATCAAACTATTGACTTCCAATTTTTACCGAAATGTCAGTGGAGGCCCTCTGTTGAGACTCAAAAGGATTTCGTGTTCCGTCTGTCTGTCTGTCGTGCGATAGCGGCCGCAAATATCACGCTATTGACTTGAAATTTGGTACACATGTTCATGATCCCCACGAAATTAGCTGTATAGTTTTGGGTGTGCATTCCATTTGTAGTTCGTGTACAGGGACACACCAAAGTTTTTTTTTATCATTACGGCCTATGGGATGAATTTGTATGTACCGCAATAGTGGCCGCAAAAATTCTCCGATTGACTTGCAAATTGACACATATATTCAGGCTCGGTATAGAAATAGCTATTTATTTTCTTAGGTCTATACTTGTTATGGTTTGTATACAGGGACGCGCCAAAATACTTCACATTACGGCGTATGAGGTGAATTTCTTTTAAATGATTTTAACATCTTTACTTTGCAATCAAGAAAATTAAACTAGCGTACGTGAGTAAGATGTTTAAACTTATGTTGTTTGAAGAAAATATGTGCTCTTAAGCTTTCTAATTAATGAACCTTACAAAAGTGTTCTGACAATGTCACATAGTCATCCAAACGATGTTAAATTTGCAACAATTATTAATTTTAAACGCAAAGTAAGCTGAATAGTTTTTACTGGTGCATACAATGTTTATGGTTTGTTTACAGAGACATGCAAAAGAATTTCGTAGCAATAGAGCCTATGGACAAACTTTTATTTAAGCGCGCACTTTAATGCGTTTATGCTGAATTGAACTTAATAAAATTAACATACATTATAAAGATGCTTAAAATTATGTTTACTCTTAAAAAAGGTTATGTATAGACTAAATAATTTATGGGACCACACAAAATAATTCCGAGTATGTACTGTAACCATCCAAATGATGTCAAATTAGTTTGAAAAATTAATGAGTTATAATTAATTAGGTTTATTCTTATTATTGGCGTTTATAATGACTGTGGCTACTTTTCCGGGATACAAAAATAATTTCGTACTATTACGGTCTATAGTCGATATTTCTTAAAAGTTTATTTTAACATGGTTACACCCCATCAAATATAATGAAATTTTGTTAGAATTTTAAAAGCATGTTTTCTTGTTGATAATTGTGGGCATAGAATTGGAAATTAGTCTAAAGGTTACGCAAAATATTTCCGATATGCTATGTAATTTTTTTGTATGAAATTTGGTAGTTATGAAATTTGGTATTTATGAATTTCAGGGAAATAATTCAAGACCGTAGTTTATTAAGAATACATATTGTTGCATACTTGGGGGGGTCCGTAAGTTGTCCGAGAATGAAAAGCAAAACTTGCAAAAATTCAGTGATGTATTCACAGGAAGTTCCAGAAAAATACAGGTCTATAAACCAAGTATCAGCTTCAATTCAACCAGTAAACACAGCTTAAACAACAGCCGTTAACAGCAAATCAACAGTACAAACTGTTTAGCAATAACACATAAAGAAAGTCTCATCTAAAGAGGCTCAAAGCAAAGCAAGCATTTGACGAAACTGACACAGATTTGAGACTGACCGCCTTGGCGAAAAAATGCTCCTTTTATACTTTTCTATCGAACACAGACTGTTCTGGAAAATTCTCGTATCTCATAATGAGATTAGAGCTTCCATATTTGGTATATCCCTAATAAGGATTTTCTCACCAAGATCGCCAAAAAAATTCACCAAGGAGGAAAACCAGTCGCCAAATTTGGCGCCAAATCCATTTCTTCCCTTATTGGAGCTTTTTTAAGTGTTTTTAAAGGAAAATTAGGCTATTTTAACACTAAAACGACTAGAAATGCGTAAAGTTAGCATTTTATTAATTTTACCAAACCTCTTTGAAATAATTGATACAAAAATAAATGCAATTATTTACAATTCCATAACACTTTATAAGATATGCAAATAGAGACACAGCGGGGGGTTGAGGGGGGCTGCCGCCCCCCTCAGGAATGTATCTGATTATGGTAACAAGTCGATCGAATCAATATATACGATTATATAGTAAGGAATAAATAAAAATGACCTATTGAATAATGTCTGATGTAAATAGGACGTTGAGGCTCCTGATCTGCAGATCCACTAGTTTTAATACTTTTAGTCGAGTGTTTCAGGTCCCTACTCCCTTCGGCAGCGTTTATATGATTCAACAGAAAATTTATTTAACTAACTTCCCAACTAGCTAGACATTTGAAACTTTCAGAATAGTTTAGAACACGGCGAAAATGCAATTTTTAAATATTTTTAATCAACTGCTTCAGGTTCCTGCTGCCTTCGACAGCGTTACCAGTACTAAGCTTGCAATCGATTTTTCACTAACTTCCCGAATAGCTAGATATATGAAACTTTCAGGATAGCTCAGAACACGGTGACAATACATTTTTTTTAATACTTTTAATTGTTTCAGGTCCCTATTGTATTCGGAAGCTTTTATATGATTCAACAGAAAATTTATTTAACTAACTTCCCCAGTAGCTAGACATTTGAAACTTTCAGAATAGTTCAGAATACGGTGAAAATGCATTTAAAAAATATTTTTAACCAATTGCTTCAGGACCCTGCTGCCTTCGGCAGCGTTACCAGTACAAAGCTTGCAATCAACTTTTAACTAACTTCCCGGCTAGATAGCCATTTGAAACTTTTATAATAGCTTAAAACACGATAGCAAGGAATTTTTTTAATACTTTTATCCAATTTCTCCGGGTTCTCGCTGCCTTCAGTAGTGTTTATATGATTCAACAGAAAGTTTAAAAACATGGTGTATAAAAGTTCTTTTTATCTTGTAATTATTTTAAGGTAATTAATTGCAAAGAATCTCACACCTAAGAAAATGCAATTAAATTAATGAAAAACAAGAAAATGATCTAAATTTGTGTACAAAATGACGGAAAAAGTGTCTCATATTTTCTTAGAATTTTACTAATTTTTAAGAATATGGGGACTGAAGATATTGTGCATATTTTCAAATTATACATCAGTAGGTTAATGAATGATTGTATGTGTTTGTGTGCTATGGCAGTATGATAGATGCTGCTTTAATGTAAATTCTAAAATAATGTAATAGAATGTATTTTAACAAATGATAAAAATATTTAGTGATATTTATAAATATCAAATGGAATCAGATGAAATCTATAATTGTAATAATGAGTGTAAAGTTAAGTTCAAAAATAGGAAAAGTGAAATTTGCATTTTAGACAGCTGCATTAAACTTTTTAATTTTTAAACTGTAAATAATAAATTAAATAATTTCTCTCCTCATGAAAGAATTCTAATGTATACAAAGTGAATAAAATTTCAAACATTAGTCATTGTTTGCTCATCATTTACTTATAATTTCTACATTTTTATACATTCTTCTCTTCTAATGTGCACTTCCCGTTCATTTTATCTTTGCTTATAAATGATTTCTACCAAATGAATTCAGCAATGATATAATTAAGATCTTATTTCTATCTAATGCAACTGATGTTTGATTACGAAGGAATATTTGAAATAAAAAATATTTCAGATATATAAATTGCTACCATAAAAATAAATTATGTATGTATCTATATTTTATTTAACCATTGCAGTCCTAAGATCAAGGCATTACTGGAGAAAAATTGCTTTAAGGTGCCACTTAGCGCATTTGACAAAAATCACCAACATGGCTCCTTTTTGTATCGTTTAGAAATTCCAACATTCCTCTGATTACGTAATAGAGCAAGATTTTCGGCGAATAAAACAAAACTCTAAATATGTACGAAAACAAACTGTTTAAAAGCACAAAATCATAATAAAACATAGTTTTCAAAATATTAAACTTCAAAATATATGAAGTGAAATGAAAATTAGTCAAAGAAAATAACTTAGAACACCAATTTCAGTTCAAAAACAATTGCATAATTGCATGAAAATCGACTATTCAGCAATCAGGGTTTATATGTTTTGAGCTTCGCTCTTAAAAATTCTATAAGACCCTCACCAGATACCCACCTCACTGTGCATGTATTGCAGGACATAAAAATCAATAACACAACAATGGGTGCATGTTAGTCCTTTGCTGTTGACAGATTTTCTTATTTTAAACAATAAACCCCGCTTTTTCGTCTTACGATACTATATTACAGAAAATATTTTTACGTATTCATGTTAAAATCATTTAAATTTATTTCACAGCAATTGATACGATAAATTAGCACTATCATATACATAAGCCTATGGAATGTAATAGGTTAAACACAAATTCGTAAAATCCTTTTGTCGGTAAAACATTGTTTTGAAAAAATGCCTAAAATTAGGGTTTGATTTTAATTCTGATTGTAATCAAAACTTTCTGCCTGCTAAATTGTACAACTGGAATAACTCTACTTAAAGCTTATATGTTAAATTGTAATCAGGTGTTAGTAAATGTGATTTGTAGGATTAGTGTGCAGCGTAAGTTGTTTTCTTAAGGAATTTATAAGTTATTAGACTGTTATTGTGTAATTTGAAAAATATTTTAGTGGATAAACCTTTCCAGTATTTAGGAAAGTAATCATATTTGTTTTACTTCTCATTACATTATTTTTCGTAATCTTATTTCCTGATTCATAAATTACAGTGTTTTAATTATATACAAATATTTAGGCTTGTTTAATTACAGAAGTTGATGAAAGGTAGTCCATAACATCAGGGCTTACTGGTCCCATTTCTAGACAGAAAAAACTCTCCTCTAAGAACAAAAGCTGAAAAATTTTGAAAAATATCCAACAACAATATATATATTATAGTCAGCAAAACACCATTCTTCGTGTAATGGGACCAGACTGTAATGGTAACAGAAATGTCTCACATACTGTATTTTGCTCCTATCTCAATGCGTTTTACATACTGCACACATTATTCTATTTTTCCTATTTTGTCAGCTTTTGTGCATGCAAAATGTATTTTCTGTTGTCAATAACACTCTAATATGCAAGAATTTAAACTGAACCAGTAGCTCATAATGTTGCAGACTTCTTAAACTTTTGGAGTTAATCACGCCTTTGACCATGCCTCAGTATCTTTATATTACTAAAATATACCAATTGATAAAAAAAATACCAATCGATGTAGTTTAGTACTATAAAGATACTTATTAAGTATATTCATGTCATAAAAAATTTCCAAGTATAAGAATTGGTGAACTTTTCTTAAAAATTTTGTACGACGTACGTATATTAGAAAATATATTTTCAATTGATGTTTCCTACATGTCCTAAATCCCTTTAACCCCGCACACAAACGATGTAGAAAGCCCTTCGTTGAGAGTTTGTTATCTCTGACAAATTAGCCTATTTTTACAATAACGTTACACGCGAATAGAAAGAGGCACCCTTAAATTCCAACTTCCAAGGGATCAAAATGACCCCATTTTAGGAAAGCGAAGGTTAATTAAGTCATTGAAAAAAATCACAAACTGTTTTTGAGTTTATTGAAAATTTAAATAAGTACTCAACATTTTAAAGTCTAGGTATAGTTTTATTTATTTCATACTTACTTGTTACATTTTACTTAAATGCAAATCATATTATTTTCATTTTTACCTGTTTATTCCAGCTTTTGAAGATGATACAAAATGCAGACTTCCTTATAGACAGCGCAAACAAAGAAAATCAGGTTTTGTTGCACTTGAAGCTCAAAGAAGTTTTGATTATCAGACAGCAGGAGGAAGGTGAATTACTTAGTTTTGTCTTGTATCATTCTGTAAATTGTTAAAGTCATGGTATATCTATTTGAAATATTTTTTAAATTGTAAGTTTTAAATAAACTTTAAAAAAAAAAAAAATTATATTTTTGAGCTCCTCCTCCTCCCCTTTTTTTTTTTTTTATTAGTAGCATAACAGAGTTTTTTAAATAAAGTTATAATTAAACTATTGCTGCTAAAAATGTTAGTTACTACAGCCCCCATACAAAAATATTTACAGTGAGAGAAATGTGCTCCATAAGAGGATAATGTGATGTACAAAATTTCAGAATTGTATCATAAAAAATTCCAGAGACCCCAAAACTTTCAGGGATTTCAATTTCCTAAAATTATGGTATTATCATGTAAATGTGCAATTCAAGTCACATTACATTATCTTCTATAAGGCATTTTTTGCTTCTTATCATTACTGGAAGGAAAATGGGAATTATACTGATACTGTAATATTTTTCTATCTTGCATCTAATTTCTAAGAGTAGGATTATAATAAAATTAGTTTATTATTATTACTATTTTTAGTTTGTATAAGGTGCCCATTGAAGAATGATGAATATAACAATGTTTCATACAATGACAGTTCAAAACATATTTTCACCAGTAGAGAGTGCTGTAAGCTGTTTTAACATTGTTATACTGTGGGGAAGCAATAAGCTGTATTTCTGAGAGTGCCAGGTATTCTGCTTTTCTCAAAATTTCGAGATGTATGTGATTGACGCCTGGCAAACAGTCTATGTTTGACAAAAAACTGAAATGTGCAGCTTTTCCTTTCACCTTCAAGAATCGGGAGATCAACTAAGAAGGGTGGTATCCAGTTTCATTGTTACAGAGTGCCTCACCGAATGGAATTTTTAGGACCAAGGATTGATGGCAAGGAAACTTGCGATTTGTACATGTTTTGAAGGGGCAAGGAATTTGATGCCCCATCCTATGAGTTTCACCATCTGATAGATGAAGGAGGAGACAAATTTTTTTGGGGGGTGATAAAAAAAAGGTTAATTTTACAGCTTCTCTTAGGTTGTGCCAGACTTAATCACTGAACTAGATAGTATGTGGAACTAATAGGTCCTGTGAGAGATTGCTTTTGTGCCCATTATGTTTATTTAAATGGTTGATTGGAAACATGTAAAAGTTAGTGTCATTATTTTTTAACTAAATTGATGATTTGTTAAACAAGAGATCACAACATCATTAAAAACACAATTTCACTTCAAACAATTATTATGTTTATTCATGTATTAAAATATTATTTGTTTGTTCATAATGGATTATAAATTCCTATTTTGACCACTAGGGGATTTGTAAAATACTTTAAAATGTCATTCAAATCAGTTACTCACTTAAACATACGATATATCCTAATCTCAAAGAAATCCTTTAATTAGAACACACTTCATAAAATTTCTACCTCTAGGGAATGTTGTAAGCTATTTTAACATCATTAAAATAAAATCCTAATTTTGCTTCATATATTGGTTATACTTATTCATGTATCCAAACTATTGTTTATACATAATAAATTGTAAAATTCTATTTTTACCACCAGGAGGCACTGTGAAATTTTCATTTAAACACACAATATGCTCTAATCTCAAACAAATTCTTTCATTACAACACATTTAATAAAATATTCTTTACAGCGTTACAGAATCAGTCAGTGAGGAGCATAGATATATAAGAGATTATTATTTTAATTAAAATCTCTCAGTTAATGTTTTTTAAATTGATATATTTTTGATGCATGTTTATAAAAAGCTAACATTTCCATGTCTCAGAATATAGCAAATTAATATTTTAAAAATCCACAGAAACAGTGAATTTGCCTGTATATGAAATTATGTTCTCGATAAGAAGCATAGTATAAGATTATCACATACATGCCAACTTTTCCGGTTTTCCCGGAAGACTTCCGGTTTTTTAACGTGTCTTCCGGACAAATGATGAAATCTTCCGTTTTTAAAAAAGTCGCGGCTATCGTTCGTTTTAAAAAGAAAACCCAAATGTTCTACGAAAACTCCTGATTCTCAATCTTTTTCCATCCATAACATAAATGTCAATATTCATTTCAAACTTGCTTTATGAGATTCTAGAACATTTAAAGAAATAGAATTGTTAAATATTTCTTGCTGATGTAATTATTGTTTGCTCCCCCCCCCCCCCCCCCTCATTTATCTCCAACCAGTGGCCAGCAATCAAATGCTCTGCAGAAGTCTTTTGTTTCCTAATCTTTATCCATCTGCAACATAAATATTAATTTTAAACTTCTTTCATTAGATTCTAGAAGTAGAGTTGAAAGAGTTTAATATTTCTTACTCTGTAATTATTTTTGTATCTTGTATTATTTTTGTATCGTAATTATTTTTGTATTTTGTATTTTTTTATTGCTGAATTTAATGAATCTGTTTATTTTCCCTCAATTAAATTAAATATTTGTATGTCATGTTTATACCAAATGTGTAATAATTTTTTCAGGTAGGAAAATTTTTTCCAAATCAATTTAAGAAAATTAATAGTTGGTTTTATGCACTTTTGAAACTGATAATTAGCTACTACTACCTTTTTTTATATGTATGATTAATGTATACACAAAAATCATATTCTATTTATTTAAAAAATTAGTTATACTTTAACTTAACTAAGTTTTTTATGTATTGTTAAATAAATTTCTTACAGATTCTGTTTTGTTGATATTTATATGTTGAAGAGGAATAACTTCATTTAAAACTTTTATATATTTAGTATAATCAATCTATAGTAAAACGTTTTTATAGATTGCTTCTAACTATAAAAATTGTAAAACTGTATTGTTTATTACATCAAAGAAAAAAAAAAAAACCTTCCCTTTTTTTATGAAATCTTCTGGTTTTTCAACAAAAATCTTCCTTTTTTTAAAAAAAATTGTTTGACAAGTATGTTATCAATAATATTGTTATGTTAAAGACAAACTTAAATGTTACACAATAAAAACTAATAAGCATTATATAATATCTTCAATTATGTAACATTATAAAAAAAAAATCCTTCAAAGAAATTTTGAGACTAAGTTTTTAAATATAGAAATTTGATAGTGTAAAGCAATTTTTAAAATACAGAAAATATTATAACAAAGGTCTACAGATTAATAAAACTATGAATTATATACAATGTGATATACTTAGTTTCTAGACTAAGTTAGGCTTAGTTGCTAACAAAAAAAAAATCTAATGTGGGACTTCCTTATACACTCATAGAAATATACATATTGTTAAGAAAACACTGACGTTTTCATTTGATATAAGTGGTTCTTAAATAAATAGTCCATAAATATTCCCCAAATCAAGCCAAGAAAACTTTTATTCGAATCACAAAAGTCATGATAATAGGATTATGTATAATGCAGAGAACGAATGTTGCTTGTTCAGGAATACTATCCCACAGCTTATTACGAAATCTCTCATTTGCTTATGCACAGCTTAGAATTCAATGGAATTCACCCAAGTGTAGATGTCCCTCTTTTGTACTCTTTCGTGAAGATCAGTGATGAGAAACAATACATTATACCAGAAAATTAACACCTTTAAAATTGAAAAAGGGCTTATTCATTCTGGAATTACTATTTTCCATCATATCTCGTCTGTAATCGTACCAGTTTGCTGCCAATGCCAATTTTTCCTTAGTGACAAACTTGGTGTTAAATTTGTTGAATTTCCATGGTGCCAAATTTGGTGAAAAGTGGTAGTTTAGAGTTGGCAAAGTTTGGAAGCTCTAACTTTAATAGAAAGCAAATTATGGAATTTTCTGTATCCATTGGCTTTTAGTGCAGAACTACTTACCTCGGAAGTACTATTAAAAAGGAAGAGTCATTAATGATGATTGTTGACTGGAACCTGCCTTATTCTTCAGGCACTATTTCCTACATGGTATTATAGTTAAAATAGAAACAGATGACAGTTTTTCACTTCCTCAAAGGTTAATATTGGCAGCAAACTTTGCATCAAATAAGGCAAGCAATCAAACACCCAAATTTAGCAAAAAGTAATAGTTTAGGGTTGCCAAAGTTTGGAAGTGGAAATGTGGTACAAATTTCAGTTTTATTGAACTGCTTATAATATATTCATTAAATAAAGTACATTCATTAACTAGAACTTGCCTACATCTGTAGGAACTACTTTATACATACAAGAATGTTGACAAGACAGTAGTTCATATATAATGGCCAAAAATTTTGTATTTTTGATCATTATGATTATAAGTTTTTGTGAATAAAGAGCATGTATTAGGAAGAGGGGGAGGGGGGGGGGCAAACTGAGCAGTCGCCCAGGGCAGCTAAAAATCATGCAGTGAAAATCAGGTTTACTAAAATTGGCTGTCAGTTTCAAAATGCATGAAAAAGAGAAAAACCGACTTTGATAACTTTTCATCTGTGGCAATCTGGCAGTTATTGTAACTTTATAGAGAAGTTTTCAGAAGCAGAGAGAGAAAAAAATAATTTTAGCACTGCATTTTTTTTTTCTTTTTTAGCTTCATTTACTCTTTAATACTCATGTGTTTTTTGCAGTGTTTTCATGGAAGAGCATCATCTATTGTAGGGGTGCCTTCCCCCCCCCTCCCGCTTGGTCAAATTCGGCCTACTCAGTACATTTTGTGCCTCATGGCAAAATTCGGAAAATTTTGTTTCTGTCAACAGTGCAAAAGCTAACAAAATTCGTTCTTGCTCTTCTAGATGAAAACGATATTAGATGATATATTTGTGGGATATATTACTTCTTGTAGTATATTAGCTATATATATGTACAGGGTTGCCACACTACCTGGAAAACCTGAAGAACCTGGAATAGGTCAGGGAATTTTTCTTATTAATAACAGTTATAATTTTCGATACTCGTATGATCGTTTTTCTTTTTTTAAAGTTTCTAAAATATTTATAAATAACAAAATTTCAATTTGATTATGAAATATACTCAATTTTATGATAATGTAAATAGAGTTCATGCAATATTTTATTTAGATTTGTTACTATCGTATAAATTTTTTGATTAAGATATTTTTAATATTGCATGTTTTAATTGATTTCTTATTTAGTAATAATGTTATTGAAGAGGAAAAAAACTTATTTTTCAGACGTATGAGGAAAGTTGAAGTAGGAAATATATCTTCTAGTTTAGCATCAAAAAGATCTAGTACTAGTCAGTCATTTGCTCGTTCAGGAGAGGATATGGTTGTTGAAAGATGTACAGAATGTGGTGCAGTTGTTGAGGAATATAATGATGAAGAAATTGGTTTGTGTATTGTCATTCTTTCAACTTTTGTGCACAGAGAACCTGCAATGGCTGCTCCATTATTACCAAAAATGTTGAGAATTGTAGCTAGGTTTGTAACTTTCTCAGATATTACTATTATCCCTTATTATAGTATAGAATTAAATCCATGTATGCATTTTTTTTTTTACTTTGAACTAGACTTTTTTTTTTTTTTTCAGAGCATTTTTGTTCAATATGTCGTGCATTGTTAAATGAGAAAATTATGCTTCAAAAAAGGTGGTATAAAAAAAAGGGTACTATGTTCCAGAGAAATTGAAAATATTAGCATAAATATAAATTATCATTCATCTATTAATATTTGATACATTGCTGTATTCCTTCAAAATAATTACTTTCATGCTTCGTAAAAAAATAATTTATTTATTGATCACTGACTAATGATAACATATTAAGGGGACATATCACCTATTGTTGTCAACAGCCAAACCCCATATTATTCTATGGGAAAATTTATTATCAGAATTACTCATTACTTAGTGCAAAAAATTATATGCATCTTTCACATTTTATAGCTTTAAAATAAAGTACAAGAATTAATTTAAAAATTGGGAATTTTCTTAACATAAAAATTGAATTCAAGAGGCTATGTAAGATAATGAACATGATAGCAAATATCCTGATAGAGTAACATGGGGTTTGGTTCCCTTGTGACACTGATAAATGCTCCCCATAAGTTTATTTATTGATCTTTGACAAAAAATAACATTAATGATGTGTCACGATAATTAAGGTAAAGCAGTTGTATAAATAACATGTTGCAAATTGGTCTTGTGCAACTGTAGATATTTATCTTTGGCATTTAAGTTAATTTTAACCCAGTGGCAGAAAGTTTTGAAGCTGTCTGCGACAGGCTTTTAAAATTTCATAATCTGTCTGCTAAATTTGCGTGTAATCAGGGGTGAAAATGGCTTACACTCAAAAAGCCTGAAAGCTGATGGGGAGGGGTTAACATCAGTGGTGATCTCGTGCAACAATACACGAATAAATTTTACTACAAAACAATATAGTATAAACAATTGTATTCATTCATCTCATTCAATTAAATATTTTATAGCAATGTTTGACACAACACAATATAAATAATAAAAGTTTTAGTTTTGATACAGAAATTTTTATAAGTGAATATTTATCCAAAAGTTGCGGAAATTTTTTTTTCTCAGTGCAGACAAAACTGTCCACAAGCCGTTTTTCTGTGTCCGCGACTATGTCGCCGTGTTTCTGCCACTGGGAATTTTAATAATTACTTTATTTGGTATTTTAATGTGTTGGTATAGAAGAAAGAAAAAATAATTTTTTGGAAAGCTAAAAAAAAAAAAAAAGAAAAAAATCAGTGTTAACATTATTTGCATTTTTAAAACATAACCATTTTAAAATTAACAACAACAGAGTAAAACAAACAAAATGTATGAAGTTATATTAAATCTAAATGGAAGTGAACAAAAATTGATCCTTTAGAAAATTATGTAAAAAGCTTTAATGCAATTTCTTTTGGGATGTCCTATGTATGCCTTTTAAGAACAATTACAAGATGATTGCTGGCATAGAAGTGACCATGACCATTCATGAAGGATTAAAATCTTCTGTGTTAATATAAGAATAAATTAAGTTTAGGATTATCTCCATACTAAAATTGTAACAAACTTCAAAATTTTCAATACAAGCATTCGAATTTTACACCATATTAGAATTTTAATTTAACTTTACCATTAAATACCGAAACTAATGTCATTTGGTCCATAAGTTTAGGAAATATGCAGATGTAAAGACTGCAATTTCTAATGTTAAATTAATTTTTTATATCATCATCAATATCTCCAGTAAACATTTATTTTTTCAAACTGATTTCTTTTTCCAGTGTCAATGTTATATATATACAGTAGAGAGTCAAAAATCCGCACAGCTCGGGACCAGAGGTTGTGTAAATTTTAGGATTTGGCAGATTTTGGACCCCATAAAAAATCATTTTTAATTTGAATAATAAAAGCAGAATATTTATCAAACTAAACATATACCAGTGAATAGTAACACAATTTCACTTGTATATTAAATTATTAGGTACATAAGAATAACACTGAATATTAAAAAAATATTTATAGTGAAAACAATAAATTAAAATGAAAAAATATTCATCAAATTTAGACAAAATCTGTTCACATGCAGTTTGTTTTAAGCTACACTTGAACATACACATGTACATAAATAAGATTTTTTTTTTTTTTGTGTGTGTATTGAAAATATTCATTAATTCTTATTTTGTAAAACAAATTTATTTTGCGAAGAATGTAACTGAATTCTTCCTTACAACTATACCTTCATCAAATAGCATTTTTAAAAATTAGTTTATTATTTTCCTCATTGATATAATGATAATAATAATAATCATAATTTTCTTTTGATTAATTTAATATACTGTAGATAATTTCCTTATCAGCGACTTTGTTCTTGCAAATTTTCATATTTTTATTATTGTAATCATAAATTGCGAGCACAAAATCTGCATTCAAGATCTTTTACAAAAATTCTGATTTGCAGTTTTGAAACTTAAATTTCATTGTGTCTGAAAAGCTGTGCGGATTTCAGACTTCGGTGGATTTTAGGTTGGCGGATTTCTGGCTCTCTACTGTATATTTTTTCATACTTAAAAATTAGAAATATTCATAACATAACATAATTATATTTGGGATACTTAATATTAAATTACTATTTAATTTAATATTAACTATCCCAAACATTATTTTTTCTTATTATGTGTTTGTGTGTGTGTGTGTGTGTGTTTGGTGTTAATATTAAGTATCCCAGAATTATTTAAATTTTACATTTCAGAATTGCATCCATGCCTAATTATCCCTGGCAAAATGAAAGGTAATTTTTTTTTAATATATATTTAATATCATTATAATTTCTCAATTACTTTTAATCTTGTAATAATCGTTTTTTGACTATAGTTCAGTTCATTTACCTGGTGGCTGCGTAAGTGTTGCTAGACAGTTTCTGCGTTGCACTTTGCATCAGCTTGCTCCTAATGGTGTATTTGTTCAAATATTTCAGTCTCATGTTATTGGTATGTGGTTGTTTTTCTATCTTTGTTATGTTTATTATTATTGCATAAGTTAATATTACTTACAAACTTTGAATAAACACCATAAAATGCAATAAACTCGCAACAATTGTTTCGGGTCGAAAAAACACACGACCCTTCATCAGGCGAATAAAGTAAGCACGAGTGCTGCAGTCAAAGCGGCAACGAAACAATTGTTGCGAGTTTATTGCATTTTATGGTGTTTATTCAAAGTTTGTAAGTAATATTTTTTACAATGCCAGTTTTGTGGTGCTTTTTTATTAAAATTGCATAAGTTACTCTGCCTGTCATACCAAGGAAAATTTCTGTTTTACATGTATGTTTAAAATTAAAATGCAAGTAAACATTAAATAGCACAAAATTTCAAGTGAAACTAAAATATGGTTATTCTAGAACATGTAAAGTTCCTTCATCAGTGCTATTTGAATAAAAAATATGAAGAATTAATTGTTAAAACAATAAGGAAACTGAAACCGAAAACTGAAACTCACTTTGCCCAGACAGGCAAGCACGGTTAATGACCAACAGAGAATGAGAAGATAATGATATTGTTGATAAGACAAATGTAAAGGCACCACATAATTAGTTTGTAGAGGCCAAAGATATGAAATCAGTAAAAGATGGTGTAATTTTAATGAAACCAAGTGTATGCAAAGTCTGGTGTATGTAAGAGTGTATTTACGAGTATATTTGAGTTTTGTAGCTATGAAAAGCTTCCCAAAAGTCAAGATCATATATTGATGAACATTTTCAAACTCTCAAAACAGTTCAAATTGTGGTTATTAATCCATATCATTTACTTACATTACTTGCATTTTAATATTACTTGTGTAAAGTTCTTTCCATTTATTTTTAATATATATTTAAAAATCATGATCTCTTTTAAAATTTTGTAGAGCCTGAATTTTATAAGACAATGGCTTCAGCTTTGGCTGATTTTGCTGAACTTAATCAAGTTTCACCTCTACTTCTGTTATTTGAGGTATTGAATATTTTCTCAAGATATATATATATATATATATATATATCCTTTGTTTTGTAATATAAAAATATTATCTTCATTTATTTCAATCTTCATTGTGACTCAAAATATGAATTACAGAAATTAAAAAGTAAACACAACAAATTTATACTTTTAAATACCCACTTCAAGACCTAAATCTTGATTTAAGAGTTTGATTTCTAGCAATTACAAATATCTTTTAGTTTTTTTACTTTCATACTTATAGAAGTCTGGGTATAAATAAATGTAAATTCCAGATGAGGCTTTAGATGTAGAATAAAATGTTTCTTTAAAATCCTGCTATTTCTATATGGAATGACTAAATCAAATTAAGATCTAGCAAAACTAATGAAAAAAAAAAAAAAATTCTCGGATGGTTGATCTAACATATATAGTGTAAAAAGAATAGCTTTCAAAAACTACCCCGTATTTTCAAATAATAATCTAATAATAATGAAGAAGAAAGAGGGGGTGGGGGGTGGGAGCAACATGGAAAGTCAAGTCTTAACAACATTGAATAACAACAGACATCTGTACAGTTTAGTGCATGATTATTGATATAAATATTATAGTTTCAGCTAAAATTAAAAATGTACACTACCATCTCTAATACCTGAAGATTTGTATTGATAATCACTAGTAAAACAATATAATAATTAATTTAACACAATTGTTTCTTAATGGTAAAATATTTCCATATTTCACTTTCAAATCTTTATTTTGTTACAGTAGTTATTTTATTTCCTGATAAACAGAAACATTAATAAAACGATTTTATAATGAAGAAATTAAAATTCAAAAGTACATTTGATTCTTACAATATTTATTCTTACAGTGCCAGGTTTTATCCCAAGTTGCACTTCTTGACCTAGCTGTCCAGAGTTTTTCATGGTTTTCTTCATAACTTATGTAAATGCAGGCTAGAACCCTTAGAAAGACCCTTGCACAAAGAGCATTTCCCCTGAGGTACATGTCCCTAGTGTAGACAATTGGCATTGACCCACATCACACATACACACACCCTTCTTTTACTAGTACCTACCTTTTTTTAATCTAATATAATCTTTTGATAACAATAACAAATTATCAAAGAAATTCCCATTTTTTAAAAGTATTTGATGAAATCCGTACACTTCAATGCAATTCACTACTGAACAAGATGTTCAATATATTTTTAAATAAAATTTCAAATTATTAAAATACATTTTTAAACAACCATCATTCGCCAGCATCATTTTGAAACTATTGAATACTTTTTAAGTATTAAAAGAATTTCTAACAAAAGCATTTTAAAAGTGATGTAAATTCTTCTGTACCAAAATGTTTTTTCTAATATTTTGCTCCTTTTTAGAATTTGAATGACAGAAAACACCTTCATCACGAAGTCATATTTCATATACTTGATAATGTCGCTACATATTTGGAATGCTTGCCTCTTGAAAGTGCACTACCACCTTGGTCATCATTTCTTCAGCAATTAGATCTCTTCTTGAGAAAACTTCTTCTAACTTTGACCCCTGGACCTATTCAATTAACTGGTGTTCTTCAAATAATACTGTGTGCTTTGAAACTTCCAGTTATTAAAGAGGCAAAAGTGTGTATTAGTTTTCTTTTTTGCTTTAATAATTAATTTTAACTACTTCTTAAACTAGTCCGGCACTCAACATGAAGTATAAAGGTTGTGTGTTTTAACCCTTTATCTACTGCATTATGCTACACACAAAAATTGTGTTTGAAACATATATTTTTAGTTACTAAAGTGCATTATTCAAAGATATATATGTTAAAAATTATGCATATCACCTAATCATAATAATTAATGAGAATTTTATGAGGTCAGACTTTAGTGTACCACTGGTACATAGAGGACAAAAAAAATTATTTCGACATGAAAAAAGTGTAGAGAAAAATTTACTCTTTATGTTCCTCATATTTTTTCCAAGATTTGTGGGATATTCTTGAAATAATATAGGAATTAATTATAACACACATGAAGATCGTGAAAAATATTAAGCAAAAACAGCAAGTGCACTCCATAAAATCCCTTATGGAACAAAAATGGCTATATGCATTGTCTAATGCTTTGTAGTGAGATTAAAGGGAGGTACATCTGTTCCCTTTTTATAAATATCTTTGACATTTCTTCTATAAATTCGATTTTAAACTCTTTTCAAAGTAATAGTACTTTAAAGTACTGTCAGTAGATAAAGGGTTAACTTAATTTAACTACTTTTGTTAAATTAAGTCTGCAAATTTTATAATCAGAAATTCAAAAATCATTTAAAGTGGGATTATTCAACTTATGGGTATTTATTGAGTATATTCCAAGTACATTTAAATGTAAAATATAGTTAAAATATCTTGAAAATGTTATATTAAAAGGTAATATTTTATTGAAATTAAATATCGGTAACTATATAAAAGGCTAAGGATAAAATTCATTGCTCATTGTGTAGGACTGACAGCCAGAAAGCTGTATTAAATTTCATATGCATTACAGCTATGGGGTGCTATATTAAAAGTTTTATGAGAAAACAGAGTGCAACAGAAAACAAGCTTTATGCTATTTATGAAATCATTCAAAGTGTTATTTTTTCTGACATATTTTTTAAAAATGTGATCATATTAAGAATGTTATAATCATTGTCTCTTGATACATTTGCATTTTTGTAAATATTATTTATATTAATTTACTCATAAAATAGCTTAGACAGGTCAGAAAATATTTGTTTTTCATGCTCTTATAACTTTTTCTGGCAGTTGTATTAAAAAGCACTAAAAACTGCTGTGTTGAATATTAAAGAATATGAATCATATTATACACAAATACATAACAATTGGTTTCAGTGCTTTCAGAGTCATTCATAATTATTTCAACGCAAAACAAATGGTTTGTGTGTATTTGTTTCCAATAATTTTATATTCATTCAAAAATCTCAGAAGAACAAAACTGTTACAATACTGTAATTTAAAGACTTTTTTTTTGTGATATTGGCAAAAAAATACTAGTTCCAAAAAGTTTTTTTTTTTTTTTTTTTAAGATATATGCTGTAATTTGGTTAGGCCAACGTACTCCGATATCAGCCGATAATGGTAAATGTATGCCAAACAATATTGGCTTAGAAATTCTTTAATCATCAACCTTAATTCATTTTAGATAATTTGGAATGGAAGGCTGATTTTTATACCAACTATGTGAAAAATACCAGAGCCGGGAATCAAACCCGGGCCTTCCGCTTAACGTGCGGATGCTCTACCACTGAGCTACCCTGGGTGATAACCAGCTAAACATTTCTCACATAATATTATGTGAGAAATGCCTAGCTGGTTATCACCCAGGGTAGCTCAGTGGTAGAGCATCCGCACGTTAAGCAGAAGGCCCGGGTTCGATTCCCGGCTCTGGTATTTTTCACATAGTTGGTATAAAAATCAGCCTTCCACTCCAAATTATCCAATATTGGCTTGTCTGATGAACTCCGATATTGGCTGATATTCCTGTACTAATGGGGTGAATAGGAATACTTAAATTTGAGGACTTTTCATGTACTAAAGCATTTAAAGTTTTTTTAGGGCAAAAAATTAAAAAATTGAAACATTCCCAAAAACTCTCTGAATTTTGAGGATGTATGTCACCTTATCCTAGAGAAAGTATTGTAGTATTTTTGCTTGTTCATTTTATGCTAAAAAAGTTATTCGTTGGTTCATAATTCATCATTCTTGTACTTCTTTAGTTATCTTTAGCTTCTTTCAGTAATATTTAAACATTGTTTTATTATTATTTTAGACTTAAATTTAAAGAAAATATGGCTTATCAGGACAAGGACGTACCAATGATTTTATTTCGGGAGGGGTCCAGAGTTAGGGTTTCATTAAATCACGTGGGGTGCAAGACTGTGGCGTTTTCAGGGCCCCTTAACTACTATTATAAATACGTTTTAAACTGAGCATCCTTTTACCTTTCTCGTAGAAGCCTCCTGTTAACTATAGTTGAAAACATTACTTATTAAGTAATTACCATTATTTATGCAAAATTTAAGCTTTTCCTAGAATTTGAGTTTAAGCTTAGTTTTTTAGATACCAAAATTTAAAATTCCAGTTCATACTGAATTCACACATATTGAATCCACACGAAAAAAAGAAACATTGTTTTAAGTATTTTTCGCATATTTAAAAAATAATTCGATTCCTTAACACCTGAATAGTAACTTCAGTGAATTTCGTGGATTTTTGTCTACAAATGGCTCTAGAAGTATCAGAAGATTTCTCTTTACCAGGAAAAGGGTTAGTTGTAATTGTTGGATTAAAGACGATTGATTACGCTAGTTTCCTAGGCCTATGGGTGGAATTTCTATGATGGGGGGTCTTTCTAAGAGGTCCTAGACCATATTTACGCGTGTTTCAGAGAAAAACACAGAAAGCTCCGAATGACTGGGTCAACGAGGTCGACATGGGATTGAACCTGCACTTCCTGTCTGCCAGTTTTGAGCGTAGAAACACTCAGCCACTGGTTTGCCACTGGTAAAATTTTGAAAAAGTAACCAAAGAGTTGCTCATGCATCAGAAATATCTATAAGAAATCATAAGATTCACTATAGATTTTACAAATGTCTCCAATGTGGGTGGCCATTGCTCCTCCCCCCTCAAGAAAAACTAATTTGATCAAATGATAAGTATAAAGAACTGATTAAAGAACATAGTTTCTTTTTTAAGTTATACATGATATAAAACAATTTATAACTTCAGAAGGGCATAGTTAATAAATTAACTTTTATTACATTTTATTTCGAGAGGGGTCCGGACCCCCATGGAACCCCTCCCTGGGTACGTCCTTGTATCAGGAAATCTCTAGAAAATTGGTGTGGTTCTTGTTCTCCAAAGTTCGACCATTAAGCATTCTGTATAAAGGGAAAAGTTTGATGAGCTTTAAGCCACTAATTATAATTTTTTAACTGAACCATTGGCTTTTAGATCTTAGAGATTTTTGGTTTTTATAAACTCCAATATCTTTCAGAATTTTCTTGAAATATTGTAATATTTTAAGAACTGTTTCAAAATAATCCCAGTTGTCAAATTAGTATCTATCCTGTAGTTATTTTATTTTTTATATATGACAAACTATGCAAAAATTATATAATTTGTCATATTCCATTGGAGTTTTGTAAAGGAAAAAAATGTACAATTTTATAAGACTTGTTAGACTGTTATGCATAATTTTTATTATTATCAAAGCTTGCCTACTTACTGTCAGATTGCACATCTACTCCCTAATTCTAATACAGTAAATGGAGAGAATTTAACCCATATCGTACCAAGCATTGAAAAAATATTTTTTTCTTTATAAAACCTTAAATATATGTTTCTTTAAGCCTATGTATATGCACAAAATCAAAAAACTTACCAAACTTTCATTAGCTTAATCGGTACAGGCTGTCGTAAAAATAGGACAATGGTTTAGGACAGTTGGAAACATAAGAAAAACAGACCATCTAGATATGTATTTTTTGTATAATTGTTTTACCAGTACAAAAGTGTAGAATATTACCTTAATAAATTTATATGCTTGTTATTCTTGAACGTAAAACGTTTTTAAGTAATAATGTGTTGAAAATGTAATGAATAAATCTTCAAAAATCATCATTTTAAAAATTAAAAAAAAAAAAATATTAAATGTTAATTTAAAATTTAAACTAATGATAAAGACACATATGTATTTATTCGACTTTTAAATAATATATCGCCTTTTATTTGAATTAAAATATTCAAAAGAATTTATATAAATACCACTTATGCATGGTGTCCTATTTTTAGGACAATGGTAAAATATGGGTTTAGTGCTATTTTGAATATTAATTTGTTAAAATTATTAACTCTATTGTATAAATATTTAATTTGTAATTACATGTATATGTGTTTTAAATTTCAGTATTATGATTTTTTTAATATGTTACTAACATTAATCACAACAAAAATTTTATGTATAAAGTTATTTTCTGTTTCTTATTGTTTATTTATTTTCCCCCTTAATTATGATTTTAAAGTGATTTTTCACATTAAAATTATAGAGTATCAGAATCTATATTCAAAATTTAGTGCTTTGAATGTTGTACAATTACATAATGTATTTTATTTCCCTTGCTTTAGTCTATTTTAGACCCATTTTCTAAAGTGCTGAGTCATGCTATACAACATTCATCTTTGGACTATAATCAACTGTCAGAACTTTGTACACTCTGTAACAAAAATGCTCGGGTATGTAACTAATTATGCAGTTTTCATTCATACAGCTATAATTCTTTATATGTAGATGTATAAAAATTTTGTTAATATAGATTTTCAGAAATCTATACAGTTTGGGATGAGAAACTATGCTAATTCAAGTCTCTCTCTCTTTTTTTCATATCCTTTCCTTTCTCAAAGAAAAACACAGGCATCAAATTCTTCCATGGATTTCCGCTTTTTTGTCATTTTCTGTTATTTTTGCGTTTTCCTTTCCCATCCTTTTTTTTTTTCTCGTATTTTCTATTATTGTTGCGTTTTTTTGTTACAGTGAAACTTGAATAATTCGAACTTGTTTAATTCGAAATTCTGGATAATTCGAATTTTTTACTCGGTCCCTTGAATTTTGTATTAAAATAATGTTGAAAAATCATGGATAATTCGAATTCTATTTTGGATAATTTGAATTTTTCTTACACAATAAAATATTATCATATATTATTATATATATACACTCTATTATATTATATATTATACACCATACACCTTTAAAATATCACAGTAAAATTTTTTCCCGAGATTTTTCTCAGCTAAAGTGCATTAGTAGTCTTTCAAAAGAAGGATATAGAAATACAAGAGTATTTCCTACCTAGTGCATCAGAAGATATGGTCCATATTCATGAATTTCGAGTTTTTTTTTTTTTTTTAATTGAAAGTCATGTCTAATGTAGAAGATTCTATTTTTGTATCAATTGATAGGTTAAAGTCATATGCTATGACACAAAGATTGTACTTAAAGAAGCAATCAAAAATATCTGACTAATTTTTAAAAAGTGTTGAATAATTAAGCTCGTAAAAAAATATTGATTTAATTGGGGGGGAGGGGGATGAATATAGCAGTATTCTTAGATATAAAGTTTATGTGTTAAATCTTTGATCATATAGTTTTATTTTTTTAATTTATCTCTTCTTTCTGAGAAAAATAGTGTGCGTAATTCGAATTTTTAGATATTTCGAATTTTTTTCTGGTCCCTTCAACTTCGAATTGAAATGAGAATTTTAAAAATTCAGCAGTGAAAAAGATTTTGCTTGATAATGAAATCAAAATATTAGAATTTGAAAATTTTCATTTCAATTTTTTTTATTCATTTGTAACTTAGCTTTTATCTTTGAAACTGTATCTTTTTTTTTTTTTTTTTTCTTTAAGTGATTGACACTTTTAGAGCAATCTCTGATATTTTTAATGTTCTAGTCATCAGAAAATATTTTTAGAAATCTTTAGTTAGTACATAGGGCATAAAAGACATTCAGAACCACATATATGTTAAAATATATACATTTGATAACAATTGGTTTTTTTTATGAATTTTTATTTGACACCCACTCAATGTTCCAGTAATTAACACTGCCAGTTTTTCATTTTTTCAGTAATTGGCACCGTATGTTCCAGCGTTTGACACTGCTAGTTATTCATTTTACCAGTTATTAGCACCCTATGCTCCAGTGTTTGACATAAAATGTTAAAATTCTTACATGTAAAATAGATGATTTTATTATTTTTATTATTTATTATTGCGGGATAGATGTCAATTACTGGAGCATGCCAATCACTGGAGCACCTACCCTATTCATTTTAATTTACAGATGAATTATTAAAAAAAAAAAAAAAACCTCTTAATAATAATTTTGATAACATCCTTTTTAATAATTCATTTTTATTATTATTATTTATTATTATTATTATTATTTATTTTTTTTTTTTTTTTAAAGAGAAGTTATTTAAAAAATAATTTCTCATTACTATTAGCATGTCTGTTACTTCAGTCTTTTCAGTGGTATGAATAGTTACTTAATTTTCTCCTCTTTTTTCTTTTCTTTCTTCCTTTTTAACTTTCAGGAACTAGTGAATGCAGCAAAAATCAGGCTGTTCTTTATGGATTGTACCTAAAATTTAGAACTTTATATTTTAACTTTAGTAGAATTGATACTGAAATTTTTACCTGGCTATTTAGAAGCATATTTTGCATTGTTTGAGTTACTCAAACAAAACTTGCATCCTAAATGCAAGGAAATGATTAAATTTAAAATTTAGAAGTTTTTACACTTTAATAGAATTGATTTTACAATGCTTTTCGCTATTTTTTCATTTAAGACTTGTTTAAAAATTAAATGTTTAAGTAACTGCAAAATTTATTTTGAAATACTCTCTCTCTCCCTCTCTCTTTAAATATATATATATATATATATAATATATATATATGTGTCTGTATACACTGTAGTGTATTTAGGCAGAATTATTTGTGTGAGGTTTTACAGAATCACCTGCTTCATAGTGGGGATAAAAATTTCAATTTTCAACCTTTTTCAAATTTTCATTCACGTTACATTTGAATTAATATTTGGCCTAGACAGCATATTATAAAGCTACTGTTCAATTTTCATGAAAATATATGAATAAATAAAAAAAATGACGTATTTATTGGAAAAAGATTAAGTTTTCTTTTATACTTTGCAGTATTTTAAATTGAGATATGCTGTTGAAATTTCGTAGTATTTGGTTTTAATGCCCGATAATTCGATTGTGAATATTTTTGAAAGAGTATGATTATTAGGGAGGGCTTGAGGAAGGGGGAAAAGGGGCAAAAATTTAAAAAAAAAAGAGTTACTGCGTTTGAAATTGGTTGGTATATTTAGAGTTTAAGGAAAGGTAAATCAAATACAAATATTTTCGAGTGTAAAATTATTATTATTGGCAGAAAGGGGGGGGGAGAGCAAAGGGGAAAAGATGTAGAAAAGGAACGGGAGTTTCAGAGAAAACAACGGAATACCCAGAACACCTTTATTCTTTAATATTTTGCAGAGTTTCGAATTCGAATTTCTGCAGCCCGGAATTATGCAAGTTTCAGGGATTACTGAAAGAAATTTCGCAGAATAAAAGAAAAAAAAATACATTTTAATTTACATTTAATTGCAAATAAAATTTTATTCTAATATACGTGTATTTCAAATTCTAATTATGATTAAATTTTTTTTAATACTTTATTCGAAAGACATTTTGAAATACTTTTATATTATCAAATCGGAAGTATAATTCGAGATTTCACCTGATTTACACGTTTTAAGGTCTCCTGATTAGGTTTTCTTTTGTATCTCAGCTACTAACTAAAATAATTTCATAAGTAATACATCATTTGAAAGCTTTGTTGATTTGGAATTGAACAATATAATACAAAAATTTATACCGCCACATGGCGCTGTAATATTTTAAAGTTTCAATATTTCAAATTCTAATGAGCGAGGAAGGTGTTGTAAGTTCTAAAACGGGGATAAGGCGCCGCAGGCACCACCGAGCGGGACTTAGCTAAAGTCAGAAATTTGAAAGATCATAACATGGTGAGTGAACAGGCTGTTTCAGATATTGAAAAGGGAAGAGGGCGCCGAAGGTGCTACCGAGCGGGAATTTACTGCGATTTCAATAAGCTATTTTCACGATATATCAATAAGCTGTTATTAGACCTGAAACGGGAAAAAGGCGCCGCAGGCGCCACCGAGCGGGAGTTTCGTAAAGTCGGATTTTTTAGGGATCGCGAACCAGCTGGTCGCCGAAGGCGGCTAGTAAGTAAATAAGGCATGCATCTCTTCTGTGGCAAAAACAGCAGTAAATCTGAAGTATTAAAATTTACCTTTGTGCATATTTTCCTTCTTTCCTAGACTTTTAAATTATTTTTTTGTACATATGTTTTATTATTGTATTAATTTGCATCATTATTATAGTTTAATGTATTTTAAAATATTTTGTTTAGTTTTTTCCTGCACACATTATTTTTCATTTGAAATAAATTTTACAGGGGTCAATCCAGGTTTTTATTTTTGGGTCCCTTTTTTGTAAAAAAAAAAAAATTGAAAAAATTGTGTAAAACCTTTCATTTATAGTCATTCTATATATTGTTTAATATCAAGTTAATAGAATATTGTTAAACCAGTTAACAATTAAAAATAATACTAAAAACATCAAAGCATTTTCTAAAATGATTATTTTTATAAAACAAAATCTTGTGATGGGACTCATTTTATAAATCTGAATATTGCAAAGAGGTCCTTTTTTATTGATTTGAATTTTGTGAAGGGTCCCTTTTTATGATGTGCAATTTTGTGAAGAGGCTGAGATAGACTGTTATTTAATTTGGATTTGTAATTTTAACCAAATTATACATTTCGAATGGGAATTCCAAATTAATTTGAACAAAAACGAAAAGTGCTCAGGAAAGTGTTGCTTTATTAATCTTTTTGTCTTGGCTGTTCTCAACCCTGATTAATTTATTTTTATTTTTTCAATGTTTAGGATCGTGATAAGCAGCTTTTAACAAGAACAGCTGTATTTGAACTGATACAAGCTCTCAAGTTTAAAACCTCCATCCCAGATGCAAATTTGCTAACATTAGTCCAGGTATGTGTTTATTTTAGTAAATTAACAATGAAAATGACTGCAATATATTTACTATGTAAATAGAATTAGTATTGTTCATGTCTTTTTCTCTTTCCTTAACTTAAAAAAAAAAAAGAAAGAAAGAAAGGTAGTAAGTAATCCATGCTATATTTTCTTTTAAGTATGCCTTATTTTAAAAATTCCATTTTAAATAAGATTGTATGCATACCACAAAATACCACTAAAGTGTGCTCCCCCCAATTAAATATCTATTTCTGTTTTTCACATGAATTTCATTTGTTCTTAAAATACCGAATAAATGCCTTGTTATGCTTAAAAACAGGCTCTATTCAAATAGAAGATAATTTTTTAGTTATTTATTTCTTTTATAATAGTCACCTTTGTAAATATAATGGAAACTGTAACCTTCCTAAAATAGCAGAAAATAAAAAACTTTAAAACAATTTATTAGAAGGGAGAAAAAAAGAATTTTTTGAGTTTTTCTGATTAGTTGAATGCCAGTTAACCACGAGTTTTTTACTGTTTTATTTATTTATTTATTTTTATCATTGCAATTTAATATATATATATATGTTTCACTTTAAAATCATTTTTATGATGCTTAATTTTAGCAGGAAAATACATGCCAATTTCTGTATTTTTGCAATTTTTTCCGTTTATCCGCCCTCTCTTGAACTATATTAAGATTTTTCTTGAAGATTGAGGGGGTGCTCGAACGGTATTTTATGGTGTAATGTTTGAAAAATGTAATCAACCATTACATGTATATTTTAGTAATTACTAAAAGATTATTCTTTATTTAAGATCATTTAATTTAAAAAAAAAATATTTTTTCTTGTAATTTAAAAACTTAAATACCTTAAAATTATCCTTTTAATAGCAACGGATATATTTTGGCATGCTATCGCAGCCCTCTTCAGCATTGCAAATGATGACTTCGTATTGCCGGCACCTCCAAGGTAAACGGATAAAAGTGCCGGCAATACGAAGTCGTCATTTGCAACGCTGAAGAGGGCTGCGATAGCATGCCAAAATATATCCGTTGCTATTAAAAGGATAATTTTAAGGTATTTAAGTTTTTAAATTATAAAACATTAATCCTTTAATATTATACCAATATTTTTTTTTTTTGTTTTAATAGCATTATGTTTATTACAGTAACATTAAACAAAAACTAACCTTAAATAATAATTAATGATATTGATAAATTATTTAAATAATTTTAATAAATTAACCCTCTCAGCGTGTCGCCTCAAATGACATTTCTACTTAAAATATAATTTTATTGTCTAAAAAATAATCTTATTGATCTTATTAATCTAGCTTCATGATTTTAAGATACAATTTTACGTCTCGTACGATTTGGAGAGAGATTGCTTGCTTTATGACAATTAGTCTCAAACCATTTCACAGGTGTCTATTTAAGTTACAAAAATCCGGTTCAAACGCTTAGAGGGTTAAAGTACTTTCTATTTGTTCTTCCTTTGATGCTGTCATAATAAAGATTGTGGATAATAAAACAGAAAAGTATCAAATTATAATATAGTTGAATATATATATATATATAATAAAGATGATCCATTAAGCATAGTAGAAGCCATATATATATATATATATATATATTATATTAGACTTAATTTTACAGTTTTTTTAAGTATTGAAAAGTAATTTTTTCATTTATGGTTTTGTGAATAATGTTAGAATACTAAATGTTGTTTATCATTAATTGTGTACCTTTAGTTTATCTTGGCTGATTGTGGAGGACGATTAGCTCCAAATGTAATACTGGATGGTGTACCTTGTACTTTTGATTTACAGTCTGCAGTAAGTTAAGTATTAATCGTTTTGTGTGTTTTAACATGAAAATTATCGCTAAATAAATAGTTTTTTTTTTCCCCCAGTACAAAACCTTTGCTGGAGAATGTATGAATCAGTACTTAAATGATGCTCTTGAATTTGTGTCAGACATTCATACTTTAACTAAAGTAAAGGTAATATTATAATCTATACTTAATTAACATCTATTTTGCTCAGTTTATTCATAAAAGTGGATTTGATCATTAAAAATATAAAATTAAGTGTAAATAAATATGTTTAAAAAACAGAATGAGATATGTATTTTCCTTAATGTTTTAAATGTCTTTATAGTATATGTTTATTTTGAAATATAAAGTACATGTTTTAAATTTTTCTAAAATTAAAACTGCTCATAAATATTTGTGCTCCTACCTATTTTGCTAGTTGCATTTTAGGTAGCAAATATCAACGTGGCATTTGGAAAATTCAAAGCAGAATTTTTTATTTTATGTGACTGCATTATATTTGTGTTTAATTTTTATCTGCCAGTTTTCAAGTATTTTAAAATGAAGTAGTTTTTCATATTTAAAGCAAGAAAGCTATTTCAGTTTTTGTGTATTGGTATTGCATTAGAACTCACTTAAAAATAATATAAAAACAAATAAATTGTAAGGGCATATCATTAGAATACACTATTCTGAACATGTCAAAAAAAAGGGCCCTTCTTAAACTTTTTAGCAGTTTCACTTTCATAGGTGTCTTTTTGGAGAAAAAGAACAGAATACAAAAATTTTTATAAGTAATAATATTCAAAGGCAGTATCATTAATATACATATATAGTTCTGGAACATAACTTTGGAAAGTTATAATCACAAGACCTATATTATAATAATTAATCCTATATAGACAGTATCTACAGAAATATATATTTAAAAAAAACATAGTTAATTTTCATACACAGAATTATAAAAATGCTTATCCATAGTATCTGCAAATTTCATTATTAAATACTTATACAATCTGATGGTGTGTCATTACTTCAAAGCCAAACTATCAAATATTGGAAATTTTTTATGAAAAAGAGTTGCCGACAATTAAAAAACTATTGGGTTGCTTTTCGTGCCAAGTGATCTAGATTAAAATATGTTAATTTGATTGGTGGTTTTAAAATAATATTAGAATTAAAAATTTATATGTTGTTCGTATTGAATAGAGTAATTTTGGCGAAAACATTTATTAGAAAAGGATATTCAAACAATGAAAATATTCTAACAATATAGAAAAAATATTTGTATTTATATACTATGGATATAAAGACAATAAACAAAAAAGTGTACGTACGATGAATATAAGGTACAATCTATAAGCTAATTTATGCATTAAATTAAACAGTTCCACTCGCATACCACTACTTTAATTTATTCCAGAGCATTGCATTTAACTGCATTTTTTATTCACCACTATAATTGTATTGAACTGTACGAAAAAATAAAAAAAAATAGAAGCAACATAGTTTGTTCTATTTACATTGTTTTGTTTTTAACCTTCTGACCACATTTTAAAAGAGAAAATCGTAATGTTGTTTTCACTGCTTATTTTAACTTGAGATTAAAAATGTAACAATACACATGATTTTAATCCTCATAGTTATTATTTAACACCTTTAAATTTGAAAAATAATCTAAAAATTATTTTGAATTATAAGTGTATTGTGATGAAAAGAACAGTTCAGTAACCGGATATATTCGCCAGCGGTGGTCAGATGGTTATAAAAGCAATAATTTATTTTATTTATTATTATTATTATTTTGTTAAGAAAACCTTTTCTTGATCCTGCCTTTTTCCTGCAGCCACAGATAATCCACAAAGCACATAATCTGCTCGCAGATAATCAGGAGTTTACTGTACATAGATTTTGATTTATAAAAGAATTTTTTTTAATTGACATTTTATAAATATCAAAATAAACGAGGGATTTCCTGAAAGTAAATTTTGTCATTCTTTTTTATGAGGAAGCTTTATTATTTTTAAGCATTGTGTGTTTCTGTTTATAACCAAGTTTTCTTAGTATAAAAGCATTAAAAAAAGTACTTTTGGAATATTCCTTGTATTTATATTTATATGCATTTTCTCTTCCCACTATAAATAGACAATAGGAAATAAATAGGTTTATAATAAAATTTTAACCAATAAATTTGTCATCTATTTGTGCAATTTTGGTGGCATTTGTTGATAATTTGGTGACATATGTTTAATTATCTCTATATAATTCTAAAAATTCATATTTTTAGCTTAACTAAAAATTCCTATTTCAGAATATGCTATATGGAAATTATACTCATTTGAATGAAGAAACTCTTGGTGGACATTTGAAAGCTGGTATTTCTCAATACTTAGCTATTGAATTTTCGAAAAATAATGGAAGAGATAATAGAGCCATTAGTCGTTACCTACCATGGTTATATCATCCACCTACCACTTTGCAACAAGGGTTTGTATTAGCATAATGTATTATATTTTGTATACTTTTAAATATTAAAATTGTCAAATTATTGCAAAGCAAAACTATTGCATTTGTGTCACAGTTACTGCCCCACAAAATAAGATTTGTGTCACAATTCCACATTTTTGTGTAGCAATTACAAAATAATTTTAACCGTAATATTTTCAATTATAAACAATAAATAATTTGAGAATGATAAAGGAGAGTTCTTTTAAAGTATGCCTGTTAGGGTGTAATGAATTCTTTTTTTCAAAATGTATTAGCGACTAAAGGTTTTTGAGTTTCAGAATTTTTGAAATCCACAGTGGCAGAAACACGGCGACATAGTCGCAGACACAGAAAAACGGCTTGCGGACAGTTTTTGTCTGCACTGAGAAAAAAATTTGTCTGCAACTTTCGGATAACAATTCACTTATAAAAATTTCTGTATCAAAACTAAAACTAATACTTTTATTATTTATAATTATTTATATTGTGTTGTGTCAAACATTGCTATAAAATATTTAATTGAATGAGATGAATGAATACAATTGTTTATACTATATTGTTTTGTAGTAAAATTGTATTTGTGTATTGTTGCACGAGATCACCACTGATGTTAAGCCCTCCCATCAGCTTTCAGACTTTTTTAGTATAAGCCATTTTCACCCCTGATTACACGCAAATTTCGCAGACAGATTATGAAATTTTTAAAGCCTGTCGCAGACAGCTTCAAAACTTTCTGCCTCTGGGTTGAAATCTATCTTGAGGGTCTACTTTTGCTGCAAAATGTCAATAAATTACAAATATTTTTTTTTTTTTTTTTTTTTTTTCACCAATGCTGCTTACACACTATAGCGCATAAATTACACGAAAAATCAAAGGCAGGATACAAAAAATTTATTGTGGTAGATCCCAGGGGATGCATAATTTTCATTCTTAAAAAAAATTTAAAACTTGAAGAAAAAAAATAAAGCAAATTTTAAAATATATTTCTTGTTTTAAACTTTTATATTTTTAAAGCATCCTGCTTTGAAGAAGACAAAAAAATCCTTTAAAATTCCATTTTACCATAAAAGAAAAAGAACCAATCCTGTACGATAAACAGAAATGAGTGGTCGGTGCAAAATCAAAAACAAAGTTCCGAGACGAGAAAACAAAGTTCTGATACGAAAAGTTTAGCGGTAATAGGAAATAGTTTAGTAGTAATAGGAAATAAAACAAGAATGTCTAACAGGAAAACAGTTCTGTAGCTGAAAATAAAAATTGATATATATTTTAAATGAAAGTATAATGATTTGAAGAATTATTTTCCTAGAAACGATTAGAATCAAGGCAAAATTTAAAATTAGCTCTAATTTATCTGTAATAATAGCAGAAATATTGCTGACAGTGGGTTCCATTGAATGCTAATCGGACTTAAATCATTCTGTTTGAACAAGTATTACGTATGTATATTCTTTATTTCTTAAAATGAAATTATGCTTCTGGCATAATTTTTTCATGAAGTGTAGTATATATATTTTTTAATACCGTAAAATTCCGATAGTAACCCCCCCCCCCCCCCCCTGTTTTCAAGGGGAAATTTGTCAAAACTGGGGGAGGGGTTATAATCGGAAGTTTCACAACCTTTTTTTTTTAAGTATAAATTTATTAATATTATAATATATATTAATGGTTACTAAATTGTATTAACAATATAATAATACTAATTATTATTTATTAAATTTTATTAATAATAAAAAAATTTTATTAATCAGTTTAAATTTTTATTTTAACAACAAAAAAAAACGTATTCAGAATAACAGAAACAGACATGGACATGTGATAAACAAATCGCGATCGCGAAGCAAAGCAGTCTAGAAGATTCGCTAGCAGTTAAAAAAACAGTTAATTGCATTGCTATTAACTGATATGAAAGAACAAAATAGGGTGAACGATAACTATTAAAGTTACATATGCAAGTACTATTACGGAGTTATTACTCTATTTAATGATTTAAAATTAAAAGAAGAATTTAAAATTTAGAAAAGAGTTGTGATCGCGAAAAGAGAGTTGCATAAGCAAGATTGCGAAACCCACGGCCGCTTGCGGATAGCAGTTAACGTTTTGGAGTTTACAGAATGTAAACAATGCCACATTTTTTTATTTGGAGTTATTTTACTAAGATGTGGAAAAATAACACTTGGATACGTTTACATGCAAATTAAAGTTTCTAAATAAACATTTAAGACTTCAGAAGTAAAAAAAAAAGTATGTTTGCAACACTCATGGGAAAAACGAAAGAATGGCGAACTTAGCCGCCAAAGGTAAGGGAGGAGGGGTTATAAACGGAATTTTCCGAAAAGTAAAGTACGTCAAATTTCAGAGGGGGGGTTACTATCGGAATTTTACGGTACATATTTTTAAGTATTTCAAGTATATCTAGTTAGCACAATTTTTTAATAAAATCTTAAAATTTTGATCTAGGCCAAAGGAATTTATAGACTGTGTTAGTCATATACGCTTATTGTCCTGGCTGCTACTAGGAGCTTTAATTCACAGTGCTTTAATGCAAACCCCATCTGCTTGTCAACCCATTCCACTAGAAGCCAATTGTCATATTGCTGAGCACATTCAAGTGATTTTAGCTGGCTTTTCAGAACAATCTAAAGTAAGATATATTGCATATGTATATGTTTAATTTGGATAAAACAGAAATAAAAACTTTTTTCCTGAACCAATTTGGTTATTTTAAAATGCAAATAATGTATCCACTTGGGAAAACAAACCTAGTTCTTTTAACTTACAATGACATATTTACTTATTTATTTATTTTTTGCTAATTGAAATATTATTATTTTTATTGCTAATGAAAAATATCATAATTTAAAAGTATACAAGCAAAAGTATACAATATTTTGAAGATAGATTATTCTCAAAATATCAATTTAAAATATTTCAAAGCCGTACATTCTGTTAAAAATGAAATACTTTATTTATGGTAAAGAACTCGACTACTGGAAATGGAAAATGAAAATAAAAATACTAAATAGTCGAGAATATTCATTTTACTTTAATTGAATAAATAATTTTGGAAATTGTGAACTTTCAAAATATTTTCTAATACTTTAAAAGCTATTTATTGCTAATTATTTTACTAATATTTACTATTTTAAAACATTTTCTAACAGAGAGGTTTGGTTTTTATTATTCTTTTATCAAGAGAAATAAAAATTTGAGACCTTTCTTCAAGTACAAATTAACACTTTCATTTAATATATTGTTGTGTATTATTTTGTTATTTATCTGTAATAATATTAATAATAGTTAAAAATGACTTTAAACAGGGTGTCTACTAGGTCATGAAAGTCATGAAAATCAACAATGGGTCATGAAAGTCATGAAAAGGTCATGAAATTCAGCAATAGGTCATGAAAAGTTAAGAACAGGTCATGAAATTCGCCCGTCGGTTTGAGTCACATATTGGTACAGGCAACCCAATTTCACTGGTCGGGTTGAACAATTTTTTTCTCTAGCAGTTCAGGTTGACTTGATTGAATTTTTTCCCGTACGAGTCGGGTCGACTTGAGAATATCTTTCAAAATAATTTCTTTAGCAGACAAAAATATAATTTGGCAACGCTTCGTTTGGTGCATTGTTGCTTTGCTTGTAGTACTCGTGCACACTTTGTTCGCCTGATGAATGGTCGTGTATTTTTCAACCCGAAACAATTGTTGCAAGTTTATTGCACTTTATGGTGTTTATTCAAAGTTTTGTACTTATTACTAAACTTGAAGTACACAACACCTAAATTTTAAAAATTATTGTTTATCCATTTTTCAGATTTTAAAACTTTTAACTTATTTCATTAGTGATTACATTTTAAATTATTTTTAAAGAATTTACCAGTTGTGTAGCAATAAAAATTTTCTTTATAAGTTAAATTGCAAGATTTTTAGATGAATTATTAATTTTCATTTTAGGTTTTGAGTTGGGTGTGGGTCATTAAAATTCTCTATTATGGATTCATGTCAATTTTCAGGTTGCATTATTTAGTAGCATAAATATATAAACATAATTATAAACCTAGTATAGTTATTTGTATCTATAAAAAAAGAAAATGAATTTTTTAACTTAACATTTAAATTTTCTAAAATATATGTATGCTCAAAATATTTTGTTAATCAAAACAGTATTAATGTACAGTCGGTAACAAAAGTGTCCGAACACTAGCAAAAATTCCTATATAAAAAAAGTACGCTTAATACAGTTTTGCTAAATAAATCCTTGTCGATTTCTGTTTTTAGACTGACTAAGAACAGAATTCGACAAGGATTTATTTAACAAAACAGTATTTAAGCGTACTTTTTTTATATGAGAATTTTTGCTAGCGTTCGGACACTTTTGTTACCGACTGTATAATTGAATGAACTAATTTTTTCTAATTCAGAATGTATTCTATTTTGAAGTATAGGAAAGACATTGAAATGCAAAGTTTGAGATGTATAGTTATATATACTTTTTTTAGTTTAATAATTTATTCTTGTATTCTTAGTCTTTTCGTGGGGAAAAAAAAAAAAAAAAAAAGTTTGTAGATTTGAAGAAAAATTTAATACATATATTCCTATCCTTAATGCAAGGAAAATAAATGATAATTTTCAAATCCCCCAAAAAACTAATAGTTACAATATTATAACATTGCAGAAATAGTGTACTATGTATGTAGTTATATAGTATGTCTGTTTTAGATTGATTTCCATTACTACGAGGGTTGCTATTTATATTTCTGGCCTAATAATGAAAAAACAAATATGTAGGATCGAAATTGGTTTTATTGTTTTTCAAAATATTCTCCATGATGATCAATACACTTTTGCATGCGTTTGAACCAATTTTCAAAGCACTTTTTCCAGTCCGATTGAGGTAATTCCAAAACATGCGTTTTGAATGCATCAACCGCTTCTTCGGGGGTCGAAAATCGTTGTCCACGTAATTTATTTTTGATGCGTGGGAATAAGAAGAAGTCATTGGGTGCCAAATCAGGGCTGTACGGCGGATGACCCATCAGTTCGATCTTTCGCTCAGTCAGAAATGCATTTGTTTGAGTCGATGTGTGAGAGCTCGCATTGTCATGATGAAGAATGATTCGCCTGTTCTTCTGCTTTTTTCGAATTTCTCCGATGACTTCTGGCAAACAAATGGTCGTGTACCATTCAGAATTGACCGTCCTGCGTTGCTCTAACGCCACTGTTGCCACATGACCGTTAATGCCAAGGAAACAGGCAATCATTTGTTTCGATGTGCTTCTTCCTCGAACAACTTTTGTTGGTTTTGCCTCGCCTTGGAAGACCCATACAGTTGATTGCTGTTTTGTTTCCGGCTCATATGCATAGATCCATGATTCGTCACCTGTGTAGATGTTATACACAGCCTTTGATGTCCCTTGAACGTATTTTTCCAACATTTCCTTGCACCAATCGACACGAGCCTTTTTTTGAGCGTTTGTCAGATTATGCGGGATCCAACGCGAACAAATTTTTTTTACGCTCAAATGTTCATGCAATATTTTATTGATGCTAGTCATACTAATGTCCAAAGACGCCTCAATCTCACGGTATGTCACATGACGATCTTGCTTTATCAGTTCACGCACAGCATCGATCTTTTCTGGCACAACAACGGATTTTGGACGACCTGCACGGGATTCGTCCTGGATCGAACATCGACCACGATTAAATTCGTTATACCAATTTTTTACAGTGCTGTAGGATGGCGCTTTATCGCTGTATAAAAAATTAAGTTCATCGAAGCACTCTTGTCTTGACAATCCACGTCGAAAGTTATGAAAAATAATCGCACGAAAATTTTCACGATTCAATTCCATTTTTTGAAAGAGAAGAACTTTTCAATTTACTGTCAACAACCCAAATAAAGCTATAATGGTAAATCGTCTGCTGAATTTGCGTTTAAAAATATCAAACTTTCGATTAAAATCGTCTGCGGTCGCCTAGCAACACTTACTGTTGCCAAGGCCAGAAATATAAATAGCAACCCTCGTATTTACTTAGATTGTTAATAAAAAAAAATGTTTTCAGGGTTTTTTTTTTTTCTTTTTTTTTTTTTAAACAGCTAATATTGTTGTTAAACAATAATTTTAAAATTAAAGCAAGGTGATATATCAGATTTAAAAAAAATGAATAGGTTAATTTAAAAAGAAAGGTTGGATATGTTGATAAAAAAGGCCATGAAAATTTTTTTGAGGTCATGAATTTTTTTTTCTGTCAAGTCAGTAGACACCCTGAATATTACTCTGAAGGTATTTCTTTTGTTTCTTGCATGACTATGTCTTGTATAAATGAGTACTGTATTACACTAAAAATGGTTTAATGTTATTTAAAAATTATTTTATTAGCATTTTCTTGCATATCCCTAAATTAAGGCTGAAAAAGTTATTATTATTTATAAATAAATAATCAACATACATTTATTAGGTATTAACATAACATTCAACCATACTAGATCAGATACACACACACACACATATATATATATATATATATATATATATATATTCCTCTCTCTTTCTTCCTTCAGATCAAATATTTTTAAAAATGTAGTGAGGTCTTACGGCATCCCACATCTTTTTAATTTTTATATACACTTCATTATGTTTATGTATTCTGTTATCTGACTAGCACAAAATCACCATGCTCTATTTGTATTTTTAAAAATTTCAACTTGCAGTTATTGTTTATTATAATGTTAGTATTTTAAAAAAAAGTATATATATTTACTTTAATTAATGTGTATTGAATGGTTCTTTTCATTAATAATATTTTAGGTATCTGTCTTGCACATGTCTTCCTTATTCCATGCATTCATCTTATGTCAGGTTTGTATGTTCTCTTCTTATTTCTATTTACTCTGAACTTGCCCAAGTTTTGTATAGGAATCTAAAGAAAATAGTTCTTTTCCTATTTAATTTAGTACTTGTTACTTAAATTATTTATTAATTATTGATAATTCCTTCAAAAAAAAAAAAAAAAAAAAAAAAAAAAGGAAATTCAACTTACACTAGCTATAATTTTTAAATGTGAATTTATGAATATACTTGCAGGCTTTATCTGCTTTGCTAGTCACTATATTTAAATTCTCAAAATTCCATATCACTTATGAATGTAAAATATCAAAAAAAAAAAAAAAAGTCATTGAAATCTGTCAAAATCTCAGTTAAGTCCCCCCCCCTTCCCCCTGCAATAGGCTGAGTCTGGGTTCCCACTGCCTGCAGTAATGCTTTAACCAAGCACTTCCGCAAAAAAACACTTTCCCATGCAAACATCAATGGCTAGAGGTGTCCGGTTTCTGTTATAAATAATTTTGGCAGCAGCTTTCTTGTGTGCACTATGTTGAGTTCTGGTCCCTATTGTACATTTGCAAAAACCTGTCAAAGTGCATGTTGTGTACACATAACCAACTCTCACACACCAAAACTTGCCATCCTGATGTAATTTAAACTAGCGTTAGACTTGAAAACATTTTTTTTTTCGATGGAGAAGGAGGATTTTGCAAAATTCCTTTGTAATGTGTGTTTGTTACACATAACCAACTCACACACTAAAAAATCACCTTCCTAAGCTAATTTGGAAAAATGTCCCTCCTCCCCACCATCCGAAAAAAAGGAAAGAGGAGAAATGTATGTAGAAAAATCCCTTTATAGTGTGTGTTGGATATGCATAACCAATCCACAAACCAAAAAATTACGTTCTGAGATAATTTTGAACAATTACACTTGGAAACTTTTTTTTGCCCTCTTTCTCCTCCCCTATTTCTAAAGGGGGAATTTTCTCAAAATCTCTTTATAGTATCTATTGGGTACACGTAACCAACACACACATCAAAAGCCACTTTCTAAGATAATCTTGAACAGAAACATGTTTTTCCCTGTTCCCAGTGGGGTGAAGGGGGAATTAAGCAAAATTCCATCACAGTGAGTGTTGGATGCATAGGACAAATTTAATGCAAAAAGATGGCTCTCAAATTTGTCTCTTCATAACTCTCCACCACCCCCCTAAAAAAATTGATTGTTTAGAAATATGCTGCAGAAAACATACATTCATTTTCAATCTCTATGTGCCATTTATGGTAGAGTTCTACTCGAAAATCCAAATTTTGCAACAAGATAATTTTGTAATCTGGTCATTAATTTCTGTTTGATAAATTAGATAAAATATATTTAGTTACACCCAAAAAAAAAAAAAAAAAAAAAAAAATAGATATTTCTAGTAAATTCTCTTCAATTATGCTATTTTAAGTTTTATTTAATTATGTATATAGTTAATTTATTAAATGTTAACAATTAATGAAGTAAATAGTAGTGTAGTGGAAAAAAAGGTGTTCGAAGAGGGGAGAGGAAGGACATTGAGAAATTGATTTTTGTTGTCTACTACCTAGGTCAAGTCCGAAACTCGCGTAAATACGGGCTAGGACCCCTTAGAAAGACCCCCACGGAGGGCATTCCCCCCCTAGGCCTAGGACACATCTGGAGTCAATCGGCCTTAAATCCTACAACCAACCAACCAACCAACTACCTAGGTCAAACTTGATTTTCCCCATTAATTGTCCCATTTTGATTATAAACTGAAAATAAAATATTTGAAATGTTAAATATTTTACATAGTAGGTATATAGTTTACTAATTTTAAAAATATTAAGAAAAGTGAAATTTTTTCAAGGCTACAATTCTTTGGAATTGGATTGTAGTAGCTCTGATTTCCGTACTAAAAGCTTTGTTCAAAACGTATTTAATAATTTTGTGATATTTAGATTTGAGGATGGTGAGAGAACATGGGAGACAAAAGGTTTAATATTTAAAAACAATTCTCAACCTCTTACATTAAAGAAAATTATTGTACTTTTTAAATCTATGAATTTTTGAAATAATGTAATGCTTAAAACAAACAGAGAAATAACAGAAAAGTTTTTTGGTTACAAATTAATTAATAAAATTAAAAATGCAATGAATTAAATTGATTTATTTATTTAATATATAAATTAAAAAAAAGAGACGTTTAAGTGAAAGCAAGTTTTCATTTTGTCAGTTTTATGGATAAATATTACTTTTTCCTTCTGAATTTTTTTTTTTTTTTTTTTTTTTTTTTTTTTTTCATAAACATCTATGTTCATATGTACTTATTTAAAAAAAAAAAAAATTGTAAATGAATGAATAAAATTATAATTGCTATTTGGGTACGGTATGAAGCATTCATGTCAGTCTTCAGTTTAAATTTCCATCAAAAGTATGTAAGTAGCAGCCATTAAAACTGGTTGCTGTTGCTACTTAAGTAGGATATGAACCATTTATCTCTCTTTTATTAAAGTACTATCTATATTTGTAAAATCATGTGTATATAAATTATATATATTTAGCTTTGGACAATGTACTGCGAACACATGGTATCTTTAAATCCACCTGGTAGTGAACAAAATCAAGTGTGTGGGATGACCCTAACTGACTTTTGGGCAAAAGTAACCCCAGGAATCTTACAGCTGGTGTGTCATTCAAAAGTGGTGAGTGTTTATTATTAAATTATATTTATATAATTATAAGTATGTTATTAGTTTGTAAATAATAATAAATAAATGAAAAAATCCGATAATAAACATTTAAAAAAAAAAAAAAAAGCTTAATTTGATTCTTGTTTAGTATCTGTTTAAATCTTTTTTACTCTAGAAAATTCTCATATTAAATTTTAATTTTTAAATAATTTTATGTTATATTACAATTCTTCCAGGGGTCGATCCAGGCAAAAATTGGGTCCCCTTTGCTGCCTCTTCACAAAATTCCACATCATAAAAGGGGACCCTTCACAAAATTTAAATTTATGAAATGAGCCTTTTTATTTTATAAAAGTGATCCTTTTTCTATATTTTCAGTATTTTTAATTAATTGGTTCAATTTGATATTTAAAAACTACTTAGAATGACTGTTAAAATGGAAGGTTTTACATTTTTTTTTTTTCCCCACAAAAAGGGGACCCAAAATTTTAATCCTGGATCGACCCCCTCCGTTGCATAATTAATAATGAATTATCAAAAATCTAAAAGAAACTTGAATACATTGAATTAAAATTTTATAAATACTGTGTTCCCAGAAAATCAAATATTTTTAATTGGACAATCTTAGAAGCCATGCATATGGTGACACCGGCATGGAAAGGAGTTTCTGCCTGTATAATTAAAAAACTGCCTTCACACACTTAGTTTTCAATAAAGAAAAAAATGAAATTGCAAATTACAGTTGTGGAAATCAACATTACAACTGGAAACATTAAAAAATGTTATTGATGATGAGAATGTTGCATTATAAGAATGCTGTTACTGTAATAAATATATAACAACAGATTTCAGAAATCTGGAACAAAGTTATGAAGTCGTCGTAATCAAAAACACATTTTCAGATGAAGAAGGAAATGTTGAAATTGATGAAACAGAAATGAAATATGGCTTCTTTCCTACACAGGTATAATTTCTGCTCTTGACATTCTCTGGCAGTACATTCTGTATCTCATCGAATGAGTCATTCAACATTTTTGAAAAACTTGAAGGGGGGGGGGGGGGGGGGAAAGAAGCAATCAAGATTTTTTTTGACACTATTTATTGAATTGTTTGCATTTTTATAACTGAACTCCATATTTAAAAATTAAATTATTTTTATTTTATTCTTGCAAAAAATATATATATATATATATATATATATAATGTGATTTAAAATAATAATTATTTTTTGTAAATAAAGTAATTAAAAGAAGAAGAAAAATGTGCGGTCAGTGGACCCTCATCAGGAACGAAGCTCCTTATGCCTTTTCTCCAATTCTGAATTTGATTTGATACAGAGATCTAGATTGTTATTATTTATTTATCTCGTTGTTGGCACCAATAGCATGCTTGGCATGGAAGCTAATTAAGCTTCAAATTAAAAACAGCAGAAAAGTTTTAGTATAGGACTCCTTTAGCATAATTTGAAATTTAGCACCGAAGTAACTCGGACGTTTCTCGCCAAGCTCTTTACTAGTGCAATTATGATATCCACATTTTAATTTATTAAAAACAATTTATTGCAAAAAATTAATGTAGCAGAAACAGTAATCACATAAATTATTTAAAAGCAGTATGTATTTCCGCTATAGCACTGTCTCATATATCAAGTTTCGTAAAGTTTTTGGTATTTTTTTTGCACTTTGAAGTTGTTTTACGATTTTTTTCCTCTTTTGATACTGAACACATGATTTCACCATTATCTTTCTGTAATGTATGTAAATATTAAATAATAAACATTTGAATCACACATATATAAACAGTAAATCCTTGTGTCAAAATATACAATTTTATCAACTTAGTTTTCTAAATTTATAATACATACACTTGTTGCAGTTTTTATTTAACGAATTTTCATTGCAAAATTTGAATGATAAGACAATGTAACTCACATATGATTTAAAATATGAACAAATAACAAAAAAAATAAAAAAACTTTTTATATACCATGTTTTTAAATTTTCTGTTGAATCATAGCTATTGAACTACATTAGCACTTTATCAATGGGTATAAAATTTTTAAAGTGATAATGACGTCAATTTTTGTGGGATGCGTAATTTAACTTTTTAACCTTCACGTTTAATTAAATGTATTTATTTTTATGTCGAAAGAAAATGAACTCATAATTTTTTTGGGCAACAATTAAATTATAGCTAATATTTTAATGGCTGTTACAAGGTTATTATTTTCATATTTTAATTAATTAAAAGAAAACTAATCAAAAATTTGAAAATCTGACTTCGAAGTATTGTGTTGTCATCGGGTTCTGAGATATTTTCAAAGTTTCAAATGTCTAGCTGGTAGAGAAGTTAGTTAAAAATCGATTTGCATGGAGAAAACTTAACGTTTTTTCGTTATTTGATGATTTCTGCTAGTTTAGTAGTCCTACCACAACCCGCGTTAAGGAACTTCGTTCAAAAAAAAAGTTAAACAAGCCATTATATTACTAAACTAAAGTATTGACAGTCCTGAGCCTGTAAAATGCCAAGAGAAATTGTTTTTCAGATATTATTTTTTCCAAAATTCTATTTGAGAATTCTCTTTACTTAAGGAGGATTTTCGCAGTTCTTTGAAAATCATTAAATTGAGAACCAACTGTTTAAATTTAGAATTTAAGTTAGATTTACCATATTATTTCATTGTTATTGCATTATTGAAATTATTAATGTTTAAATTTATTTAATTAATGTGTCAATTTCATAAATATTTCTTGTTTTGATTTGCAATGGACTCCATAAATAAAATATGTCATCTTTTTTTTCTCTCCTACTTTCAATTCAGGATGAATATCCACAGGTTTGCTTTTATTAATTTCTTTATATGTATATAAACTACTATATATGCCTAAATATGTATGATCTTAATTTCTTAGTAAATCTTTTATACACTTCAGGTTTATTTTAAATTGTTATTTAGATTATTATCATGTTTTTTTAAATTAGCTCTACTTAATCTTTCAAATTTCTGCATTTTCTCTTCTATTTCTTTTTATTTATTTATTGTTTAAATTGTAATGCTTTTCACAGTTTACTGTCTTTATGTGATTAATTTTTGTTATTTTCTATCTTTTCTTAAAAAAAAAGAAGAAAAAAAAAATCAGATTTGTATCATTTATCTTCAAAAATAATTTAAAAATCCAATTTCCCCTCATTAAGTTGCGCATAATTTAAAAAAAAAAAAAAAAAAAAAAAAAATGAAAATTATAACATCTTAAACAGTTGTACCAAGACTATGTGTATAAGAAAAAGCATATGGAATGGAAAAATCCTTTTTACAAAATATACTTTTATTTTAATGGCAGAAAAAAATTAAAACAATACCAAAATATTTGAATTATTATTATTATTATTATTACTACTAAAGTTCACTAGCTATCTCTGAATAGAGCTGAAAAATGATATTTTTGTAACTGTGTACCTCTTTTTGTTTGGATATTTTGGAATTAATCCATATATTCTTGATTATAGCTGCAAGGTGAATGTGAGATGTGCACTGTGTTTATAAATTCTTTTACTTATTTATATTGCTGTTCCAAAAATCTCTCTTTAGTTCCTATTTTCCTGTGAATTTGTAGCTAAGAAACTTCTTGTTAAAGATCATTAACTTCGTGCTGCATTTAATGTTCCCATATTAAAGAAATATTTATTAGTATTTTCTTTTCATCTTTTCTTTAAATGTTATATTTTTATATGGGATTTTTTTAGCAGTTATTGAACAGTTAGAATTTAAGGAGCGTTCTGATGTTTATTTGTTTATTTTTAATTGTCTGAAAAATTCTAATATTTTTTCCAATTACATTATAACTGAAAATTGGCCAAATGCCTCAAAAACACTCCTTCTAATTTGAATATTCTGTTTAGAATATCACTTCATTTTATGTATGATTAAACTTTAAAATGTCCTATGTATTGAACTGTATAAATCTCTACTTGTCTTTGAATTTTATTTTAACATTTGATTATTATCAATGCTTAGTTTTCAGCATCTAATAGTTTTTTTTTTTTTTCTCTACATCATTGAATGATAGCTGGCTGAGATGGTTAGTCTCCACTTCTTAAGCTTGATGGAAGCTCTACAGGAATGCAACTCAACTGTTTTAGCTAGAGTAAGTTAATAATCATTTCAATTACAGTTCCCGCCACTTATTAAAATCACATTTGTCCTGAGCCAAAGTGATTTTATTAAGCGGCTGATTTTTATATCTGGCAAACGTTCCAGCACTCAAGGAAAAGGCATTACTTGGAAACAAATTTCAAAAGGTAACGAATAACAGAATTAATAAACAATATTAATTAATTTTGATAGATAATTAATTCTTTCTCCGAAATAAGTAAATTAAACGCATTCCAAATTTCTATGCGCTTTCCTTCGAAGAAAATCATCATTATTTTACCAAAAGATCACGTTTTTTTTTAAAAATAAATTTAAAAATCTCTTAATTTATAGCTATTTCAAAATAAGAACTAGAAATTGTCTTTTAATAATTAAAAATTAAAAAATATATATCATTTGCAAATCAAATCAAATCTGCAACATATTCTATGCTTTGAAGAATACGTTTTTTGAAATTGTTACAGAGATGCTATGGGGCATGTTTAATTTGTAACTAAGCTGCAAGTGTAAAATTTTCGACAATGAGCGATAACGGGTACTTTAATTTCTTTTTTTATTAAAAAAAAAAAAAAAAAAAAAATTAGTGTGCATAAATGATAATTATGGCTGCTGAGGTTTTTTTGAGTTTATTAATCGGCGATGCTGATTTTATTAAGCGGCGGCTTCAACAATAGTTTGTATTGATTTGATTCCGTTCTTGGCAATTTGATCATATTAAGCGGCTGATTTTATTAACCAGTGATTTTATTAAGCTGTGGTTACTGTATTTTAAATTATCAAGATAGTATTTATAAATAAAAATTATGAAGTAAGATTTTGAAGAGACTAAAATTTATTATGTGAACATATCTTTTCGTTTTTCTTAAAAAAAAAAAAAAAAAAAAAAAATCTCTGAATCAGAATAAAAACTAGGTTTATTATGTTTACAATCATTAAAAAATCCATTGTGAATACCACTTGACTTCTTATATACCTATAAAATATACATATTGTTATAAAATATCAACATTTTTGTGTGTAGTAAGTAGTTAGTAAATAAACAGGCATATTCTAGTTCGCTGAATATTCCTGAAACAAGTCATTAAAACTACTACTCAAACACTCAAAATACAAAAACCATGAAAATAGCATTATAATAAATTCAGCGCACAAATAATGTTTGTTGAGGAGCAGTATCCCACAACTTAAATTGTCTACTATCGAATGTACAGTTCAGTTTGCACTGGAATTCACTCAAATGGCCTTTTTTTATACCCTTTAGAAAAAATTAGTGGTGAAAATTGATACATTATTATAACAAAAAAATTAATATCATTTTAATTTGAGAAAGGGCTTGCAGATTTTGGCAATTCTGAACTACTACTTTCCACCAAGACTGATCAACAACACCTACCTCTGTTCAAGTTAATAAAATGCTATTATGTTCCTTGTGCCATTACATGTATTTTTAACCCTACAAAGCTCAATTTTTTTTTTAGTGCGCAACAAAAATATATAGGTTTTAATTAGTGATCAGAAGATAGGGAAAACTTATAAAAATAAAACCATATTTTACGGAAAAATCAACTTTTTAGCTCAACGTACCGTATGTGGAACATACATAAAAATATGATTTACTAATACGTTTACTATTGTAATATAAAAAAAAAAACCTTACCTCTGCAAACTATACACTTCGTTATAACACACAGTATTTTTTTTCGAGTCGAAACTGTTCAATAACTATTCTTTTTTTATTTTTGAATTCAGACAAACGACTCACGTATCACTTTCATTCAAATTTCACACTGAGTGCACTGTAACAAAAACATAAATGACATCTTTAGGTAAAGATTCGTATTACTACATTGCTAAATGTCAGTAGCTTCTATCAAGATATCAAGAGATGTCGCTACTAATAGTTTTATAGCTATAGGAACGATTAAAGTCGGTGGTCCACATATGGAACTGGATGCCTTGTAGGGTTAATCCAACAACAGATAATAAAAGAAATGAGTATTACCTTTTATAATACTATTGTTGCATCAAAGTTGTTGCTTCAGAAAAGTAAATTTACAATTGAAGGGGAAAAAGAGGGCAGTCTTTTGTTGAAAATAGTATGGAATTGCATGAAAACTAAAATATCAAAATAACTTTAATAAAATTAATCAGCTTAATTAGGATAAGATAAGTGTATCAAATCTAAGAAAGTAGGTGAGGGATTTTAGTTTGCGACCATCTCGCATAATCGAACAAGTTCTTTTTATATGTATATATATATAATGAATACAATATGTTTTATGATAGAAATTTATGAGAACAAATACAGTGGAGCACCGTTTATACGTTTTTCAAGGGACCAGTCCTAAAAAACGTATAACTGAAAAAAATGTACAACTGAAAATTCGTTTTAACATTAATACGCAATAAAGTATCATATTAATAATAAAAGTCTAATCAATTTTCATGATTTCCTTCACATTTATTCGAATAAGATATATTTTTAATTATATTTAAAATATTTTTAAAGGGTTGAATAAAAATTAAATGATAATTAAAAATAAGAATAAAACATAAAAAGCATTCATCTTTTTTTTTTTTTTTTTTTTGTTATCCTGGAATGAAACTCAAACTTGGGATTCTACAAGGAGAAAAAAAAACGTATAAGTGAAATTAAGAATTTACTTGTGTTGTATAAATGAAATATTTTAACATTAGAATTCAATTGAATGATTTGGGATCAAAGTCGAAAAACGTATAAATGAGAAAAATGTATGAATGAGAAACGTATAAAAGGTGCTCCACTGTATATGGTGGGGCACTTCTCAGAGTCCACCTATGCTAACTACTTTTAATATTAACAGATATACATGAAACTAGTGGACTTAACCAACTTTATTGGTCACTACAGTTAAAAGAATCACTTTTAATTGCAAGCTAAACACTGAAGCATTTATAAAAATAATTACTATTTTTTTTTTCTTCTAGTCTTAAAAAATATACACTTTAAATTTTCATTGAAATCTGGCAAAAACTTGGTTTGGGTTCCCATCATCTTCAATGACATTTTCCCTGTCCACACTATGCTTGGTCCGAATAAATCAGTTTTGAAATTTTAAAACTTCTTCTCACAACATAAAATAAATGCTTGTACTACCAGTTTCAAAAGGATGTGGCCTTTCTTCTTCAGGTGCACAAAAAAAAAAAAAAAAAAAAAAAAACTTGCTACTACCTTTCATTCATGTATTTGATGAAAGAAATAAAATAATAATTGCTATGAGAATCGTAATCACATTTACAATTGTAAATGTTTTTCTTTTTCATATCAAAAATTAATCACACTTAAAAATTTTTTGTATGTTAGTTTTATTATTATCAGGAATAATAAAATTCTAAACAATTTTTCTCCCCTAGTTATTGCCAATGTGGACTCCAGTATTATACAGCTTTCAAGGACATGTGAGTATTTTAAATATAGGTTATTTTTTTTATAGTATTTGAACTTATTTTATGTCATATTATTGAAAAATCATAAAATGTATTACATTATTTAATTAAATTAAGTAAATATACACATTTAATTTTGTTTATGAAAGAACAAAAACACCCTAGGATAATATTTCTGTGACCCAGGAAATATTCTTCATATCTCTGCATTAGATGTCTCTTCTCCCTTTTCAATTCAACTCAAAAAAAAAAAAAAAAAAACCCCTCACATTTCTTGCGATTTTTTATGCTTTCACCATGGGCAATTAATTGTCCAGTCTGCTGGGAACTTTCTCCAATCATAAGAGGAGTCATAAGCAGATTCAGAATCAAGGAAAGTTAGAAAAATATAAGAAAAGAAAATAATGACAGGTAGATAAAATCAGTAATTATTAAGCAAGTAGCTAATTAGTAATTATTTAACTTTTAATACAACCATTACTATGGGGAAGAGGTGTTATAATTAAAATTAAAAAAAAAAAATCTGATGTGGGCACCACATGACTTCCTTATATATATACAAAATACTTCCTTATATATATACAGAAATATATACAAAATGTTAAAAAGCATTGTTATTGGACCCAAGACAGATGGCTAAAAATATTTAAAAAATGCATTATCACTGTGTTTTCTGAAAGTTTCAAATGTCTAGCTAGTCGGGAAGTTAGTTAAAAATCGATTGCAAGATTTGTACCGGTAATGCTGCCGAAGGCAGCAGGGATCCGAAGCAGTTGGCTAAAAGTATTTAAAAAATGCATTTTCACTGTATTCTGAACTATTCTGAAAGTTTCAAATGTCCAGCTAGTCGGGAAGTTAATTAAATAAATTTTCTGTTGAACCATATAAACGCTGCTGAAGGCAGCAGGTATCCGAAACAGTTGGCTAAAAATATTTTGAAAATACATTGTCAACGTGTTCTGAGCTTTTCTGAAAGTTTCAAATATCTAACTAATCGGGAAGTCAGTTACAAATCAATTGCAAGATTTGTCCAAACCGTTTTTGAGTTATTACCGTTTTTTGATATATTATGGCCAAAACCTATGTATTTTTGGTCATTAGAAACCTAATTTTCCTAAATATCTCCAAAACGGAAAATCATAGAAAGTCCAAAAAGGGAGGTGCACAAATAGATGTTATAACAAACCTATGTACCAATTCGCAACTTTCTATGTCCAACCGTTTTTGAGTTATGCGACATACGCACACACAGACACACACACACACATACAGACGTCACGAAAAATCGTGTAAAATCCCTTATATCTCTAAAACGAGAGCTCGTGTTAAGACGACACTTGCAGGTGTGCAACTAGACATCATGACAGTCATACGTATAAATTGGCAAAATTCAGCGATCATTCGTTTTCGAGCAAAGTGAAATACAAAATCCATTTCGCAAATCGGGATCACTATACTTCCTTATGCTTCGTATAAGGAAGTAAAAAACTGAAGTTTTAAGGAAAAAATTTTTTATTGAAGAAACCAAAAAATATCTGGAAATCATAGGCTGTTGTGTATTTGGGTGGTGGTTACTATCCAGAATTTTATGGTAGTTTCATGCAAATACATACTGTTTCTTTCGAATTCCAGCTGAAACTAACTAGAACAAAAGTTTAAGTTTTTATCAGTTCAAACTTATAATAATAAGTTTGAATTGATAATATAATAAGTTTGTCTAACACACTTATTTAACCCTAAGTTCCTTATCAGTCCAAACTCTTAATAGTAAGTTTGAATAGATAATATAATAATAAGTTTGGCTAACACACTTATTTAACCCATCTCAAGATCTCAGATTATGTCATGTATAGTATATGTTTCAATATGTGATCTGAAACATACAAAAAAATATATATATATATATATATTAAAAATATTACACAAAAAATTAAACATTTATTGACAAAAAAAGTGTTTGTTGGATATCTGAAACATTGTGCTTAATGACATAAAATTTTTTTCAAAATATTCAAGTTTTCAGTTCTGATGAAAATTTAAAAAATATCTTAATTTTGTTAAAATAAAAGCTGATTGATAAATGGTTTTATTTCTCACAAATTACATCTAAGTAAACTGTTTATGTTTAGAAAGTTTACATCTGAATTTTTTTTCTTCTTAAATTAAATTTTGATGCGAAAACATCACATAATATCGCCATCTCCCATACAGCCAATGATATCCATTAGACATCTAAATTACATCCAGTGCTCCATAAAAGGTACAAAATATCTAAAGAATGTCCATTCAAAGTCCTGGATATCCAGTACTAATTATAGATATCTATTAGATGTTTAAATATAGACGAAATTTAGACATGCATTTTTCGATGTCTAATAGATGTAACATGGTAGATTAAAACAAGATTTAGATATTTTTAATATTTATTAGATCTAAAATGTCCAATTATTGGATATTTGGAAATTTATCAGATATATAACAGGCATCTAATGGGTGTAAAAAAGAGGGACATTTGTCATGCTATGTACACCCTGCGACAAAAAGATAGGTACAAAGGGTTTTTTCTTTGATTTTTCATAAAATAACATTATCTAAATTGTGCTTGTCATTTATTATTATCATAAAATAACACTATTTCAGAACTAATTTTTGTTTTAAGACTATTTAGAAAAATTTTAAGACTAAATTTTTTCTAATGTAAGACTACACTCCGCAACAAAAAGATAGGAACAAAGGTTTTTTTTTTTTTTTTTTTTTTTTTTAAATATGATTATTTGGAATATGATCCAAATATTTAGTAAGTTTTTGATATAATATTTTGTTGTGACAATAAATGATCAGCACAATTTAGATAATGTTATTTTATGAGAAATTAAAAAAAACCCTTTGTTCCTATCTTTTTGTTGTGGGGTGTAGTCTTAAATTAGAAAAATTTTAGTCTTAAAATTTTTCTAAATTAGTCTTAAAACAAAAATTAGTCCTGAAATAGTGTTATTTTATGATAATAATAAATAAGCACAATTTAGATAATGTTATTTTATGAAAAATCAAAGAAAAAACCCTTTGTACGTATCTTTTTGTCGCAGGGTGTAATAGATATCTGTAGGATATTTATGGAAGTTTAATGGATCATTTTTTTAACACGCTTTTATTAGCTTCACCTGTATGTATGTATGTATGTTTGTAACTTCTCTGGGAGCAAAACGTGATTGCACAAAATCCTTCATATCTCAAACAAAAAAACAGATATCCGTAAAATTTTTGCTTTAAAATATAGCTAATACAAATTCTAAACATTGGTTTCTGGAATTTTTGAAATTCGGTCCCCAAGGGGGGCGGGGGGAGGGGGGCAAAACGTGATTTCGCATAATCCTATATATCCCAAACAAAAAAAAAATAGATATACGTGAAATTTTTGCTCTAAAATATAGCTAAGGCAACTACCTAAAAACCAATTTCTGGAATTTTAGAAATTCAGCCTCCAGGTGGGGCAGCAAGAGGGGGGGTTATGGACCAAAAACAAATAGAAATACAGTTAGGCCGTTGAAAATTGGTACAGATAGGTTTTAAAGGTCTGCAAGTCGAATGGGGATATTTTCGATTGTGTAAAGTTATTAGGAGGGGCAAAAAGGGTGGGGGAAGGGAGGGGGGGCAAAAGAATAAAAATAGTGTCAGATCGTTCAAAATTGGTACATAGAGGTTTTCGATACTTACAAATCGATTGCGGATATTTTTGAATTTGTAAAATTATTAGGAGGGGCGGGTAGGGGGGGTGGGGAGGTAAGGGGGCTCTATGGGGCAAAAACAAATAGAAATACAGTTAGGCCGTTCAAAATTGGTACAAATAGGTTCAAGAGGCCTGCAAGTCGAATGGGGATATTTTCGAAAGTGTAAAATTATTAGGAGGGGCGAGAAGGGGGGAGAGGAGAGGGGGGGGGGCAAAAAAATAAAAATACAGTTAGATCGTTCAAAATTGGTATATAGAGGTTTTCGATACTTACAAATCAATTGCGGATATTTTCAAATTCGTAAAATTATTAGGAGGGGCGGTAAGGGGGGGGCTATGGGCAAAAACAAATAGAAATACAGTTAGGCCATTCAAAATTGATATAGATAGGTTTTTTAAGGCCTGCAAGTCGAATGGGGACATTTTCGAAAGTGTAAAGTTATTAGGAGGGGCGAGAAGGGGGTGGCAAAAAAAAATATATAGAGTTAGATCGTTCAAAATTGGTTTGTAGAGGTTTTCGATACTTACAAATCAATTGTGGATATTTTCGAATTTGTAAAATTATTAGGAGGGGTGGTAATGGGGTAAGGCGGTAAGAGGGGGCTATGGGCAAAAACAAATAGAAATACAGTTAGGCCATTCAAAATTGGTACAGATAGGTTTTAGAGGCCTGCAAATCGAATGGGGATATTTTCATAAGTGTAAAGTTATTAGAAGGGCCGGGAAGGGGGGGGGACAGAGGGGCAAAAAAAAAATAGAGTTAGATCATTCAAAATTGGTACATCGAGGTTTTCGATACCTACAAATCGATTGGTGATATTTTTGAATTTTTAAAATTATTGGGAGGGAGCGGAAGGGCAAAGAAATAAAAATAGAGATAGATCGTTCAAAACTGGTGCATAGAGGTTTTTGATACTTACAAATCGATTGCGGATATTTTCGAATTTGTAAAATTATTAGGGCGCTCATATATATACATTCGCGCGTGCGCATTGCGCACGGGTCTACACTGCCGAAGGCAGTGGGGACCTTTGTGACATTTTTCTCGATCAGTTTTTTTTTTTTCACATGATAAAAATTAATGCAATTTTGAGAACTCATTAATTATAATGATTCATTTAAAAATAGTGATCAGTGAAGCGGGCGTAGCCTGCTAGTTATATTATGTATTAGCTTCACCTGTATGTTTGTTTGTATGTATGTTTGTAACCGACTCCTTTGGACTCGATTTTGACCCACTTTAAACGAACAGTTATCAGGGATTTACTGTAAAAAGAAGTTTGGACACACTTTCACTGATTCATGCAGTAAGAAAGTGATGTACGTGGGAAATATGTTCTAATGGATTTGCTATAAAAGGAACTTTGGATATTCATTCACCCATTCATATTGGAGAAAAGCCATATATATGTGAAACCTGTCAAAAAGAATTTTTTGAAAAAAGAAACCTAAATATACATCAACTAAACCATGCAGAAGAAAAGCCATACGTGTGTGAATTATGTTCTAAAGGATTTCCTGTAAAAGGAAGTTTGGATAGACATTCACGCACTCATACAGGAGAAAAACCATATGTTTGTGAAATATGTCAAAATTTTTTTTTCAATGAGTAATCTAAATGTTCATCTACGCATTCACACAGAAGAAAAGCCATTTGTGTGTGAAATATGTTCTAAAGGGTTTTCTTTAAAATTAAGTCTAGATAAACATTCGCGAACTCATACAGGAGAACAGCCATACGTGTGTGAAATATGTTGTAAAAGATTTTCTCGCAAAGACAGTTTAAGCAAACATTCACGCACTCATACTGGAGGAAAACCGTACATGTGTGAAGTATGTTCAAAAAGATTCGCTGAGAAAGGTGCTTTGAATAAACATTTATGCACTCATTCAGGGGAAAAGTCGTAAGTGGGTGAAATATGTTGTAAAAGATTTTCTCTAAAAGACAGTTTAAACAAACATTCACACACTCATACCGGAGAAAAACCATACATGTGTGAAATATGTGCTAAAGCATTTGCTGAAAAAAGAAATTTAGACAGACATTCACGCACTCATACAAGAAAACAGCCATACGTGTCTAAAATATATTAACCCTCGTTTCCTAATATGGAATCACTTTGAAAAATACAACAAAACACAAAAAAGGACATTAGAGAAAAGAAGACAAAAGTCAATGAAAAGAGCGTCAGAACTCTCAAGCGAGGAATTAGAGGAGAGAAGGAAGAAAAGAAGGCTCTATATGAAAAATTATAGAGCCAAGCAGTCTAAGGAGGCCAGAGTGGCTCGTTTGCAGCAAGTGCGTCAGCATGCAGCTGAAATCCGAGCCTCAGAATCAGAGCAAGCCAGAGAGGCTCGTTTGCAGCAAATGCGTCAGCATGCAGCTGAAACCCGAGCCTCTGAATCAGAGCAAGCCAGAGAGGCTCGTTTGCAGCAAATGCGTCAGCATGCACCTGAAATCAGAGCCTCAGAATCAGAGCAAGCCAGAGAGGCTCGTTTGCAGCAGATGCTTCAGCATACAGCTGAAATCCGAGCCTCAGAATCAGAGCAAGCCAGAGAGGCTCGTTTGCAGCAAGTGCGTCAGCATGCAGCTGAAACCCGAGCCTCAGAATCAGAGCAAGCCAGAGAGGCTCGTTTGCAGCAAATGCGTCAGCATGCACCTGAAATCCGAGCTACAGAATCAGAGCAAGCCAGAGAGGCTCGTTTGCAGCAGATGCTTCAGCATACAGCTGAAATCCAAGCCTCAGAATCAGAGCAAGCCAGAGAGGCTCGTTTGCAGCAGATGCTTCAGCATGCAGCTCAAATCAGAGCCTCAGAATCAGAGCAAGCCAGAGAGGCTCGTTTGCAGCAGATGCTTCAGCATGCAGCTCAAATCCGAGCCTCAGAATCAGAGCAGGCCAGAGAGGCTCGTTTGCAGCAAGTGCAGCAACGAAACGCAGAGTTCAGAAGATTAAGTAGAGCCAGTGTAACGGGCTTTAGGCAGGCAATTAACACGTTTTGTGATAAGATATGTGAAGTTTGCACTAAACAGTGCTATCTACATCAAATTTCTAAGTGGATGGTAAATACTGAAATAGCACCATATTTGCCTAACGAATTAAAACAAAAAAATTACTTGGTTGTTTGCAATCGTTGCAAGAACCATTTGACATCAAAGAAAAATATTGCACCATCTAAATCTTATTGGAACAATCTGGATCCAGGCTCTATTCCAGAAGTGATTGCGGAGTTATCACAAGCCGAGCAAAGGCTCATTTCACGCATTATTCCATTTGTTAAAATTATAAAATTAAGCGGCGTATTTGGGCAATATAGTTTTTGAGGTCAAGCAGTATTGTTCGCTCAGGATGTTTTCGAAGTTACTGAAAATCTTCCGAACATGTTACCAAGAACCACAAATAATGCTGGAATAGTTGTCATTACTGAGCGTCTTGAAAATATCAATGTCACACAACAGTTTTCAGTATCTAGGCAAAAAGTATATGATGCACTACATTGGTTAGTTGCTAACAATCAACTTTATAAAGACGTCACTATCGATCAAAACGTCGTAATGAATGACGAGGATATTATAAGAGTACAAAAAGCACCACTAGAGGTTTCTGAGGAGTCTAATGAAGAACCTACCGAGGACACTAGTGCTTACATGAAAGTCAGTGATTTTTCGAGAATTATACGTGCTTCATGGCATCAAGGAAACGATGTCATATTCACATCAGGATTTGCAGGTGTACAATGCTGTGCAATGGCATTGTCCAACATCCTAAGGGCCTGTATTCTTACACCACAACACTGGTGTACAAACACCCTCAATCTGAATATGATAACAGGTGACCAAATCTACAGCAATATAAGATTTCAAATGGAGAGAAATTTAACGGCCTATCCTATTGAAGATGATAGATACCTACTGGTGCGAAATTTCAATGCAATCAAAGATTATTTGATCACATTCGACAAAAGGTTTCAGATCACTTTTGCAGATGAACCAAGCATATATGGAAGCTTGAACGACAAATATAACAAAGCAAACCTTGGACGCACCCTTCGTAAAGGTCTGGAAGATCTGTTCGTGGAACATAGCGCCGGCATATTAATAACAGGTGGACAATCATTCGGAGTGATGCACTATGATAACAAATATTACTTCAGTAACTCTCATTCTTGTGGTCAAAAGGGATCCAGAGCAAACGACAGCAATGGAAAAGCTTGCATCATCGAATGCAATAATTTAGAAGAGTTCGTGAGGATTTGTAAACGTACAACAGGCAGCAGAAATGTACAGTATACTCTTGATTACGTTGATGTTCAAGTGTTTGATATACATGATGAACCTGAGGAGAAAGAAACACAGCACAGTATTGAGATGGTAACGGCAGCGTCTGAAACGATCACTTCTCAAAAGGAATTAACTGATCAAATAATTCCACTGCAGACATCAGTGATGGCACCGATTGATGTAATGCAACCCAATGTGGAAGATGAACTACAGGTTTCACGAAATCTCAATGAAATTATCCGCAAAACGAAAGACAATATCGTTAATGTGGGACATGAACTGAAAGCAGAAGAATTTGCCTGGTACTTCTTGTTTCCTTATGGAAAGAATGGTTTTAAAGAGCAAAGACCTGTAAATATTACAGCATTAGACTACTTTCAGTTCAGAATTTTGGGAAGTGATACAAGATTTCAATGTAACAACTATCTCTTTTATGCCTTATCTTTCTTTGAATATTATCGAATCAAAAGCACTATATCAGCATGTGGCAATAAAATTGTTAATCAAGAAGGAGCAGTCGAAGACGTCCATCTTTATGTGAAAAATTTGAGAGGTTCTGCAGCTTATTGGAGATCAGACTTGAACGAGCTATTAGCTCAAATCAGATGTTTAGGAGCTCCAACCTACTTTGTAACATTTAGCTCAAATGATCTCAATTGGTTAGATCAACGAAAAGCTTTGTTAATAGCCGATGGTAGGCCTGATGTTGATCCTAGTACGCTCGACATTTATGAGACTTATCGAAAAGTACCCAGTGATTTTGAGTCGCCATTTCATGGTTAGAGTAAATTCTCTAATGAAATTTATCAAAAATAATGACGAAGTATTTGGCGGCAAACTGAAAGACCATTGGTGGCGTATTGAATTCCAGAATCGGGGCAGTCCTCACCTTCATATGGTGATTTGGATCGAAAATCATCCAGAGTTTGACTCAGAAGAAGGGAAACTTCTTCTCGATCGTAACTGTTGCTGTAGAATGCCTACAGAAGAAGAAGATCCAGAGCTTCATGAACTAGTTAAGAAATGTCAAATTCATCAGCATACACAAACTTGTACAAAAAATAATACCTCTGTAAGATGCCGATTCAACTTTCCACGTCAAGAATGTGACGAGACACAAATTGTGTCACATTCTTCAGATGATTTTTTTCGTAACGGAGGTAGAATTTGTTTACTTAAGCATCAAAAGGAAGATGCTTGGGTAAATAATTACCACCCAGAGTTATTAAGGCTGTGGACAGGCAACATGGATATTCAGCCGTGCGGATCAAACGAAGCGATAGCGTACTATATAGCAAAGTACCTATCGAAAGCAGAACCTGAAGGTGTAGATTCTGGAATTGCGCAGGCAATACAGCAAATTCAACGCAAAGATACTGATATTTCACGCAAACTGTTCAGGATATGTATGAAGATTCTTCATGAACGACAAGTATCAGCTGCAGAATGTGCGTATCGACTTTGTCATATCCCATTACGGGACAGTTCGTGAAGCTGCATTTTTCTGAACACAAGAAAGCCAGAACAGCGTTACAGAGTATTGCAATTCGACAAAAGCAGACACGCAACTGGTTATTATAGGAATATCTTTGAAAGGTATGAAAAACGTCCGTTACAGCAACCTGACTACGATTTTGCGAACTTGAGCCTTACAGAGTTTGCAATGTTGTTTGAACCATTCTATCTGAAAAAGGTAAGTGAGACTGAGGAAAGTGTTGATCGTGATGCCTATGAAGACCATCCAAACACGCGTCCTCCACTCATCACCTTGCTCGATAAAAGTAAAATGGTTGTGAGGAATGCTCTCGCAGTTGTCAGGGTGCCATACTTTATAGCAACATCAGATCCAGAAAACTTTTTCTATAGCTTACTCGTTCAATATATGCCTTATCGTTCGGAAACTGAATTACTTGAAGGTTTCCATAATGCAAAAAAGAGGCCTTCTTAGATCGAGAGAATCGTTTAAAGGAAATGAGTAGACATATGCGCCAATTTCGAGAGCGGGATCAACAGCTTGAAAACGCATTCAATCAAGTACATGCATTTGAAATTTTAGAACAGCCAGATATTATCAATCCTGAAGTTGGAGAAGAAGAATTACCAGAGACAGAAATGAGCAATGATCAATTTCAGAGGGCACAGCAGGCTATGAATATTGATCAAAGACAATTGTTCATTTTTATTACAGAGAGTATTAAAAATCAACTTAATGGCGATATTAAACGAGAGAAAATTTTCGTAACTGGTGGAGCAGGCACCGGAAAAACTTTCCTCTTTAATCTATTGAAAAACCAAGTTAACCGATGTTATGGAAAATCGGTCGTGAAAATTGGTGCTCTCACTGGAGTCGCAGCACGGTTGGTCGGTGGATCTACACTACACCGTCTGCTAAAACTACCAGTACAAAAAGACGGAGTTATCGTTAGCATGCCACTTCTTACTGGTAATTATTTAAGAGGGATGCGCCAATTATGGCAAAATGTTGATTTTCTGTTCATAGACGAAATTTCTATGGTACCTTATGAGATGCTTTGCATGATAGACTCTCGTTTGTGTCAACTGAAAAGCCCAGACGCTTGTTTTGGAGGCATAAATATTTTACTCTTTGGTGATCTAATGCAGTTACCACCTGTCCGAGGACATCAAGTATTTCAACAACCAGAACACATGAAACCCGCTACACATTTGTGGCGGCAATTCCGCCGAGTTGAACTCAAACAAAACATGCGCCAACAAGGAGACACGACATTTATAGATGTGCTTAACGCCCTAAGAGTTGGAGAATTGACGTCTAAGCATCTTGAAGTTCTTCTTGGAAAAGTGTCAACAGATACTACTGAAGAATTCTCGATTGAGAGAGCTTTAAGAATTTATCCAACGAATGACCAAGTTGCTAGACATAACGAAAAAGTTCTCCAGAGTTTTGAGGATAAAGGGACTGCTATTTATACAATTAAAGCACAAGACCAACTCATTGATGCTACACGAAATTTAGGTAATAAAGACTTAAATTCTGTAATACCTAATGATATCAATAAAACAGGAGGTCTTCCTAATGTATTAAAAATATTCGTAGGAGCTAAAGTAATGTTAAGGTCGAACACTGACGTGTCAAAAGGTTTAGTGAATGGTAACATGGGCTTTATTACAGAAATTATCTGGCCAAATTTTCGCAGGGACCAAGTATATGTGGAAGACATCCCGTCAGTCCGTATTAATTTCAGTTCAGATGGTGAACACGTAATTAAGCCAATATCGAAACAATTTCCAGCAAAATATAGCTATGGAACTGCTGAGAGACGAATGTTGCCACTAATCCTGAGTTGGGCATTGACCGTTCATAAGATGCAAGGTTGTTCAGTTGATCATGCAGTCATTTATCTGGGCTCTTGACTGTTTGCTGCTGGACAAGCTTATGTAGCACTTAGTCGGTGCAGATCTTTGGACTTTAGACGGTATTCGAATTGAAGAACTTGACTGCTCAAAGTTGACAGATAAAACCCCATGTAACAGTGAAGCATTAGATGAAATGATTCGATTAAGAAATAATAAATAATTGCTAAAAAATCTCATTTATACTTGCAGCAAGACATAGAATTATAAGATGATAGAAGTCCTTTAAAAAAGAGGTGGAAAAAAAATATGAAACACGATCGAGTTCACAACGATATTAGCCATATTACATACTATAATATTTTAACCAAAAACTTACATACTGTAGCTATTTATGTGATAAATAATAAAATAATAAATATAGTTTAAAATATAGTTTAAAAAACATGCTTTCATAGCACATCGAACTAAAAAGTGAAAAATAAATATAGTTTAAAAAAACTAAAAAATACGCTTTTAAAGCACATCAAACTAAAAAGTGAAAAATAATTCTTAATATAAGCTGAAAACAATAATGAACGAAAAATACTAGTATAATTGTGAAAAAAGCGTGGGGTGCTTTATGCCATATTTTTCGTATATCGAGCAACCCACGCTTTTTTCACAATTATACTAGTATTTTTCGTTCATTATTGTTTTCAGCTTATATTAAGAATTATTTTTCACTTTTTAGTTTGATGTGCTTTAAAAGCGTGTTTTTTAGTTTTTTTAAACTATATTTATTTCACTTTTATACATGTTTATGAGTACATGTCTTATGGATGTAAGTAACTGTGTGCACAGTGGAGAATTTTATAAACATTTTGGGTTAATTCTAATGTTGCAAGATAGCAACAGTCAATAAAATCAGATTTCAAAGCTTGTTGTAGAAATAAATTTTTTGGTATGTTGTAGAAATGCAACACAGTTTCTGTAAACTATTTAAAGCATAAATTTTAAGTCATCAAACTTCCAAATACAACTAAAAGTTTAATGACATTTTATAATTCTAGGCACAAAATATCCTCTCAAAATGAAAATATAGTTAAAAATGTATATTATGCGCATTAATATGTATTTTAAATGAATATATATTGTCTTTAATATTATTTAGGTATCAAAGTTTATCAACATTTTTCCTTTTTCAAGATATAAATATGCAAAACAATTGAATTAGTTGAAATGCTGTTTAAGTACTATATACATTTCAATAAAATTCACTGAAAAAACTGGTGCTGAATGTTCGAAAATGAGAACTTGGTAAGCAAATACTATAAGTCACAAAAACACACAACTATTTCAGGTTAAAATAATTAAACCACAGCCCTTGACCAAGTGAAAGAAGTAGGCATAGCAATGAGTGCAACATGAATGTAAGAACTTAACAGTTGTACTTACCATTTTTATACTTAAAAGAGTAATTTATAGCATGAGTCTTTTATTATTTTCTTTTTTAATTAATCAACAATATGTTTATTATTTTTATAAACACTTTCCAACAAAGTTGCAAAGAGTTTATGACTTTGATTTGTCTGTCTGCACTCTATCTCCCATAAATATTCATGAAATACCTTGAAACTGATGTTATTCAATTTCAATATAGGATGTTATACTTAAAACTAGTATATAACCCCGTCAAAAATGACGGAATATGAACGATAAATCTTGAAAACAATGTTTAGATCATGAAGATTACCACGTGATCATTTAAACGTATTTTCAGTTTTTGTTTATAAATCAAATGTGTTTCGATATTTTATAATTTTCGTTTTGAAATTAAAAAAATTCTACCCGATCAATAAATATGAATGACAATAAAAAAACTGCTGGTTGACAAAAAATATAGGCCCGAAAACACAACAGCAACAACACATCCCAGTGTTCCGTTAAGTGCTCTATTTAAAGTCCTCATAATAAGAATAATCTAGTGTGTCACTCACACGACTTTCTCTTACCCTGAAATTTAATGCTATAAGTACAGGTTGGAGATTAAGAGGTAAGATAAAGAGTACTGTTATATAAACCTATGTTAAACAATTCAAATTATGCTTCGGAAGAGTTTTATATGATAATTAGTCCTGGTCCCCCTCAACCCCCCGTTTCACTAATGCACCTACATTTATATAGAATTTAATTCGGTTATTAAAAAATAATTCAGTTTAAAAAAAAATAATTATTAAAAATATTATTTAAAAAAGTTATCTTGTATGATAATACAGACGATTTCCATATTAGAGAAATAGTATAACACTAAATATCCAAAAAAAAAGTTGAATTTATTCTCAATATTAAAGTAAAAAAAAAAAAAAAATTAAAAATTAAAGAAATCAATAACTTTATTTTAAATTATCGTAGATCGATGGTTCAACCATTCGTTTTAAAGGTATTGGCGAGCTCTTTTGAAAGATACCCATCATGAAAATTTACTCCACTGGAGGGAGGACATCTACCCCAGGGGGGGGAGGCGAGGCTCCTACATACACAAAAAAAATTTTCCCAGTTGACTATCTCTATTACAAAAAATATGTATTCTTTTCATTTGGTTTAGTGCAGTCTATAGATGTTCAATTCTACTTACCTGCAATTTCCCCCATAGACGTAATGTATTTGAATGTCCCTGTACACGAACCATTTGCTTCATCTTAACGAAAAGCTTACTGTAGCATCCCTATATGATACACATTTAGAATACCGAGTTTGGAATTTCTGCTACTATTTGTTCTTGAGAAATGCTGATAACAGACACACAGACAGACACAGAGACCATTCGCTAAAAACGTGATTTTCGTATTCAGGGGACCTCAGAACATGTAAGTATAACAAAAACTCACGTTCGAAAATTTGACCCTAAAACAATACTTTCTCGACCCTATGGGTAAGAGGAAGTAAATAACGATTCACTTCATTTTACCAAAATACTTTTTTTTAAGACTATCGAAGATCCTGTTTCCAAATACGTAAGCGAAGTGTGACGTCACTGACCGTCCGTGGATGCAAGAAAAAGATTCCTTATATTAATCGTCCATTGTATTTTTTGTAAAAAATAATTAAAAATCGAGGAAAATTATTTCCCGATTTTAATACCCGTATTTGGGTACAGATATGCTATCGTATCCTTTGTTAGATTGAGTTATTTTGCTGTCAAATTGACAAAATTTTAAATTTCAAAACTGTGTCATCTTTGGCGTTTTTTTGTATTTGGCGATTAAAAACATACTACGAAAATATACATGCCAGATGTTTATTTTCGTAATATGTATTGTACGAAATATTGTTTCATATAATTCATAGCTCTCTTAATATAAGTTGTTAAAATAACCATGATTTTTGAAAGGAATAAAATATGTTCGCCAAATAATTTGGCGATATATTTTTTACGCCAAGGATGACAGATATATTAAATCTATTCCGCTGCAACATATGAGTATCTTATATCAGACACTTTATTTAGACATTTGAAAACAAATTTGACTTCAAATTATGATAAAATATTTATCATTTTCCTTTTAATTAGTATATTAGTTGGATATTTATTGTGTAAATATCATCCTTTGAAATGAAATGCTTATGTTTTCAATCGAATATGGAAGTTTGCTATTTTATTTTTCTAAAGTTTTGAAATTTAAAATTTAAATTTTATCAATTTTACAGCAAAAACAACTTAATCTAACGCATGCACACGATAACTAATACATATCTATACCGAAATATGGGAATTAAAATCGGGAAATAATTTTCCTCAATTTTAATCATTTTTTACAAAAAATCCAATGGGCGATTAACATAGGAAATCTTTTTCTTGCATCCACTGACGCCCAGTGACGTCATCACTTTGCTTGCGTATTTTCTAACTAACTATCTAATAATTACAGACACTCCATGCTAACCCAAATTCACCTCTACTCTATACTCCCAACCAGCTATCTCACCCACAACATCGCCAAACTATCCAGGATCCAGCTAGGGACTTTCTCATTCTCAACCGAACATTTCATCTTCACTCGACATTATCACCTTAGACTACCCTACTTTCAATACTCATTTCAACTGGTGACCTTTACTTGCCCAACCAAACATTCTATCCCAACTATAACTTTACACTAATTTCAAAACTAAAATCAACTGGCGACATTTACGTACTGAACTCGACGCCAATCATACCTTACAATGTAAACAAATAATGAAGCTTGATAAAAATATTTAAAGACTTTAATATGTTTTTACAAATATTTTAAGGCTTTAATGGATCATATTCCCACTTTGGGTTCGAGGCTACAAGAATATCAGCTGGTTAGGCAAACAATCCTCAACTCTACCATAGAAAAGCCAAAAAAAAATTGAAAATTTTTATCTTGCAATATTATTTATAAGAGTTACAGATTATATGAAATTGAAGTAAGAGTGATATAGTGATACCTTTGTTTTGTTTTTAATCCAGTTTTAGTAATATACTTTAATATTAATCAACATATGTAATATTAAAAGTTGCCATGTGAACTGTGGCGATGTTAACAAATTTAAATGGATGTTCCATTTAATAAATTACTTTATTAAAGTGATTGAAATTCTAATTATTTAAGCTTTGATGTCTATATATATATGCGTGTCTGTATAAAATGTTCTTATTAATCTTTTATCCATTATATATATATATGTGTGTGTGTGTACATAAAATGTTCTGCAATTTTACGATATGGAATAGTCTTTACTTTATCATTGGATTCAGTTGTTTACATTTCTCTTTTGTTCTTGTTTGAACAGATATCTGATTATTAAGTTTCACTGGAGAAATATTTAGGAAAATGTTATGCGTAACAATCCGCGTTTGTAATGACCGATAGATGGCGTTTCCTCAACTGCAGTTGTTAGTAAATATAATAGCCACCACGTGTATTTATATTGTTCTTTCTTGTTGTTCTATCATTGTTTCAGCGTGAAAGCTATCAGTGGTATGATAATGTCACCTTAGCCCACCAGAGGGCGAGCATTTCATTACAATCGCGGATAAAATAGCATCTTGAATCTAGCTTGTTTACAATATATCGGCCACGTGTTCGGCGATTTTACCTACTGTGACGTCACAGGAATATTGTCCATATGTTTTAGAAATATTTTAAGCGTTTTTTTTTTAATGAAACAGTCAAAGAGTCGTTCATTCGCAATTAAAGAGTTGTCCATTTGGAATTTGTATTTTCTGAATGGCAACAGTTTATGTTTGTTTTTATTTGGCATTGCGTTGTTTATAATCATGAAGTTACATAATTCTATTTATAGGTTCATGTTTATAATAGCCAGTGATCCGTTATATTTAATTAAACATTTAAACATTACAATTGAATAGTTTTTCAAGGTTTTAGAAGGAATAAATAACAATATGTGCGATACAAAACATATATGAAAATGATATGTATGTTTTCGTAAGTTAAATTGAACAAACGGGGAAAAAAAAAAATGGCTGCCAAAAGTCTCTGTTTTGAAGCAGTGTAAACCGGAATTGTGAATGACAGATGAGGGTCATTATATATATTAATAATATAAATAGCACTACTGATTTGTGGATAGGGGTCAGGGACAACCAAAAGAATTCCAAAGCATTATGTTCTGTAAGAGGTATTTCTATAAACTATATTTTAATACCTTTATTTTGCACAAATCATAAGGAAATTGACATTTATTATTCATATATAAAAAAAAAAAAATGTTTTCTATAGTGTATTATATATATAATAAGATTTACAGAGTCGAACAAAAATATTCAGATACATTAAGGACTGTAACTGGAAATTGCATTTTCATTTTTATTCAACATCTTCAACACTTTCCAACAATGTTTAAGGGTGCAGGAGTTTTTAAGATTTGCATTAGTGTCTTTCTCTGTGTGTGATCATGTAGGCGAAAAACATTGAAGTTTAAACGATGCAACAAGTATGTATAGCTGGAAAGTGTTAATAAAGTATGCAAACTGCACAATTTTTCGTTCTTGTTTTATTTATTTATTTGGTAGCTGAGTTTTTATATCTGAATTATTTGATCTAAAAATTACCAGCTGTACTTTTGTTTTGTATTTCATGGTGCAGTGATTAAATTTACTTTTTAACTTCATTTCTCAAAGATGAGATTTTTCAGCTTTTTTATAGACTTAGTTTTTCAGTTTTCTAGCTTCTTTTATTTTTCTGATGTGAATTTGTTACATTAGCTAGTGAAATAAAACTTGATTGGCTACTAAACCATAATTATATATATATTTTTTTTAGATTAAGATTATAAATGCATTTATTACTGTAATATAATGGATTTTGACATCAAAATTTTAGTATTTTAATTCAACATCTGTATGATATACTGATAAACACCTTACTTAGGCTTCATCATCTCTTGCAAGAAGCTTTTTGTGGGAGGATCCTCCCCCTTTTCAATTGCAAACTTGTTGGAGTGGGCCTTGGCTATTTATAGCTTCATCCTGTTCTTTCAGTAGCTAGTGCTACTGTGGATCAATCTTGGCAGATTCGTGGTCATTAATGGCAACCTGATTTTTAATTATTTCAATGCTTTCTGTATAAAACGTGTATATATGGTTGTTATAATTGGCTATTTTTGTGACGTCATTAAATTTTATATCAATTTCGTTTTCGTGATAGGTTCTAGCAAGGGCGGTAGTATATCTGGCATATTTTATATTGTTTTTATGCTTGTTAAGGTGTGTTTTTATTTTTCTCTTTGCGACTCCTATGTAACATCCGGTATTTTTATCACTAAGAGAAAAATAAAAACACGCCTTAACGAACATAAAAACGATATAAAATATGCCAGATATACTACCGCCCTTGCTAGAACCTATCATGAAAATGAAATAGATATAAAATTTAATAAGGTCACAAAAATAGCCAATTATAACAACCATATGTACGCGTTTTATAGAGAAAGCGTTGAAATAATTAAAAATCAAGCTGCCATTAATGACCACGAATCCACCAAGATAGATCCACAGTGGCGCTACCTACTGAAAGAACAGGATGAAGCTATAAATAGCCAAGGCCCACTCCAACAAGTTTGCAATTGAAAAGGGGGAGGATCCTCCCACGAAAAGTTTCTTGCAAGAGATGATGAAGCCTAAGTAAGGTGTTTATCAGTATATATTTTTTTTTATTAATTATGTTGTGCTTCATTTTAAATTTAAATTAAGTTAAAAAAAATCTGTATGTAGTTTCAGCTTTTTTGCTAATCTCATCCCTGATTCTGTTATCTAATTGTAGGAATGTATGTACATATTGTAATCTTTACTATCAAAACTGAATATTCTGTTATTGTGTTTTTTAAAAGGTGTACACAATTTTTTTTTTATTCATATATTATTTAGCTTTCTGGAAATCTACATATGAGATTATATGCTTGTATAAGTTCTCGGCCACCTTCAAGAACAAGAGAGGAGACTGCTTCCATAAATACAACATTCCTGCGTTGGTTGCAGAGATTGCAGTTTAAAATGGGGCAAATAGAAATGCAGTCTTCTACTGCAACACAGTTTTATTCATTGTAGATGGTGTATTTTTTTAAATGTTGAAATGTGAGTAGTAAAAAAAAAAAAAAAAAAAAAAAAAGGATGTACTAGCAATTGATGCAGTTATTAGCATTACAATTAGTAAAATCCTTCTTATCCATGTACTATTATAATCAAAATATATAATTTTATTGATCATGTTTTCAGTTGAGTTTGATTACCAAAAACTTAAAATACACCTAAAAATGTAAATATTGTTTAAATTTAAGAGCAAGTCCTAAGATTCAATTTTATAAAAATACCCAAAAATGCAAGTGCCATCAGCTTTCTATTTTCTTTCCCAAAAGGAATTTGAGGTATTAGTTGTTGTAGGAGTATCAGTTTACTTATACTTTGTTTGCTTTGAAAATTTGTTGAAGAATAGATATATAAATTAATTGTTAGTTGTTCATCAAAATAAACTGGATTTTTCAACTGTAATTATTATTAATGTTATTTATTTGTATTATATTGTATTGGGAATGACTAAGAATATTATATTTTACTTGCTGATTATTTAATTTTATGCTTTAAATGTATTTCCCCTCCCCTCCCCCCCTTTTTTTTTTTATTTCAGTAACACGAAAAATAAATTCCAAATTATGGATAATAAGGATTTTACTGTATTGAAAAATTTTATTTTGGTCTTTATGCGAAAGTAGTAGATAAGTTCTAAAATTGTAAGTTATGAGATAATAGAACCTCCATTAAAAGTGGCTTTGTTTTCTTTTCCATGTGTGTACGAAACGATAAAAATTATTTTCGTTCTTTTGGAAAAAGCCATGAGGGTTTTTTTCAGTAAATAATTTGATTGTTAATGTTGTTTAATAAAATTATTATTATTTCTTTTTTACTTCTTTTTTTTTTTTTTTTTTCAATCTGTGAAATAGTTAAAATAAGAAGATTTAAAGTTAACCAATGTTTGAGACACCATTTGAAGACTTTTATTTTCTTTTCACTTATCGTTATTTTTCCATGCCACTTTTTTGTATTTATATTTTATTTTAAACAAGCTAATTTTTACATCATTTACTTGATATATTTTATTTCTATGCATTTATTTTTTATTTTATATATGTATATATATTTAAATCTTTGACATTCAGAAAAAAAAACATTAATGGTCTAATTTTTTTTTAATCGCACATTCTCAACCTACATTTTGTTATCAATAAAATAACTCGTTTTTCACTTCAGCTGATAATTAGAATTTGTATATTTTGTTCTTTTTTATTAAGACTTAAAATAAATACTTTATTTATTTATAATTTCAATTCCATTAAAATATATATATATATATATCTCTAATATTTACTGTTGAAATCTACATCAATAAAACAAGCTTTCATTACTTATTAAAATAGGTAATGTAAGCAAGTAAATTAATTTTAGAAGAAATTTTTTTTTTTTTAAATCTATGTTCAGTTAAATATCAAAGACTAAATCAACCAAAAGCATCGAAAATCCAACATATCAGAACTTATTGTAGATATCATAATTGTGGTATATTATGATCGACAATAATTTTATTTCATTACTTACAGATAAGTATATTATTTTACGGTTTTATTTTATTAGTTTGTTGTTTTGTTTTATTTTTATTTTAATTTTAAAGTTTTATTTTATTTTTATTTCTAATGTAAATCTTAAATCAAGAAGTTACAGTAAAATAACTTAATTAAATTTCATCAAAATAAGTCTACTTATTTTTTATCTGAAAGACTTTGATTTATTGAAAGAATTACGGATTGTACTTGTAAAAGTATTTTTTCGTATGTGTTTGAAAACAAGATGAAAAATAACTTATTGAAATATTTCTCTTTATTTAATCTTGTGTATATATATATAAGGTCAATTGTCATTGAGATCCGTCCTAAAAGGTCAATGTTATTCCTTTTAAAGGTGAAATGATTAAATTCTTACCTTTTGTCAGTTATATCATTGGGAGGTTCTACTATAGTAAGCATGTAGTATATCTCTCTATATATAGTGAGCACTTTTTAGATAAAGACTTTTCAATGGGTAATGATCATTACAGGTTGAATTCATAATTTATAAAATCAATAACAATGGCAGACCTGACTTGGATTCAATACTATGTAGTGGTCAAATTATTGGAAGCTCTTTGTTTACATGCTTTTTACAGATAAAAGCTTTTTTTATTTAATTTTCTTGAAATGATGTGATGGGAAGAGAAGTATGATAAGAATCTTTAAAGATTTAACTGTTTTTGACTGGCATTAGTGATTTTTTTTTAATCAATATTTGAATCAGAAGTTCAATTCTTGATTAAAATATCGAGTTTTTGAAAATGTATTCAGAATTTGTCATTCATTGTTATTATTTTATTTCCAATTGTGACTATTTAAGAACTGGATCACTTATTTATGCCTAATTTTCAGTTAAAGGTAATAATAATAAATGTGTCTGCACATAATTTTTTTTACGAGCTTACAAATGTGCAATTATTATAATCAGCATGTACATTTTAAGTTTCTGATTATGAAAAAAAAATGTAGATATGAACTATTATGTTTAAAAAAAAAAAAAACTGCATTATTAATTTGGGGAAAAAAATTTAAAAGATATCAATTATGTTATAACCAATTTCTGTAATTAAAGGGGGAAAATATTAGCCAAAACTGTTTATTAAAATGTGAACACAAAAACTGTATTTTAATAATGTAAACATTAAAAATATATATATTTTTATCATCTAAAAAAATTCAAATTTTAAACATTAGAGTGCCTTTTAAAATTAGAAATATTCTTTATAAACTTCTTTTAAAGAATTAATTACATCGGTTTTAACATTTTAATATACATATGAATTGAACAGCATTTTATAACTTTTTGTAGAAATGTAAAATTTACTAAAAAAAAATATTTAAAAATCTCTTCAAATCTAAAAAAATAACATTTGTAAGTAAAAACTATTATTGTGTATATTCAAGGGTATGAAATTTTGAAACCAAAAAAATACCCAAACTGAAACCATTAAAATACTCATTTACCTTCTGTTTAGTAAATATTTTTGTTTACATGGCATTTTAAAGGAATTAAGATTTGCTGACGATTGTTTGACTGTTTAGTTATTGATAATGATCACTTAGTTAGTTTTCGCTGCTGCTGCTTTTCATGATTTATTAAAGTCATATTTATATATCTATTTTATTTTAAATTATGAACTTTGATTATTTATATGATAAATTTTATCAAATCATATAAAATGGCATTTGAATTTCAGATTTAATATTGTTAAAAGTTGTTTTTTTTTTTTTTTTTTTTTTTATATATATATATATGATTTATTAAATTCATTTAAAAAGAAAACTGGTTGTTTTCTTGATTTCTTTTTTTAATAAAATTTTAATTATTTATGCAGTTAAAATGCCATTTAAAACTAGACTATAATGTTTTGTTGGATGGTTACTTTAAAAAAAATTATTTGTGTAATATTTATGTATCATTTGTTATGCTAAAAAATTAATGAGTAACTGCCCATTTTTATTAATTTATTATAAAGTAATTATTTATGATTAAATAGTTTAATAAAACTAAATAGACAATATGCATCTGTCTCTTTTCATTTGGCTTCTCTTTATTTATTCCAGAATGTAAGGAACAAAAACTGAAAAATGATTAATTATTATTCATAATTAAGCTTTGGCAAACACTTAATCATCGTTATTTACACAAATCTGAATTGTACATGGTTTGCACATATGCCTATTAAAGCATGTACAAAATGCACAATGATTGTCAGCTATCTTGGACAGAAAGTGTCCTGTATAATATTTTTTCAAACCAGAATAGTTAAGAAAGAATAAGTACATTATTATATTTCTAGTTCAGATTCATGTAAATAACAAGGATTAAAAAGCATTTTTACCAAGGCATAGTTAGAAAAAATAAAAATTAAATAACAATTGCAAAAAGAGACCAGGTAAGGTAAAGACACCAGTGCTCGTCACTCCTAAGGCCTTATTTTTAAAATGTTTGTTTTTTTCGCGTGGTATTCGAGTGGTATTCATGGATCAATATTATACTTTGGTTTATTCCATACACTGATTCTTCTAGTTGTTGTTATACACTTTCAATTTTTCAATACATTACGCCAAATTAAAAAAAAATAATAAAAATTGAACCTATAAAAATGCACCAGTGCTCGTCACTTGAAAAATGAGTTTCACCAGTAGTCGTCAGGTGTTTGCACCAGTGGTCGTCATGTAAACAAAGCATAACAATTTGCTGAATAATTTGATTTTAATTGTGCTTTTACAAAATTTCATGAAACAAAACATCTTTAGCACATACTTAGAACCTAAATCTATTCCTAGTTTTTAAAGAACAAAACATTAAATGGTAAAATTCAAACTATTGAGCAAGGTTTTGCGAATAAAACAAGTAAATTCATATGCAAAATAATTTGAAAATTGTTTACTTTTAAAAAAAGCCCTAAAAATTTTATTTGTTCTTAAAAATATCTTTACTTAACTTAAAGCAGAGGGTAACTAGCAACTAGCTAATAAACTTGTTTCTAAGCGTGTGTGTAGTGCAGTGGTGGTAGTGGTGTAATTTTCCTCCAAATTATCTCATTAAGATTGATTTTTAACATGCTTTTATTATCTTCACCTGTATGTATGTTTGTATGTATGTTTGTAACCGCTCTGGGAGCAAACAAACAATCTATATTGTAAAAAAAGACTTTCCCTACATGAACGCTGTGTCTGTGAGGTAAAGCTCCGGGCTATGAACCTAAAGGTCTAACGTTCGAGCCCAATCAGGGGAGATTTTTTAAAAATGGTTTTTGTTGAATTCTAAATTATTTATTTTATTAAAGATGTAAATACTATGCGTGTCACTCACACGATTTTTTCTTACCATGCATTTTAATACAATAAAGATAGATATTTTGTGCTTTCTAGTTCACATAAAAGCGTGTTCTTTAATTTTTTAAAAGTATAATTTTATTATTATTATTTTTTTAACTTATGGGTAAGTTATGCGCACCTAACACACGCTATAAAGGGATTTTGCGAAATCTTTCGCTTCTCCACCTCCATCAAGTGTGGGGTGAATTCAAAACATGTTTTCAAGAGTAATTCTGCTCCAGATTATGTCAAGAAAGCAATTTTTTGATGCGTCGATTAGTAACGTGTACCCAACACACACTATAAAGAGATTTTACGCAATTCTTTCCTACCACATCTTAGGGGAGGGGAGCAAAAACATATTTTCTTGCATGACTTCGCTCTAAATTATCTTACAAAGGTGATTTTTGATCTGTGAGTTGATCATATGTATCCAACACCTAGTTTTTCGAAAATCTCTCCTCTTCCACCACCCCCCTCTTATGTGTGGGGGCAAAAAAATACGATTTCAAGCTTAACTCTGCTCCAAATTATTTTAGGAAGGGGATTTTTTTGTGTTTCGGTGGGTTATGGGTACTCAAAACGTATTATAAGGCGATTTTGCAAAACTACCTCCCCTTTCCACAGGCGGGCTGACCAAAAACACGTTTTCAACCTTAGCTCTGCTCCAAATCACCTCAGAAAGGTGATTTTTGATGTGTGTGTTGGTTAAGAGTAAGCAATATGCCCTTTGATGTAATTTCGTGAAAATTTTAAATTTACTCTTGGGGAAGAGGGGGGGGGGGATAAAAAGCGGTTAAGACGATGCAAAAGGCAGGTGAAGCCAATCATATTGTGGGCCGGAAAGCTATTACAGAAGGGAGCGGGAGCTTTAACTGAGTAACTTAAAATACTTTCATAATTATTGACATAAAATGAAAACATTTTGACTTAATTATAACTTAATCTTATGATACTTAGCAAATATTTCTGGTATAAACACAAAAAATAATATTTGTATCTGTTTCAGTTTTGTTTCTGTTCATTTGTATCTGTTTGTTCACCAACACTGCCATTATGGGTGATTTTGAGCCATCATAAAAAATATAAATAAGATATTTTTATGAAAAATAAGAGCTATAAGAAAGTTTAATTTTTTGAAAAAGGTTTATACATATTCCGAAATTTTTAAATTGAAGTTCCCACTACTTTTTTTTTTTTTAGTCTTTCAACTAATGTAAAACTATATATGCTAGACAGGCAAAGAACAATCCTTTGAATTTCCAAAGAACAATCCACTGCTACTGAATATATCATCTCTTTTACCCCCCCCCCCCCCCCACACACACACACACAAAAAAAGGCACTACATACTTAAAAAAAATTTAATTAAAAAAATCATTTATATATTTTGCGTGTTTACCCTACATAAGTAATATAATATATAAAGAGAAAGTTTACTTAAGAAATGTTTTTATGTTTAATATCGTCTACATAAATTCTTAGTCACCTATATTTAACATAACAAAAATCCTTAATAAAATTTTGAATCGATTCACAGTTATGTTGATTATGGAATTAAGGCTTTGTATTTTATAACTTTCGAAATGTATATGAATTAAATTAATTAATTACGATCAATAAAAACTTATAAAAATATAAAATACATAATAAAGTGCTTAAATGATATTTGCAGTTTGTAACTAATTAGTATGAAGCAACTTCAAAACATCACTTAAATACACCTTCGCAAAAGCATGACATCATAAAAATTTAAAATACATTAGACAGTTGTATAGAATAATCATTTTTGTTTTTCTAAAATATATAGCAGAAAACTAGAAAAGGATCTTTTTAACTAAATATATTTATGTAACATTTATTTAATTTTTCCAGCAAAATACAATAGAACATTATAGGTGGTTTAAATTCAGCCTTAGTGAATTAAAGTTACCAGGACTGACTTTATTTAAACAAGCTAAAGAAAAGTTACAAATGAAATACAGGTCACGTCCTTGGGGTCAGAATATGTTTGTTTACATTTACAAATACCCCTGACGACTACTGGTGCCAGTAGTTCAATTAAAGTAAAAACTATACCATCATAATTCTAAGCGAAAATATAGTATTTTTAGTAAAAAACATTACCCAATTATTAAAAATGTTAAAACACCAGTGCTCGTCAAGGGTGACGAGCACTGGTGAAACGTGCAAAATATGCACCAGTTGGCGTCATACCATAAAAATCTTTATATTATGTTAAATTTTAAAAAGTCGCACATAAATCGTATTCTACATATCATAAACTTTATATACAATGTTTTATGAGCAATGTCAAATACACCAAACAACAAAATATATCAAGAAATAGATTCCTCATTCCTTAATCATTTGCTTTACGTTGACTCAATAAAATTGTCATTTAACGCATACTTCACTTATTTTGCTTTCCCCCACTTTTCCTCAACACTTGAAATTGAACTGTTTGTGTGATAAGAAGCAGAAGGCTTTGGAGAATCTAGTGCTGGTGGATTGAAACTCATAGATGTTAATTAACGCTTATTTTAACACTTCGTTTAAGAGGGTGACGACTACTGGTGCAGATTTTAGGGGTGACGAGCACTGGTATCTTTACCTTACTTGTTCTTTGGCACTAGGTTATGTAGAAAAAATTATCTTTTCATATTTTAGAATTATTAGTAGAGTTATGCACTAAAAGTTGGTTTATATCTAAGGTTTAAAAGGAATTTAAAATAAAATACATTTTTTTTCCTTCTTTAATTTTTAAATATTTAATATGCTTTCATACATACACTTCATTTACAATATTTTGTCATTTAAAAAAAAAAAAAAAAAAAAAACTTATTTATATTAAGAGATCTATATAATTTGAATATCATTATTTATAATATATATAAAATCATTTGTTCTGAATGAGTAACTGATTCAACATCACCCAGCTTTGCACCTAGAAACATGGAAATTGGAGAAAACATTTTTTCTGTGACATATTTACCCACTAAGAAGCAATTTACAAAATTTGTCCCTCAAGAAGGGGGGCAAAATGTGATTTTCTTCATGTCTTTTCACATCTCTTAGAAAAAATCAGACATGCATATAAGACCTTTGCTTTAAATACACACACACACACACACACAAAGAAAAAGAAAAAAAAAAATCAGGAATTTTAAGAATCTTCCTTCTTCCCCAAAGGGCAGAGCAAAGCTGCTTACATACAAGCTGTAGAAACTTTACTACAAAAGATTATTCTCACGACAGACCTTTTTAATATTATTTAACGTAAACTAGATAAAAATATTTACATATATATGAAAGAATAAAGAGAGGTAAGTTTTTAAATTATTATTTTATTATTTTAAATTAATAGTGAGCAATAATTTAAAGAAAATCCCATTAGAAAGTCTTAACTTAAAATTAATTCTAAAGTTTCCCCTGTAAAGTAAGTTTTAGTACAAGGCGCGAGCATAACACAAAAGTCATAAAAGAGAACCAATTTTAAGACAAGAAAGTGCTGAATAAGTGCAACCTGCAGCTTTTTGTGGTTAGGAGCTGCATAGTAATTAATCCTAGAAATCTGGACCTCAGCTAAGCTGTCAATCATTAAGTTAATATCCAATAAGCATAGGAAGGAGTGGTGTGAGTTCCTGCCAAAAATGCCAGTATTTAAGGGAAAACACACGTAGAGGAGCTCTCTCTTCTGGTGTGCTCTTGCTTAGTAAACTTACGTCAAATAACGGCCCGAGAGGGGTCACATGATTGCATTCGGCTGCACTGCACTGTATCCATTTGCTCAACTCACAATCATGGACTGTACCTTATATGTTCCAGATGGATTAATAAATATCTGTGGTTTCATCCGGAGTATTTACTGAGTGCCAGCCTCTTTCCTTCATAGCTATTATGTGATTCAAGTAAGGGAATTCGTCACATATACAAATATAAAATACTTAAATGAAGTTTGGATTTCGACATAATTTTTAGTAATTATCCAATAACATTTGAAATATTGTGGATTTCTTTATGTGGTTAGTTATTATCCACATTTTAGATAGTTATATTTCCAGTAAAGTAGTTTGTAATAGTAATTATACAACGCATCTAAGTCAAGTCATAGTGCCATCAACACTTCTACCGTACTACTTAAGAGAGAACATATTTTTTCTCCTCTTATGACGTGATCAACGACGGGTAGCGCATATGCGTCAACACAAGCGTTGGCATTCCCATTAGATTTAGCTTGCAAGGTTATTTGCATAAAGATAAAAAATTCGACTGCAGCGTTCCTGGTAGGGAGTGTCAGAAATACATCCAATAACAGAGCTCCTAATTAAGTAGTTGTGCAAATGTAAATATGCTACATGTGTTATGTTGCCGTCTGCTAATCCCAGTTTAGGCATGGATGTTACTGGTGTTTTTTATGTGTGAAATATATAAGAAAATTTTTATGCTGAAATTATGTAATACGAATCAATCAAGACACCCAAATGCAAATACCCAACCCATCATCTGGTGGCTTCTTATAGAATAGTAGCTTTATTTTAAATGTCAATAGCGTTGAAAAATATATTTGTATTGAAAATATGTGATTGAATGGCATGTATTTCTTGTCTTGAAATCTTATAACTTATTGACATTCAAAATAAAGTTACTATAATAAGAAGCTAGCAGATGATAATAAAGTATATTTATTTTTGAAAAGCTAGTTACTTTAGGGATTGTGCTCTGTTATTTAATGTCTTTCTCACACCCACTGATAGGATCACTACAGTAATATTTTTGACCATTATGCAAATAACCTTGTGAGCTAAATCTAATGGGAATGTCAATGCTTGTATGTAATTGGCTGCATCCACAAGGCCTTGAGATCACTGGGAATTTATAATCCATCTTGATCACATGTTGTATGAACGGTAATATTAGAAACTGGGAATCAGTTTCTGAATAAAATGTAACTTATTGTCTTAAATATTAATTTTATTTTGTAGTTAATTTTAAGGAAATAATTAACAATCTTAAATTTAATATGGATGTTGAAGCATGTGCCATCACACAGTCTGTAGCGGGAGCGCTGGAGTTAACGTGCTGTCTTCTTGAAGTCTGGAGATCAAGTGTGTGAAATCTGCATGTGAGACACAAAACAGTGGGCACCGAAAACGTCACAGCATAGAGCGAGCAATCAGAAGCTGAAAATCACAGAGTGTGCCGGGGTGATGAAAGAAAACATCATGGCTGCCGCATGCACTAAGCAGGAAGAAGGGGGAACAAAAATGAAGAACCAAAGAGGTAAAAAGATTGCGGCGTACAGTAAGTGAAGCCAAATTATGGTGAAATCGGAAAGGATTTTAAAGGATTGAATTATTTAGATTAGATAGGAGAATATTAAATTGATTTTGCCAAAAATGAAGAAAAACGATGTTGTGCTTCACAACAGTAAGGTTTAGTGAATTTAGAAAATATAGTTTTAAAACCTTTTAATTAAAAGTCTTTGAAGGTGTACTTTACATTTAAATTTTCAGGAATATTGTTATAAAATATGTCAACTTGCATTTAATGTTTTTGTTTGTATTTTGCATTCAACCGATATCTTTGCATTTGGAAAATTGCCATGGTTGGCAAATCAACACACAAATGGCAGTGCAATTGGTAGTCGCATGCATTCTGAAACAAAGTTTTTGCGACCGCATTATGTTAACTGTTAAATTCACTGTGAATTGTAAGCAATGATAGTATAAATAGATCGTCGCTTGTTTTGGAAGATGGTGTCATCTATCGTGAGGTGCTGTTTATGTGTTGATAGTTCCATAATGTTATTCTTAAATTTAACACTCATGTTTTTTTAATCTTTAATAGAAACTTAAATAATTACGGTAGATATATTAATAGTTTTAAGTATGAATATATCAGTTTTTGTTGACATTTGTTCCTGGTAGCTGTTATAAGATGATTGAAGTTTCTACAACTGAATGTTGGAGCCTGTGGAAGTTAATCATTGATCTCCGGGCAGCTATTTACACCTTTTTGAGCAAGTATTTTTCATAATTGATTTCTGGTAGTTTGGTGTTGGTGAACAATGTTCGTTAATCTTGGATTAGCATTGTATTGTTTTTTTTTCCTGCCAGTTTAAATTGAATGTTAAGTTTTCAAAGTTTATTGTTAGCGGTGCTGGCTGCCGATCGATATCAGTTTTGAATACGGAAATTCGTTGCCTGGGATCTGCCTTTTTGTTGTTGATGGGTTGTTAAGTTTCACTAATGTTAGTTGATATAGAAATTTTTTTTGTTGATCTACTTGTTGCTGAAGCTATTTTTTGTTGAATTTACAATCTTGCTAATGGTTTTTAATAAAAATAGTTTATTTTTAAACAACTTGTTTTTCTTGAACTGACAAAAACACTTTTTTACACTTAACACTTTAAGCTAAATGAAAATGAAATTTTACTGCAGCAATTCTTTGATTACTCTGCAAACCTTTTAAAGCTTTATGCTCTAACAGTTTGGCCTCACATATAATATTCTTCAATCACGCACTTTCGACTGTTAGAATCACATACGGTAGTTTTAGAATGAAGTCCTCCAATCAGAGAATCGCAATTCCAGAGTATCCTCTAGCCTCATTCCTTTCAAACCTCTGAGAGGGGAATTAGTACCAAATGTTGTGCTCGTTGTTTACATTTGTTGATTTTATGCTGAAAAATAACCTTTGATTGAGCTCAAGAAGGTCGTTCAGTAGCTTTGAAATACAATAGATTATACTTCAGAATATATGTTCTTTCGTCTGATAGCAGATTAATGTCGTTAATTATTCGTCTGAACAATTTTAAGAATTTCCATCCCAAGGAGAGGAGCGGGCAAAATGTGTTTTTCACATATCCTTTCATATTTCCAAAATTTGATTTATTTACTTTCTTGTCTTTACTAGACATTTTTCGCTGGCAGGCTTGCCGTGTCTTCAGGTGTAGTGCTGTCTTGAGTCTCCTCCTTTCCTTTATAGCTGAGTTGACCATACTTCACCATTTGGCATCAATGTCAGATCATAGTCAATACATGCCTTATGTTTGGCCAGTTCCTCCACAACTCCTCTTACTTAAAGTTACGCATTAAAAAGAGAAGCTGTGAAGGTACTACTGGCCAATCTTAATGGTATGTAATGACCATGATCTGACATTAATTGATGCCAAATGGTTAAGTAAGCTCAGAATAAGCTATAAAGGAAAGGAGGAGACTCAAGACAGTACTACACCTGAAGATGCAGTAGGCCCATCAGCGAAAGATGTCTAGTAAAGACAAGAAAGGTAAATAAATTTTGAAAAATCTTTTATACCTTTAAAAAAAGAAAGAAATATCCCTAATTTAAAATATTTAAAAATCATTACGTCTCGTAGTTAAATTATATTTTTATCACATTAAAAACTGAGACAGATAAATATACATTAAAAATATAAATTTTAAAAGATTAAAAACATGATACACAAATTTAAACGTTTCGAGCCTTTTTAACTTAACTATTTAACCCCCATTTCAGTTAGAATTGCAGAAATTATCATGCAGTTTATTGAAAATCAAATTAATTCTGATTTACATGATAAAATGTATTTTTGGCGTAGATATGTGGACGATATTTTTATAATCACCGATAATCAACATGTTTCTGATATTCTTAATTATGCTAATTCTGTTAATTCATCAATTCAATTTACCTTAGAACACGAAAAAGATAATAAACTCCCTTTCTTAAATATTTTAATTGAGCGTTCGCCTTCTGATACTTATTCTAAATTTGTTACTTCTGTTTATAGGAAACCTACATTTTCAGGCCAATATTTAAATTTTAATTCAGCTAACCCTTCTTCACATAAATCTGCTGTTTTCCATACTTTACTTCACCACGCAAAATCATATTGCAGTACTGATGAGCTTTTCCAGCTGGAATTGAAAAGGATTTTTTCAGACTTAAAGCGTAATAATTATCCCTCTCGCTGGCTTAAAAGAAAATTAAAAGAGTATGACTTTAATAAGGATTATCTTAAGACTAATTCCCCTAAATCACCTAAATCGTTCGTTACTATTCCTTACTATAAAAATATTTCTGAATCTATTGCCAAAGTTTTACGCACTGTTAATTTATCTATTTCCTATAAACCCCAATTTCTAATTCATAATTTCCTTTCTAATTTTAAAACAGTTATCCCCCCCTTTTTCTCGTACAGGTGTTATTTATAATATCCCTTGTAAATCTTGTAGTTCGGTTTATATTGGTCAAACTGGCCGATCTCTTCATACTCGAATTAAGGAACATAAAACAAATTTCAAAAATCATGATATACGTTCTAAAATTGTACAGCATGCCATAGAAACTGACCATTTACCTGATTTTAACAATACTAAAATAATCGTATCTAACTGTTTAAATTATCATTCAAGAATTTTCCTGGAGGGCTGGTACACAAATCAACATTTTTCACCACTTAATGAGGCATGCACAGTTCCTGATGAATACGTTGTACTCACTTAATGAAAGTCTATTGTTCTTCTCAGCATTTACATTTGATGTTTTTTACTGATGAGGAGCCTGTAAAAGGCTCGAAACGTTTAAATTTGTGTATCGTGTTTTTAATCTTTTAAAATGTATATTTTTAATCTATATTATATGTCTCAGTTTTTAATGTGATTAAAAAATATGCATAAGTTCCCTTCATTAATATATGATAAACACTCAAAAATCAAATTCTGGAAATTCAAGAATTTCCCAAAGGGGAAGGGAATCATATTTTCAGATACCCCTCCATATCTTTAAAAAAAAAAAAAAAAAAGATACATAAGATTGTTATAATTACAGAACTTTGTATAAACACCATAAAATGCAAGAAACTTGCAACAATTGTTTCTTGCATTTTATGATGTTTATCCAAAGTTCTGTAATTATTACTTTAAAACGCCAGTTCTGTGGTGCTTTATTATTACATAAGATTGTTGTTTAAAACTGAAATAAGTACAAGTACATTTAACCAATTTCAGGATCTCAAACCCTAGGGGATGGAGTGGAGGCATACCCTTCATATCTCAATGAAAAAGAAGAATTTAAGACGTAAAGAAATAGAATTGTATTTTAAAGTCATACCTTGAAAAGTTCTCTATTTTAGTACTTTCACTACCGGGCCTGGAACATCTTCAGAACTGTCTGTACTTTGAGATTTCTTCTTTCTTTACTGTTATATGACATGGAGCACCATCTGGCATCTATAAATGTTTGTTCCACATCATTACAAGCTAGAGGATTGGTTAGGACCTTAGAGGATTTACCAAGAAATTCTTCTCCCCTTGGATAATAGTTTAAATTTTACCAAAAACTTTATCAAACAACTTGAATCAAATGATAAAATAGGGTGTTTTGGCATTTTCAATTTGTTTCTCTCAACTGATCTTTAATTTCCACTAATATTTTGATTTTGAAAGATTTTTTTTTTTTTTTTTAGTAATAAATTCTACAAAAAATAAATAAAGGTGTTCCAATGGGATCCCTATTCTCAGGTTTCATCACTAATATTAAAGTAAGACTTATACTGTTTTTAATGGATTATTTTTTCTATAAGTTTTGTTTCATCAATATGATGAAAATAGAATTGAGTTATGCATTTCACTGATATAAAATAGTCGCCATTCAATTGTACATTAATTACACATTCATCATTGGTACAAACGAAACACTACTCAAAACTGAATTAAATAAAATTATCAAATTTTGTGAGGAAGCAGGCTGCAACAAGAATCTAATGAATAGATTGTACCAAAACTGTATTAAAAGACTGACTGTATAAATAATGCTAAAAAATGAAACTGAAATTCACACTTATATCTTATATAATAAAGGTATCGCAAATAAATGAAATACTGCAGCTGCAAAATTTAAAAGGCATTCATATCAAACCCAACAAAAATAATTAATTAAAAAACACCTTACTTAGGCTTCATCTTCTGCAAGAAGCTTTTCGTGGGAGGATCCTCCCCCCTTTTCAATTGCAAAGTGTTGGTGTGGGCCTTAGCTATTTATAGCTTCATCCTGATCTTCTAGTAGGTAGCGCCACTGCGGATCTATTTTGGTGGATTCGTGGTCATTTATGGCAACTTTATCATTAATTATTTCAACACTTTCCCTATAAAACGCGTATGTATGGTTGTTGTAATTGGCTAATTTGGTGACGTCATTAAATTTAATATCTATTTTATTTTCGTAATGGGTTCAAGCAAGGGCGGTTGTATAGCCAAGGCCCACACCAACACTTTGCAATTGAAAAAGGGGGAGGATCCTCCCACGAAAAGCTTCTTGCAGAAGATGATGAAGCCTAAGTAAAGTGTTTTTTAATTAATTATGTTGTGCTTCATTTTAAATTTAAATATGCCAACAAAAATATTTTTCAAAGATTTCACATTGAGAAAGATGCAATACACCACTTAGGAACTACCAGATTTATCAAATTAATTACATTAAAGAAAGCAATAACCCAGGAACTTATATTGGAATGACCACCGCCCCCCCTCCAAAAAAATTATAACAGAACAACCATAGCTTGCATAGCAAATTACAAAAAACATAATTACACTTTGAAACTTAGAGCTGTGAACATCCTAGCGAATCCTCTAGATTTTACAACCTGAGGAATCAACATTTATTGACATCAATGGCACTCCACGTAGAACGATATTAAAGAATGAAGAATTCTTAAAAGTACAGGCAGTTCTAAAGATGCTCCAGGCCTGAAGTAGAGAAATTTTCAAGGTATGACTTTAAAAAAATAAAACATATAAATTATCTGCAAGATTATTGCTATAGAAATATATCAAACAGAAATACTTAATAACCAATTTTAGGAATATTAGCTGCTCTAAAGGAGGATGCAGGGAAAAACGTGTGTTAGCCAGACACACTGATGTGTTTAAACTCTTACCTTCAGAAAAGCAAAACAACTTGTCACCAAGGGTAGCTAGTATTAATATATCAGGGTTCCCACGGGTCAGGGAAACCTGGAATAGTCAGGGAATTTGAAATTAATGAAAAAAGTCAGGGAAAATTGCAAATATTGCTCGAAAACCTGGAAAATGTTTTTGAGCATTTAATTTATGTTGCGAGTCCAGTTACTATGTTGTTTTTTGTGTCACAAGCTATGTTATGTTTTATGCCATGAGCTATTCTTTGTGTCACCACAAATCAAATTTTGTGAATGGAATTTTCTAAAACTAGAACTGGAAAAGCCAGGGAATTTTATTTTTGAAATTGAGTGGGAACCCTGATATATATATATATATACACAGATATTTGAAAGTCATTAGAATATTTATGAATTTTTAATATTTTTATGCATGCAATAATTTTAGAAAAATAATTTCACTTCTTGATACACTTTATCTTTCATTCTTTAAAAATAGTTTGTGTATTCATTTTAAGTAAATTGGAGTGTAAAGGTTGATATTTTTATTTACCAACTATGTGAAAAATACCAGAGCCGGGAATCGAACCCGGACACCTCCGCTTAACGCACGGATGCTCTACCACTGAGCTACCCTGGCTGACAACCAGCTAAGCATTTCTCACATAAAATTCGTTGGCCAAGTCACCGAGTCTGCAAACGCAGCTGTATCAAGTGACAATATTAATCGCAGCACAACTCCATAGACCACGAAATTTCAATTTAGAAATATTCATTCATGAATTCATCAACCGTGAATATTCATTTTAAGTAAATTGGAGTGTAAAGGTTGATTTTTTTTTGGGGGGCTGGTTGTCAGCCAGGGTAGCACAGTGGTAGAGCATCTGTGCGTTAAGCGGAGGTGCCTAGGTTCGATTCCCGGCTCTGGTATTTTTCACATAGTTTGTAAATAAAAATATCAACCCCTTTACACTCCAATTTACTTAAAATGAATATTCACGGTTGATGAATTCATGAATAAATATTTCTAAATAGTTTGTGTATATTTTTCATTTCGTAATAAAGTTGACTTCTGTTTGTCTTCCTGTCTGTCTGCATCTTCATTTCCATAATACTTTAGAACATTTTTTAGTTGTATTTACCTGTTAAATCATAAATACTGTAACAACATTCGAAATGTAAAAAATGTATAGCACAACTGAAAATGCACCTGCAGTGATTTCCTATAGTGAATTTGAATACTTTTGTGTGGCTCTGTAAATGAATCATTAATGTTAATCACATAATTTTCTATAGGAAACATCCTTTATTACATCTTAAATAAGAATATACAGAAATCATCTAATAGGTATTTACATGAAATTAATGGAAGATGATAAATGCTCCATACAACAACCTTCACATTAAAAATAATAATAAGAGTGCATCTTTATTTGTCCTTTGATTTGATGCTTTTAATTTTCTTAATTTCTCTGTATAATACTTCTTTTAAAACTGAAAATAAACGATAATATTAATAAGCATAAATATATGTGTGGGTATGTATGTGTACAGTGTATAGATACATGCATACATGTTAAAAAAGGAAGAAAGAAACCGGAAAATAAACATATTGATCATAATTTAAATTGCGCAAAATAATAATAAAAAGTAATAAAATTATAAAGATTGTTTAAAATATCAGATATAAGCAATGACATTTTTAGTATTACCAAGGTATATAAATATAATTTCAAAATTTATAAAATTAGCTCATCAAATATTATTGTAACAATGTACAAAATATGGTTATTAGAACATTAATTAGGTAAAGAAAAATCACTACAAGTGAAAAATCTGAATAATCCTGATTTATTTTAAAATTTTAAATATAGAAAAGAATTAAAAATATGTATATGAGGTTTTTTTTTTACATGACAAAATTTTAATTTTCACACACACAAAGTTCTTAGCTGAAAATATGACATAATTATATTAAATTATAGTCTATGAGTTTAGTTTTAAACAACTTATTATTAAATTACTATAAAAAATATTCAGAAAAAAAAATCAAGCTTTTGTAATTTTTAGTTGAATGTTCTCTTGATACTGCCTACTTTCAAACATCTGTCACTTTCTAGTTGATTGTGGATTTCTTCAAATTCTTATTCAAGGTTATGTAAAAATATACACATTAATATCTAAAATTTTGGTAAAAACTATTGTGTAAGCTTCCATTCAAATGTCTCCTATTTATTGCAAGCCCCCCCCCCCTACCAGTTCTGAATGAAAGATTGAAACAATTTATAACTTGTTTTAAAAAGGCAGTCTATTTTAATCAACAGAAACACGTTTTTAGTTTCCCATCATACTATAGGTGTGGGGAACTTGGGTATTTGTGAAAATTTCCAACTTTGTTTTTTTAACATTTTAACACATTTTAAATAGGGAGAATTTGAAAAATCACAAAATCAATATGGTGTCTTTGTCTGTAGTGTTAGTCTGTGTACACAATATCTTAAGAATAAATAACTGAAAGAGGTCAGATTTAAAATATCATCTATAACACTGGCATAAACGTTATTTTTTTTCAACATAACAATTTAAAAACTTTGTAAGTTATTCAAAATTCATGATTTTCTCAGCATGGAAGAATAGGGCAAAATTTCACATAAACATGTATTATGAAAATTATTTTTGTTGTAAAGATGTTCAACCAGAATTAGAATATTGTTTATGATATTGACATGGACAACATTGACTATGAACATTTTACTTTGAAAACTTTGTAAACTAATCAAAATTTACGATTTTCTTAACTCATTTTAGGCCATGCATAGAAATTTTATAAAATGTGGTATTATTTTCACTGAAATATGCTTAAATTACATTCATTAAGATACAAAAGAAGTTTCATGCATGAAAAATGATATTTTAGTTAAGAAATAAAATGGTGCATATTTAAATAAAAAATAAGTTTAAATGAAAATTTCTAAAATTTTTATGACATTTGTTTGATTTTTATTCTATTTAGAACTTGCAACATTAATCCATTATAAAAACATATGCTTAATCTCAATTGGAACAATTATACATTTTCAAAAAGTTGAATTTGTCAATAATCGTTTCAAGTTAGAACACTTGCATATTTTGAAAATTTCTCAAGAGAAAGTGTTTACTCCAGTTGAATTATGAATATTTTATAGATGTCTTCAGAACCCTTAAAAATAGCAGAGAAATAAATAGTGAAAAATATATGTCACAATGTTAATAAATATTTATTGAAATGGTACATTTACACACCTTTGGCTGAAAATTGGTTAATATGGGAAAATAGGGAAATTTAACATAAACATATATTATAAGGATTATTTTCAATGTAAAAATATTGGACCAGTTTAAAAATATCA